>SKCR01028301.1:0-395933 GCA_019454045.1 Zanthoxylum bungeanum
GTTGGACTATTTGTTAAAAAGATATGAAATCGTTGTCGTTTAAACTGGGACAAGTTCATGTCCTTTTGACAATTAGGCCGAAATTTCTGAAATGCCGATGGGCCAGTTTGTGTTTTGGGCCTTTTATCATTTATAGTTATTTAGCCATGTTATCGCAAAAGTGTGAACCTGTTGGACCCTTTTCAACTGGGAAAAGTTTGCATTGCGCAATAGTGTGATTGAATACTTCAAAATGATAACGGGCCAATTAGTGTAAATTATTTTTGAATATGTTTACATCATACATCATGTCATGCATACACGCATCATGTTAACCCTTTTTGTCTTAAAAGCCATAGTAGACTCCTGTTGGGTTGGGAAAGAAGGAATATTTGTCAAAGAACCGTCAGCCAGTATGAGTAAGTCAACTAACGGGGAATCCCGCATAGATCGATTGGAAACCAGGGTAGCCGAAATTGCTGAGCAGTTGCGAGTTTTGAACAATGGTGTGACCAGTTTGACCGTGCCCTATACAGCTAGTAACAGAGACTTGCAACCAGAATGAAAAGATCATTGGGAAACCTTCAAAGACCGAGTCTACTACCTCAGAGACTACTCCTATCAGAAATAGAAAACTCTCCAGTTTGGGTAAACCGTTGTCAAAAGATGTTTGAAAAAACTGAAGATGCAATGAGAATAAGAGTTAAAGGGATAATTGTTGTTCTACCTCAGAAGTCTGGCACAGACAATCTCTGACTTTAGATTTCAGCACTTGTCGAAAAAAAAAATCAGATGACTGACACATTGGTGACACTAGCTGCGGCTTGAGAAAATCCAGAGAAATTGGTGATGGGACCACTTGTGCTGACAACTGCAAGCAAGCCGGTGTATGAGACATGAGAGATATCGGATGTGGAAGCCGATGACAGAAGGCCTTGGTATTATGATGGTCAGATGTATCTGAAACATGGAGAATTCTCAGAAGAAATAAGCAGAAAAGACAGAAGATTGGGAAACAAGGCAATGAGACTACCAGATTTGGGAAAGGAGGAATTCACTGAATTGGTCGACGTAAGCAGATTGAAGCTGCACTTTGCTGAAAAAAAAGAAGACTGAGCAGTCACCAAGGGAACCGGTAGAAGACCTAACCCAGCGGGATAGGAAACGCATCCATGCATACATGCATACACGTAACTTGCATCCTTTGTTTTGTGTTGTGTTTTTGCAGATTTCAGAAGAAAACCAACAGAGAGCGACCAGGGACATATGGCGCCGAGGAGCACAATGAGGATCCAACCCATCACGAAAAGGGAGTATCTCTTCACTTGCATATTTACATGCACATGTATTCATATTGTTGTTTTGTATTTGCAGGTTTAAAGAAAAAAGAGAAAGGAGAGAAAGCAGTAAGAATCAGAAAATCAAAAAGCGGGCGAGCACTAAGGACGACGGTGAAGCCACGATGACAGAAGAATTTCGGTCATGTCTGGCTGAAGATGATGAAGTTAATGCTGAAAGGGAAGCAACCTATGCAAGTTGCTGTGATTTCTGTTTCATGTTTTTGTGGAATTCCTAATTTTGTGTTATTTTTGCAGGAAAAAGCAAAGGCGGAGCAAGGAAAGCAGCAAAGATCAAAGGCGCGAGTACTAAAGACGACGATGAAGCTACATTGACAGAAGGATTTCGGTTATGTCTGGCTAGAGATGATGAATTTAACGCTAACAGGGAGGCAACCCACGCACTGTGTTGCGATTCCTGTTTTCATGTTTTGTGTATACATGTTGTAGAATTTTTAATTTCGTGTGTTATTTTTGAAGGTACAACAGATGCTTTCATTGAATTACCAGAAGCCAAGAGCCACGAGTTTGTCACCAAATCTATGGAAGACATTTTTCTGACAGCAACAAAGGCTGAAGAGTTGATTAACCAGATCCTGGCTTTTGAGCCAAAGCTTGATCCCATCCTCTCGACACTGGACTGGACTGAACTGATAATGATCCTAGCAAGAAACACAAATTGGACATTGATCTGAATCGATGATGCGCCATGCTGACCAGGTATTCCAAGGCCTATTTGAGAGTTTGTGTTTTAATTGAAAAGTTGTATTTTATTTTAATTGTTAAAAAAAAAAAAAAAAAAAAAAAAAAAAAAAGAAAAAAAAGAAAAAAAAGAAAAGAGAAAAAAAAAAAAAAAAAAAAAGAAGAAAAAAAAAAAAAAAGAAAAAAAATGAGTGAGAGAAGTCTTTGATAGACAGACGTATGTCCGGTGATGACATTGCATGCTGTAGGGAGAGACCCTAGAAACAAAAAGTACGAGACGCGCTCTCATCCGGTACCCTGAATGGATTGATCTTAGATTAGACTCATAAGCACTTGGTTGCGGGATCCTAGTAGTGGAAGCCTGAGTGGTTAGCTAGGTGACTAGTTAATGAGATGATGTATCGGTGAATGACCGTTTGCCTGAATGTCCACACTTTTTTACCGATGCTATGATATATGATATGGTTGGAAATAAAGAAAAAAATGTGTCTCTGAGAAAAAAATAGACAACCTATAACCGATAAGCGTGAAGCTACCCATGGGCGAGTATTAGGACCACCATGAGGAGAAATGCTACCTTAAAGGGTAGGTGTGTCAGAAAAAGAAAAGAGAAAAGAAAAAAGAAAAAAGAGAAAAAAAAAGAAGAAGAAAAGAAAGAAAAAAAAAAGACAAAAACCATATCATGTTGAGTATGCTGAAGTAATCACAAAATGTGATTAAGACATCCAGGTTGGTTAGACCCACTGGTTCGATTCTCTGAAACGAAATCACCAAGTTGGCTTACTTAAGGACTAAGCTGCGTAAGAGCCTTGGCACACACACACATAAAGTCTAACTCAGATCACCCATTCAGATGATCGGACTTGAGTATGTCGAGTACTTCGAAGGTTCTTCGGTTTCGAAGCGAAAGCATTCGTTGAGGATAATATATGTCTATCTATCAAAGATTATCTCGTGAGAGGTAGTGTAATGTGTGAGGTAGAATGTCATATCAGCTTGGGGGCGAAGCCCCACATCAGTATCAGTTTGAAGGCGAGGCCTATCTCAACCTGGGGGCGAGGCCCACACCAGTTCAATATCATTTCTCTGCCGGGTATGACATTCTGAGGGCGGGGCCCATATCAGTTCATGATCAGCATCAGCCGGGTATGGCATTATGGGGGCGGGGGCCCACACCAGTTCAGTGTCAGTATATGCCGGGTATGGTATTCTTGGGTCGGGGCCCACATCAATTCAGATCAGTTTCTGCCGGGTAAGGTATTCTGGGGTCGGGGCCCACATCAATTCAGATCGGTATCAGCCGCGTATGGCATTTTGAGGGCGAAGTCCACATCAGTTCATGATCAGTATCTGCCGGGTATGCCGTTCAGAGGGCGAGGCCCACATCAGTTCAGTATCAGTTTTGCCAGGTGTACCACTCTGGGGGCGAGGCCCACAACATTATCAGCAACGGTTCGGAAATGGATCTCTTTCTCATATCAGTATTGGTTCGGAAATGGACCGCTTTGACATCAGCATTGGTTCGTAAATGGACCGATTTCACATCAACATTGGTTCGGAAATGGACCGCTATTACATCAGCAATGGTTCAAAAATGGACCACTTTCACATCAGCATTGGTTCGGAAATGGACCGCTATCGCATCAGCATTGGTTCGGAAATGGACCTCTTTCTCATATCAGTATTGGTTCGGAAATGGACCGCTTTGACATCAACATTGGTTCGGAAATGGACCGCTATTACATCAGCAATGGTTCAAAAATGGACCACTTTCACATCAGCATTGGTTTGGAAATGGACCGCTATCGCATCAGCATTGGTTCGGAAATGGACCGCTATCTCATATCAGTATTGGTTCGGAAATGGACCGATTTGACATCAGCATTGGTTCGAAAATGGGCCGTTATCACATCAGCATTGGTTCGGAAATGGACCGCTATCGCATCAGCATTGGTTCGGAAATGGACCGCTATCGCATTAGCAACGGTTCAGAGATGGACCGCTATCACATTAGCAATGGTTCGAAAATGGACCACTCTCACATCAGCAATGGTTCGGAAATGGGCCGCTCTCACATCAGTTATGGTTCGGAAATGGACCACCATCACATCAGTAATGGTTCGCAAATGGGTCGCTCTCACATCAGTTATGGTTCGGAAATGGACCACCATCACATCAGCAATGGTTCGCAAATGGGCCGCTCTCACATCAGTTATGGTTCGGAAATGGACCACCATCACAGCAGCAATGGCGCTCCAAAATGGGGCACACTCTCACTTGCCGAAAATGGCGCTCCAAAATGGGGCACACTCTCACTTGCCGAAAATGGCGCTCCAAAATGGGGCACACACTCTCACTTGCCGAAAATGGCGCTCCAAAATGGGGCACACTCTCACTTGCCGAAAATGGCGCTCCAAAATGGGGCACACTCATCAGATGCCGAAAATGGCGCTCCAAAATGGGGCACACTCTCACTTGCCGAAAATGGCGCTCCAAAATGGGGCACACTCATCAAATGCCGAAAATGGCGCTCCAAAATGGGGCACACTCATCAGATGCCGAAAATGGCGCTCCAAAATGGGGCACATTCTCACTTGTCGAAAATGGCACTCCAAAATGGAGCACCCACAACATATGCCGAAAATGGCATTCCGAAAATGGAGCATGGTTCGAAAATGGACTTCATCACATCATATCACAACAATACTCCGGGAATGGAGATCGGTTCAGGAATGGACCACCACGGTGACAGTTCGGGAATGGACTTCATCACATCACATCACAACAGCACTCCGGGAATGGAGATCGGTTCGGGAATGGACCAGGGGTCGAAGCACCTCAACATCAACGCAAATCAACAAGGTGAGTCAGGTGGCAGCTGGCGAGCCAGGTAAGTAAAAATGCATTGCACGAACTTTGATAGGATTGTCACTGACACACACTGAACAAATCCCATCAAAGTGGGGGCGACTGTAGGCATTGCATTTTTGCATATCAGCCCAATGATGAGCCTCGAATGGAGGCACTACTTTTTAGTTGCGGAAGTTGCGGAAAGCGGTCGTCGGAAGGGAAAAGTCAAAAATTGACATTTTGTGGATTTTATTCGCTCGTTTTGCTTCGGGTTCGTCGTCGCCTTTTCCTTTTCAAAATCATCCTTCGCTCGGAATCTTATGCTCGCTCTTTCTCACACATATTCTCTCTCTCTCTAAATTTCCCCACTTTGTCCCCATTTTCGGCCACATGCATCCATCACCATTCTCTAATATTCGGCCACCCACCACCTTTCTTCTTTGTTTATTTATTTCCTTCACAAGCCAACAGCAACCCCACTTTCCTTTTTTTATTTAACAAGAAGCCCCATGCCCTTTCACGGAAACCAACTCCTTGCCACCACAAAACCAATACAAAAAAAAAAAGAAATCACCACACCATTTTAAAAGACCCATCATCTCCACCGATTCTTCACTTGTCTTTTTCCTCCATTTGATCAATTACAAAGCACCACTACCCATACCCTATCCAGGGACACCCTGACCACTCTTCATTCAACCCATGCACTGACTGCCACAACCCTAATCATCACGCACCACTCTCTCCTTCATCCAACACCTCCAATCAACCCCTTGATTCACGCCTGGAACACCTCCACTTAGCCCCTTTAAGTTCACGCCACTGCCTCACTCAGGGAGGAGGATGGCCTTCAACTCTTCACGCTAATACCTTCGCACTCACTGCCAATTCACGCTCACATTAGCCAGACTGCCTCTTCACTCTCACTTCTCCTTCATCAAGCTTCAGGCCCAGCCTCCCTCAACTACTTCGTACCACTCACGTCCCAGCTTCCCCTATCTCACGTAAACACCCCCCTTGGCTCTTCACTCTCTCGGTAAACTGCCATCAAACAGCAACACATCACCCCTTTTTTTGTTTCGAGCCGACAGCCCACTCACGTAAAACCCTTGCTAGAGAAAGAGAGATTCACGCATCAACATACTACGCTTCACACTACTTCACGTTCGTTGCAGCCACTGCCATGATCACAGCCCTTATTTCAGCCATTTTTCACGCATGAAGACCCTCGTTGCTCAAGCCTCACTGCCGTAAACAAACTCCCCACTCAGCTCTCCTTCTCGGCTTCACCATGCTGCCCCTCAATGCATAAACGTAGCAGCCCTCCACACATGTTACTGCCTTGTCTCAGCCTTCAAAGACGCACCATTAGAGGCCAAAACCAGAAGCCATCCACACCAAATCAGACCTTCATCGAGAGACACCTGCCCTCATGAATCACACTACTGCCTTAACCACCTAGCAGACCACACGTCCTCTGCCCAGCCCCCATGCTCAGACCACAAACAAACCCTTCACTGCCAAGACATCCTCCATGGCCACTGCAACACTTCAACACGTCCCCTACTAGATCCATCATCTTGACGCCTCTGATCATCACCATCTCTAATCATCATCACCAACACCATCAACTCACGTAACAGCCCTCACAACTGCCCCTTGCATCAACACATCACAACTCCCTCTCCATCATCTTCTTCCCCACGAAAAAACCCTAGACACAGCCCTCACACCATTGCCAGCAGCCCCTCACGCAGCACACTGCCACGTCCCTTGTCTCCATCTTCAACAGCAACTTAAGCCTCAGCACCTCACGCCATCACCTAGCCATTTAACCCTTCAAACCGAGTAGCCTCCATGCCAGACCGATCAGCTCACTGCCTTCAAACATAGACGCACCACACAGACCTGATCATCACGCCCTATCATCAAAAAATGATCTCTATCAATCTCTATCATCACTCTTGAACTCTCCACGATCAAGGGATCCATCTTCATCGACCCTTAACAGCCCACTGCAGACTCACTGTGAAACAAGACCATTTACCAAGACCATGATCATCCATCAAACATGAAGGACGCTCTGGACTTCATCACTGAAACCGTACACTGCCTGGAACCCTTCTTTGCCGAGCCACTGCTCCATCAATCCAGCCAATACCGAGCACTCCTTAGCCTATACTAACCACTACCGAGTATTCTTCACGTAAACACTGCCCCTGCCCTAAACCAACGCATCAATAATTGCACCTCTACCCTTCAACATGCCAAGCACACCCTTGCCGAGAACCCTAATAATCCCTTAGCCGAGCACTCTATGAACCAGACTGAACCATGCACGTGAAATGCATTTCACCTACTGACTTGCCAAGCATACCCTTGCCGAGCCTTCAGCCAGAAGCCGAGCCCTACACCCACTGAACCACACGTAACCAGCCCCTTCACCCAAGCCGAACCCCTTTGAAGCACCCACATGCACACACATGCGTACGTAAATAACTGGCCCAAAACCGTGACCAAAATAACCCAAGAATAATCCAAGAGAGAGAATGAGAAATTGAGTTGAAAAAGAGAGAAAACAGCGAGTGAAAATAGAAGAAAACTGCAGAAAAGTGACGAGTGAAACGGCGAACCCGGACAAAACAGCGGAAAAAGCACATCAGTGAGAACAGTGGAATGATAACCCTTCCGGCACAGCGGAACGCACTCCTGGACAGCGACTAAAAGGTAAGACCTGAGGGCACCTATTTTATTTATCATCATTTATTTCTTAGTTAATTTGTTATTTTTATTCGCATGAATTAATGAATTAGAAAGCATGTAATTTGTTTTATTTGTATGGATCAGTGAATTAAGAGGCATGTAATTTATTTTATTCACATGAAATAATGACGTAGTATGTGATGTGATTTCGGATGAATGGAATATGTGTTCTTGCTTGCGGTATATCGGATGGAAACCCGTACGTAAATTCCGTAGCCGATTCCGAATGGACGGTAGTGCGGTCTGCACTCGGGATACAATGTCACGTACTACTTAAGATACACATATCTCATCTCATCCGAATTTGTATTTGAGCATGTTATAGCCTCTAGGTTATTCGTTTATTATTTAAAGCATGACTTAGTTTAGTTTGTTATTTATTTGTTAAAGCTTATTTAGATTGTCCTTTATGCATGTTATTAGTTTACGATGTGTTTGGGTAATGATCTATGCATGTTAATGTAATGATTCAATGTGCTCGTCGTGCTATATTGTGTGGAATTATTTGGATGAAAGCATGTTAGATCTAAGTACCCTTGAGCATGTATGCTAAGTAGACTTGGTTAATATTACACAAATCACAAGCATTACAAGATATCATAAAGTAAGAGACCATTCCGAACCCAACGGTTTGAGGTCTTCTCCTGCGAGGAGTGAGTGCGGCCTTAAATCTTTGTCCCGGTTCACACCGGGTGGCGACTCCATGTTATTTCGTACTTCTCAGCTA
Organism: Zanthoxylum bungeanum; assembly: GCA_019454045.1. Taxonomy (NCBI): domain Eukaryota; kingdom Viridiplantae; phylum Streptophyta; class Magnoliopsida; order Sapindales; family Rutaceae; genus Zanthoxylum; species Zanthoxylum bungeanum. Next base: position 8,359 of record SKCR01028301.1, read on the forward strand.
GGCCGCGAGCCTAGGACGGCGTCGCCCCGCTCCTGTTGTCTACACCTGTTTACCTGAAACATTCACGAACAACAATATACCGTGAAAAGCATTGAGATTATCAATTATAACATAAACAAGTAAATCATTTGTCTCCCCCTTAATCTGAACTCTCCTTAAACCAGAGATATCGACAAATCACCATTTACTCCCCCTTTTTGTCACGAAATGACAAAGCATGCATAGACCAGGAGAGACAATAAGCAAATAGTAAAACTTACTCCCCCTCACAAACAGGCACACACAAATATCAGAAGAATAAACGGGAAGCAAATACCCAAAAGCAATATCTGTAAGCATGCATTAGTAACAAACAATAAGCGAAATCATTCAAGATAGAATATTTTCATTAAAATACTTCAATTGTTTGCAATACATCTCATAATCAATCAAAAGGGAGAAAAAACATCATAACAGGCTACAAAACAAAGATGATCCCAAAAACGGACAGACTCCTCCGTACTCTAAGAAAGCCCTGAAAATAAAGCCAAGCTGCTAGTCCGACTCCGAACTGGCAAAAGAACCCTCATCATCAGAAGCTGCACGGAAGTCCGCAAGATGACGGCAAACTGAGTCTGCAATTGGCGTACTGAGGAGCGGATCTCTGACTGGCCCCCTGAAAGCATCCGAAGCTCGGCAAGAATAGAAGCCTGTGAATCCAGAATGCGCTGGTAAAAGTCTGACGAAGGACCAGCGGAAGAAGATGAGGCAGAAGCCGAGGCCGGCGCGGCAGGAGCAGGATCAGAAGCAGGAACAGCCGCTGGAGCAGGAGCACGAGCATGAGCAGGGAGATGAGCAGTGCCCGAAGAAACAGTCTGACGACCAATTGGCTTGAGCAGAGGAAGAGGAGGATCATGCACAAAATCCGGAACCAGAGCCGAGATAATACGACGAATGAGGCATCCATATGGAAGGGTGTGAGCGGCATAAGAGGAATTGCGAATGCGAATCATCTCACGCAAGATCACACTGAGGATGTCTATGGAGAGGTCCTGCTCAATAACATATAGAAAAGCAATCCTGGCAATCGGTTGAGTGTTCACATGCGATTTCGGCCAAAGATTGTGGCACACGATCCGGTTGAGCAAACGGTAAAAGGGCAGCAATGAGGCAACGACGATCGTACCCCCAACAAACGGACGATGCTGTCCAGAGGCAACATCCATGATAAGTTGATCAGAAAGGCCTTCAGTAGGAGACCAGTGGTACTGGGGATAAGGCACCTCAGGGATAGCAAGAACCCGAGATAAAACAAAAGGATCAATGTCCAGGTATCTGCCCCGAATGTATACTGAGAATGAGGTGGCGGAAACTACCTCCATGTTGGAATAAAACTCCTGGACAAGCTGGGGAGATGGGCCAATGAAGCCAGATAAAAGAGGGCCCCAACCACGGGTAATCAACAAGGGTACAATCCCGGAGTCACGCAACTCATCTGCCAATACATTGCGCTCCAAAAACAAGCTGCGTTGCGAGAAGTGATCATCGAATAACTTAGCAGCAGCAGGACTGTGAAAACGATCCCCAGGTAGGGAGTCGCGATGGCGTTTCTTGGAAGCTACCGACTTCTTAGGCATCTAGAACACATAAGAAAAAGCACAAGAGAAAGAGACCACCCAAACAGATCACAAAAACAGAAGCTGTGAAATTCAAAAGGCGTTCGAACGAAGTTCTTGGGGCGTTCGAACGCGCTGGCGATGAACAGAACACGAAATCACCACAAACAGAAGCAAATCGCCACAAACAAACACAACAAACAATAAAAGACACATTCACATGACTCCATACGCCTTCAATCGAAGAAAGAATGCTAAAATCAGAAAGGGAAAAGAAACCCTAACAACAGATCTGAGAAAGAAACGGAAACAAAAGAAAATTGAAGAAAACCTTACCTTGATGGTGGAGATGAGACCGAAATCAAGGAGAGGAAGGCCACACAAACTCAGATCTGACATGGAAACGAAGGAAATGCAGAAAACCACGGAGAGGGTGTGAAGAACGAAAACGTGCGAACACAAAACGCACGAAGGGTATTTAAATACCGACAAGACGTTCGAACGTGAGTCGAACGTGACTCGAACGCAAGACAAAGCGTTCGAACAAATTGAAAAACGTGACACGAACGAGGAGGTTTTGGAAAACAGATGATCGAACGAAAGTAAGAACGGAACACCAACAAAATACGTTCGAACGAGTTAAAGAACGGTGCACGAACGAAAAACAGACTGACAGTGCACAGCAAGAAAAAAATTAAGACCGAAAGAAAAAGAGTATGCTGAAACATGAAGCATACAAAAGCACACAGAGTCTGAAGAATTTCTGACTGAAATAGCACTTCAAGCAGGTACAATGGAACCCAGTCAGTATTCAGTTGTTTATGACATGAAACAATATGCATCATTTTAAAAGTGGTTAAATACAACAATTATGCATATGACATAAACACCAGAGCATATCAAGCACTTGCGTGAAAAATAAAGTGCACAACAAATCAAGGCTTAAGACCTTATTTTTATGAGCTGGACAAAGCCAAAGAAATCCATCTCTAAACAAACCAAGTCCACAAAATAGATGTTCAAACCCAGCACCACTAGGACCTGAAGATAAGCAACATTGGTTGCATGCTATATTGTTTACCCCATAGATATCATGAGCTCATATTTAACAACTCTTTCGAGTGAAGGGTTTTTGCCCTTATCTTTTGATTTTGGCCATTTTGGCTCTTTTGCACTTGAGTCTCATTTTTTTTTTAATTTATTTCTTTTTACTTTTGAAAAAGGGGATAGCAATGTTATCTAGTCAAAGGTCACACTATTGAGCAAACAAGATATGATAGAAATTAGATTGCTATTCCAAAAACTCATACATGAGATCAAGCCTTGACAAAATAAAAACATGTATGTGAGGTGCAAGCACAGGATATACCAAAGGTTTTTATCACACACACTTATGCATATAGAGCATCAACAAAAATAACAGCATATCATACATGCATAATCATATATCCTACATACCAGGATCACATGCATGTACATGTTATTCATGCTCTAACAAGCCGTAAAAATATTTTTGGTCTTTTTCAAATTATATATAATTTTTTTTTTTTGATTTTTCAGATTTAACACAAAAAAATAAAGACACATAACAGGCTTGTAAAACATCAAATGGTACGTGGAGTTGTATCCCGAGTGCAGATCATACTACCGTCCATTCGAATCGGCTATGAAATTTATGTCCGGGTTTCCATCCTATATACCAAGGAACATAAAACAAAAACAAGACACACACACACACACACCCATATGCTGTGAAAACAAAATAAACGTGCAAAAACACAAAACACACGCACACACACATGCAATGGGAAAATAAAATGCATCTTTCAAGCAGAGTTACACCGAAGTGTACTCTCATTATGTTCATCAGGACACGCAGAAGAAGATGAGAATTCATCTTGCTTCCTCACCCAAACCTTTCTAGGAACCTCATCCACTTGAGAATTCCTAGTCAACAAAGAAAGTTTCTCACTAAGAAATTGTGTCTGTTTAGTTAGTGCAGAAACTTGAGAAGCTAGATTTGAAGAATCAAATCTAGGTGACACACTCTTAGGCCTTTTCTTTTGCTTAAGAAACATGAAGCACTTAGGCCTAATATGTCCAGCATTGCCACAGTGGTGGCACACAGGCACAAACCTCGGACGAGAGCGAGGTTTACCCATAACACCTCTAGATTGAGGTTGGGGCACATGACGAGGAACAACAGGAGGAGAAACATGACTACACACAACATGTATCTTACCTAAGTCACGTTTAGCTGCTACAGGCACAACTTTGGAAGAAGAAGCCTTATTACAGTTAGGCTCAGAAATAATACCTAACATACGGTCCACCTTTTTATTTCCACTAGAAAATGCGGACAATTGGGTTCTAGCATCTTCAAGTTCGGTCTCTAATATTTGGACTCTATTAACTAGGCCTCTGTTCCTCTCCTCTAGGTCATCAACCATCAAAAGGCTTTGCTCAAATTTAGTTTGAGCTTCATTCTTTTCAAGCTCTACAGCTTTCAGCCTTTTGTTAACCTCTATATTAGTCTTCTTAATAGCTAAACTCTCATTAAACAGTTCAACATAAGCTACTTGAAGACTTTCCTCATCTATAGACTCATCGAGAGATACTTCAGAATCAGCATCATTAACAACAATATCTCTCTCATCAGACATACTAGTAGTAAAGGCAATAAAATCGCTCTTATTCTTAGGAGACTCATCACCTTCTGAATCACTAAGGAAGACTGCCATGGCTTTCTTGCCTTTAGCTCTAAGGTATGTGGGACACTCAGATCTAACGTGTCCATATCCTTCAGATTCATAGCACTGGGCACCACAGTATCTACTATCCCTATCCTCTCCAGACTCACTCCTGCTATGCCTACTCTCTCTAGGCTCATCCTCCATATCCCTATTACTACTATGGCCACCTTTTTTAAGCTTAAGAAATTTCTTAAATCTTTTTGCAAACAAGGCCAAGTCATGGTCTGTGAGGGTATCCTCATCACTAGACGAACCATGAACAACTTCCTTCGCGATCTTCATCGTTATATTTTTGGGCTTTAGATGCCCAGGAAGTTTCTGCTCATAAACCTGCAGTTTTCCTACGAGGTCTTCTAAATTAAGCTGATAAAGGTCATTGCTTTCCTCGATGGCAGTGATTTTGGGTAGGAACTTATCAGGCAGGGATCTAAGGATTTTCCTAACAATCCTGTTGGTAGGAATAGTCTCACCTAGGTTAAAGCTTGAGTTAACGATATCGTTAATCTCAGCATAAAATTGATCAAAGGTCTCATCATCCTTCATTCTAGCGACCTCAAACCTAGTAGCAAGATCCTGAAGTCTATTATTTTTAACAGACAATGTGCCCTCATGCACAGTCTGCAGGATGTCCCAAGCATCCTTGGTTATCTCACACATTGAGATTCTCCTAAACTCAGCAGAACAAACAGCACCATGTATGGCATTAACAGTCTTGTTGTTCCTATTGCTAGCATCAAATTTGTCCTTGGTCCAGGTCAATTTATCTTTTGGGGAAGAGACCCCATCAACAACAACAACGGGAGGTTTCCACCCGTGTTCAACAGTCATCCAGACCCTCTCATCTAATGACTTAAGGAACGCTTTCATACGAACCTTCCAATGTAAATATTCAGTGCCATTAAAAAATGGCGGACAATTTAAGGGTTGACTACGCTCCATAGCTAATGGGTCAAGAATCGAGTTCAGGCTCTGATACCAATTGAAAATTCAGGGTTGGGTAATATAAAGGTTTATTTATTGAGCCTTAAGCTTAATGCTTCTTATTAACTGGCCATTAATAAGATTGATTTGGTAAACTTAAAATGAACTTGGAAAAGGGATTTTATATTTCAGCCTTAGACTCAATAGCTCACGATCTCACCTTGGGGCAAGAGACTCTTAGGTAGATTTCCTTACAGGATAGGAATATACCTGTCGGGCAAAGGTAGCCATAATTGGAACTTAATCTTAATGAATTCAGATAACTTGGTTAACATAGGAATATAGTTAATTAAGTTACTCTGGGTGTTTGCATCTGATCATCGGAAGAGGCTTTTGCATATTTTCGTGTTCCAGGTTAATAAACCGATATATTGCACAAACATGAGATAACCACTTCATTTTTAAAAGATATTAGAAGGATTCACAACCCTAAATAGTTTTATAATATTGAATTTTCCTTTAAGTTACTTTCACACTGTTTTATTTACTTGTTTTCAGATAAAAATAACCATCCAATCAACAACCAATCTATTCGATACTTGTAAACATTTAACTTCATAAATTGATAGCTTAGGTATTAAGTCCTCGTGGGATCGATGCATTTTATACTACTTGAGCGATACGTGCGTTTGCGTAACGTGTGTGTTTATCACCGATAAATCACCATCTACCTTCCAAACACAAACCTCACCAATACCCTAAGCCTTCTCTGAGTTTGAATGTGGAGATTGGCATTCAAAGCTCCGACGCATGAGTTTGCAGATTCAATTCACTGAGACTTCAGATGTTCTGAAGAAAGCTGCTTAGTGCAGGCTTGGGGAGTTCCTCGAGTAATTACAGTTGTGGGAATAGAGTCAGCAAAATTGTTGCTTTAAGTCTTTTCGCCATGTCTGTAAGTTTTTCTCATATAATGGATTGGAAAGTAAAAAACATACTAGAACTCCCATTAGTACTAGTCTGAAGCTTACGAGTGATCCAACGGGAACCAATGTGAATCATACACTGTACCCGAGTATGATCGGTAGCTTGTTGTATTTAACAGCAAATAGACCTGACATTGCCTTTAGTGTGGGAGTTTGTGCACGATTCTAGGCAAATCCTAAGGAATCCCACTTGAGTGCTGTCAAATGTATCATTCGCTACGTTCATGGCACCGTAGAGTATGGTCTAATGTATACTGAGAACTCCAATACTGTCCTCGCTGGATACTCAGATGCTGATTGGGCTGGTTGCGCAGAAGATAAGAAGAGCACCACTGGCGGATGCTTCTAGCGTGGATGAGCAAGAAGCAGAATGTCATATCATTGTCAACGGCTGAAGCGGAATACATGGTTGCTGGGAGCTGCAGCACTCAATTGCTCTGGATGAAGCAAATGTTAAATGACTATGGGGTTACTCAAGACACTAACAGTGTTTTGTGATAATTCCAGTGCCATAAGCATATCCAAGAATCCAGTTCAACACGCACTAAACACATTGACATTCGTTATCACTTCATTCACGAACTGGTTGAATCTAAGGTAGTCGCACTTGAGTATCCTCCCACTGAAAACCAACTAGTTGACCACTTCACCATGACAACCTTCGATTTGAATCCCTTCGGTCAGCCATAGGGATGTGCAATTCTCCGTAATTCTTTGCATCTTGTGTGTGTGTGAGAGTGAGTGCGTGTGTTTCCTGAGTCCTCATCGTTTGCATTTCGTATTATCTTTTTTGCGTGTGTTTCCTGAGTCCCCATTGTTTGCGTGTGTTTCATGTCTCTGCATGTTGTTCTTGTGTGAGTTTATGAAGAAAAAAAAAGGAATTTCACACTAAAACACCTCTTCTTTGTCTAAATCTTGTGATCCCAGTGTAGCAAGTAGGTGTGTTACATGATTCTCCATCATGTGAGTAAGTGTGCGTATGAGGTGTCTGTAATATCTTAGTGTTCCTGCTGCTTGCCATATTTCACCCACTGCTTTTGTTTGTATATGAAACTTGGTCGCATGTATGGTGTCTTGGATTGGCAATCTGTACCTCTCCTTACGAGGGCCTCAGTTTGGTATGACCTTTGACTAGTCAACCTTGTGCTACCTCTTCAGTTTGCATATTTACCAAAAAAAATTATATAAATAAATAAATAAAATTGAAGTGATTCTTAGGAGACTCAAGTGCTTCATTGAAAGCATCAAAAGAAAAGGGAAAAACCCTTCACTCGAAAGAGGTATACGAAGTCCATAGCACAATTTATTTCAGTCCTAGTGGCGTTGGGTTCGCCTACCACTCTGTGAGTTCAGTAAGTTCTTGAGTTAGGACTTCATGTTAGTGCTTAATTCAACCCATAATTTCATATCGTAAGTTTCAAATTGTTGAGCACAATTTTTTTCACGCAAGACCGAGCTATACTTAGATATTAATTTTCATCTCATTCGTGCCCCAATGCATTAGTGTGGGTGGCGTGTTTCCCCTTTCCGCTACTTTCAGGGCATCATTGGGTCGTGTACATTGCTTGAGTTGTGTTTGGGGGATTTTCCAAAACCTCTTCTTTCTTCACCCGTTCGGTTTCTCATTCGAACGTTGCCTTCTAGACTCTTTTCGTTCGACTTATATTCGTTTTTTCCTTCGAACGTTTCCTTCCATAAACTTTTCATTTGAGTTACGTTTGTTTACTGTTCGAACGCCTCTGTGCAGAGACCTGGCGTTCAAACAGTGTTCGACATACATTCGAACGCTACCTGAGTATTTCTCTTCAAACTTTTTTTTTCTTTTTGCGTTCTCACACCTCTCTATCTCCTCCACCACTCTTTCACTTCACCTCTCATTTTCCCCTCATTTCCAGCACGTTTCTGGTGCATTGTCTTCATCGTCTTCATCTATTTCGCATTCCTCCCCCTTTCAAAGGTAATTCCTCATCCTTGTTCCTCATTTTAGGGATTTCAAATCTCATTTTAGGGATTTCAAATCTGAGGTGCGTGGGAAGTTGTTTTTGTGTGTCATGTGTCTTTACCATCGCTATTGTGGAGATTGCATGTCTCATGCTTGGCATTTTCTCGTTTTGGAACAACAGGCCTTTGAACGCATATGAACACCGTCCGAACGCCCAGCACAAAATTTTGTCCTCTATCATCAGTTTTCCTTCTCGATGCATCCATTTATCCTAGCACGTTGTACATTGACCTTATTTGGTTTCATGTGTCTTCTAGATGCCTCAAAATCCAATCGGCTCCAAACAATGTTCCCATAACTTCGTACCTCGAGATCGCTTTTGAAGCCTCACAGCCCATCGCCTTTATGAAGACCATTTCTGTCAGCGCAAACCATGTCTGGAGCGCAATGTGTTGGAGGATGAGTTGCGCGATTCGGGGGTTACTGCAATGCTGTTTACCAATGGTTGGGGCCCGCTTCTCTCCGGCTTTATTGGGCCTTCCGCCACGCACGTCCAAGAATTTTATGCCAACATGGAGGTAAATAACCCTACTTCCTTTACTATGTTTATTTGAAGGTACCATCTGGCGATTTATTTTTCAGTACTGTCTCGCATTCTCTCCATTCCCGAGGTGGAGTTTCCACAGTACCTTTGGCGGCCTGGTCAAGGTCCTTCTAATCAAACGATCCTTGATGTTGCTGTCCGCTAACATCGTCCCCTCACGGGTGGTACTATCGTTGTTGCTACTCTCCTGCCGTATTATCGACTACTGAACCTGATTGTGTGTCACAACTTGTGGCCTAAGTCTCATGTCAACACGCAGTCCATCTCGAGGATTGCCTTTCTATACGCCATTGAGCAGGGATTGTCAATTGATATACTTGATTTTATTCTACGCGAGATGACTCACACTTGCACCTCTGCACACTCCGTTCATACCCTTCCATATGGTTGTCTCATCCGCCGGATTATCAGTATGCTGGTACCTGATTTTGTTAATGATGCGCCGCTCCCTCTTATGAAGCTGATTGGGAGACAGATTTTGCCCTATGGCGCAGCTCATGTCACGTCGCAGGCTCGTGAGCCTGGTTCGTCTCAACCTGAAGACCCCAATTTCGTTCCTCTTGATGCTCCGCCTTCTACAACTGTTGCGTCCTCCTCTTCTATAGGTGCACCACCGGATTTCTATCAGCGGATGTTGGAGACCCAGAATTCCATCCTGTCTCGGCTACAACTTGTAACAGGTAGTGTATCCGAGATCCGCACTACTGTACGTTGTTTGAAGACTCGGATTGACTGGTTATATGAGAATGTCTAACGTGAGGATGACGAAGAGAGTTTTTCTAATGGGTCCGAGTTTGAATCGTAGCTTAGTTTCCCGCTTTGACTGGTTATGTGCTTATTTGCCATTCGTGTCAACAATGGGGAGTGTTAGGGGACATAGGGGATATAGGAGTATTAGGGGATATATGACATAGGGGGAGATCGTATGATGTAATTTGATGAATCTTAACTTTGACGGATTTATTTTATTCTAAATGCCATTGGTTAATGCTTCTATCTGTATTTTCATCTTATCATTTTATTATTATCTGAATTTCCCTTTGCTTTTCACGGGTTTTTCTGTTTGCATGTGTTTCAGGTGGGCATAAATTCATTTGCATATGTCTTCAACTCTTCAAGATTTAGGACTAGATTGAGTCATATTGTAATAAATCTGTGTCAGGTGGACACTGACTATTTTGATTTTAAATTTTCCTAGTCTTTGTATTTAGTCGTTTTGTCACGGAATGCTAAAGGAGGAGTTTGTTGGGTCTATTGGGTTGGCAAATTCTGTAACAAACAGTGTTATATTAAGTTGTAATGCGTCTTGAAGTGCTTGGGTATGTTTTGACATCGGCGGATGAATTTATCAGAGGTGCGTTCGTGATGCATTCTTTATGGGGTTCGAACGAGGTTCATTAGTGTCACGTTCATCAATACGTTCGAACAAAATCTTCCAAAGGACTCACGTTAAAGATGCGTTTGAAATTTCGTTCGAACTAAAGTGTCTAGAGAACAACCATTCGAGTTACGTTCTTCATCACGTTCAAACGAAACTATCCAGAGGCTTCGGGTTCGAGTCATGTTCAAAGTGGCGTTCAAACGGTTTTGCGAAACCTTTCACGTTCGTTGTGCGTTCTTCAGGCGTTCGAACGCCCGTGCGCAATTGTCATATTTTGGATGCGTTTTTAAGCCTTTTTGCCTCTAGTAAAACCCTACTTATAAAAGAAAACATATACCCTATTTTCAAACGTTGGAAAAACATTACCCTAAGAGTTTTTGCATTCATTTTTCCAAACCCTTTGAAGTGCACTCATCTTTGAAGACTCAATCTCATGTCTTCTTCTTTGTGAGTATCCTTCTTCTTTCATCACCATCTACCTTCCAAACACAAACCTCACCAATACCCTAAGCCTTCTATGAGTTTGAATGTGGAGATTGGCATTCAAAGCTCTGATGCATGAGTTTGCAGATTCAATTCACTGAGACTTCAGATGTTTTGAAGAAAGCTGCTTGGTGCAGGCTTGGGGAGTTCCTCGGGTAATTACAGTTGTGGGAACAGAGTCAGCAAAGTTGTTGCTTTAGGTATTTTCGCCATCTCTGTAAGTTTTTCTCATATTGTGGATTTGGGTGGTAGCCTATACTCGGAGTGGTTTTTCTCTAAAAAGAGTTTCCACTTCGTAAACAAATCCGCTTGTTTTTTGTTTACTTTCTGCAATTTATTATTTTGGTGATTTATTTCAATTGACTTGTTAGACTTAGGGGTGCTTGATATTTAATCGTAGAAACTCTAACTGAAACGTGTTTTAGATAGAGTAGAATTTTTAATTCCCAGTAACTAGGGGCTTAGACAAGAAAGCAATACATACATTGAGAGAGAATAAATTAATGCAGTTTGCCTAAATTGGAAGCTGACATAAACTAGCAGGATAATTACTTTGTAGAAACCAGTGTTTTAAAAAGCGGTCGAGGCGGCCGCCTCGAGTCGCCGCCTCACGGCGACGGCGCGTTGAGGCGGCCGCTTCTTGCGGTTTCTTCAATTCGGCCGCCTCACGCGCAGGTTTTTTTTTATTTTACATTTTTTAAATCGAAACGACGATGTTTTTGGGCTCCAAAACGTCGTCGTTTCGATTTCAATTGAAAAAAAATTAGCAAATTGAAGATTAGGGTTTTCGTCGTCGTTTCTGCTCTCTCTCTCTCTCTTGTCGTTTCTGCTCTCTCACTCGGCAGCCTGTTTCTGCTCTCTCTCTCTCTCGGCGTTTCTGCTCTCTCTCTCTCGGCAGTCTGATTCTGCTCTCTCTCTCTCTCGGCAGCCTGTTTCTGCTCTCTCTCTCTCTCTCGGCAAATTGAAGGTAACAATGTTTCCTTGGTTTCAATTTTCTGGTTTGTTGGGTATTAGGGTTCTTACTGATATCATGCTTTAGTTTGTTTACTACTGATATCATGCTTTTCTGGTTAGTTTGGTTTAAGCTTTTCTGGTTTCTTGCTGCTTTAAAAAGTTTTCTGGATTATATCAAGTTTTCTGGTTTCTTGCTGCTTTAAAAAGTTTTCTAGATTATATCAAGTTTTCTGGATTTAACATTTCATAGTAACATTAGACCAATGCTTAAAAAAAAAAAAAAAAAAAAAGAAAAACCAAAAAAGTAATATCTTTGAAAAAAAAAAAGAAGAAGAAGAAGAAAGCTGCAGCCAATATTACAGATGAAGAATGAAATTACCAGCAGAAGTGCTTCAATGAGTACAATTCAAAAATATGAGATTTTACATGCATAAGCACAAGTAACACGCAAAAAGACAAGATAATACTATACCCATGAATTGTAATGGAGAATAGTATGCTCAACTTACTAGGCATTATGCTTGATTGAAAGGAAATGTTATTTCAATTATCAGACCATGTTTAAAGAAGAATCCCATACACAAAATACAACAAAAGTTACAGCAACCCAGTTATCAAGAATTTTTACCAGGCATTATGCTTGATTGAAAGGAAATGTTATTTCAATAATCAGACAATGTTCAAAGCAGAATCCCATACACAAAATACAACAAAAGTTACAGCAACCCAGTTATCAAGAATTTTCAAGCAACGACGGGAATAAAGAGGAAACAAGAAGTTGAAGAAACTAACTTCACTTGAGAATTGTTGCCAGTCCTGTGGCTACTGAGACTTTCAAAGAAGGGGAAACTGGAGCTCCTCCAAAAAATACATCATAAAGGGCAAAAGTGGCGTTTTCTGACTCAATTGTAGCATCCACCCCAGATGGCACCTCATCTGCTGAGATGCAAACCTGAATCACAGGACAGCCATCTGATGAGTACATCAAGGAGAGAACTTTAAAAAGAACAAAAAAAATAGTATACAAAATATAATATGTACCATAATATACATTTTACTTCTAACAGAATAAACTTACAAGCATCTTCGATGGATCTAGCCAAGTTAAAAAGATGAAAGTTTCTTTCTTGAGAGCTCGTCCTTGGAAGATGCTTCGGAATGTGGACAGGGCAGATTCATCAATAGGTGTTGGTGTCTTAATTCTTGGGGAGATGGCATCATCCAAAGCATCCCAGAAAGTATTTCCATCAACATCTCTGACCAGAACAATCTGTAATGATTTCTCCAAAGGAGCTGCAGTATGAAGTTATTTTAACAACCTGAACTTTGCTTAAGAAGTTGTATATTATAAGCAACTGTAAGTATTGATGCAATGATTTCATTATTTAATTACCCTGATAAATTGTGTCAAACAAAGACGAATCCTCTTCAATGTTAGCTGCAGATTGTCCTTTCCACGCATTCAATTTACTAAAGATGGATTGATTAACGTATAGTCCAGCAGCATAGACCTTAACACCAATGATAGCAAAAACTTTCTCCCTGTATCCTGAAATTTTTGCAAATAATCAAAACTATTATTCTGCACACTACTCAGCTGAAAGGCTAGCACAATCTTAGGACTTCTTCAGACTACATCAGAAGCATGTTAAGCAAAGTTTTTATTACTGTGACCAAAATTGAGCCACTACCTAATTCATTTGCTAATGTCGGCACAAAATCATGACAAGTAAAAGTACATATATTTCCAAAAGGGTCCCGAAAAAAGAAATGGAAGAACAAAAGTTGTATGGATTCATAAAAATCTTGTGTTGTGCCTGTGGATCGGAACTAAAAAACAGATATCAAAATAGTTTTGATTGTTCAATACTATTATTATTACCCCAATTTGGAGTTCATAGTTACTTCGGCTGGGTGAATCCTAGTAATGGAATAATATATGCATAGTTGTGTAGTTTTTTGATATTATACAAGAAAATTATTCACAGTATGAAAGAAAAATAATAAGGAGAAACAAGTAATCTGTATATATACTCCTGTAATACTTTCAAATGCAACTTTCACATTAATCCATGAGGTTTTTGATAAATTTTTCCAAGGATCCTTAACTTTTCTATATTAAGAAACAGATCTGGAAGTTAGGGTTTGTACTTGTAATGAAATTTATTTCAAGATAAATTGAAATTATTTTTGTGAATTCATTCAATTGTCAACACGCTTATCTATTTCATACGCTCAATGAAATGGCTACTCTAGATCTTCATTGATAAAACGTGGTACACACTAAAGCATCTGACCTGTTCCGAGCAAAGACAGTGGACTCGAACAACCTGGCAAACTCAACGACTTCTGAAATTTCACATTAGTTGCAGGTTCCTCTGTGTACTCTGCACTTCCAACTGCATGTGGTGAAAAGAGAGAAGATTTATGATTCATGGAATATAGTAAAGAGGTCTTTATTTTCTACAGAAAATATCAACTGATAACTGACACCCGTGTGTAGCCTATTAAAGCTCTATAAATATGTAAATCAAAGTTGGAGGTAACCATTTCAATTCTTCACATAGTCTTCATATAAATCTGGTGTCAGTTTATTAGTCTTCACATAAATCTGCTGTCAGTTTATTCTAGCTACAAATTAGATGAAGCCAGTCCCAATTTCTTAGCCCTTTAACATGGACAATTTTCGCTTCCCAATTTCTTAGCCCTTTAACATGGACAATTTTCTCAAATCAGACTTTGTATCAATAGAAACAATAACAAGTCTTAGGGTCATAATCCATTTTTACCTGAATCTAACATAACTAAGCTGATTAATCAGGCCCAACAGAAAATAAACGACTAGGAAAAAAAAAAAAAGAAAGAAAACAAGGAAAGTTCAATTCCATGGTAAAATGGTCAAACAATACTCTCATTCTGTGACTAATTCTAAACCAATGTAACATAATCAGAAATTGAAATACCAACTAAAAACGCTCCTCGCAATCTCATGAAAACTTGCGTGCATGGCAGTTAAAAATCTTGAAAGTGTTCAAGGCTTATCATTTCTTCCCCAAAATCCCAACTTTTGATTTTCTAATTTTCCCAATTTCAAAACTTTCTGTATATTCAATGCCTCAATTTTTTAAGTAGCTAAGTCTTTTTCATCAATACTTCTTCTTTAGAACTAATAATCATAAAACTTAATTGAAATTCAATCAACATATACATGAATAAAGTGATAAATTTTTGTATGCAGTCTCATATTTCCATTTAACCAAAATGCATATTTACACAAAACCATGTGAATGCAAAAGTTAAAAAGGAAAGTAAATCAAAATTTAGTGACATTTTTAAAGATGCCGAGCAGAGAAGTCAAGCAATGTGAGCAATCTGGTGGGGTGGAATGAAATTTACCTGAAGAAGTAGCTTTAACAGAGAAATGGGGTTGAATTCTTGTCGCAGAAAATGTAGAAAACATAGAGCAAAATTTGTTTTTGAAAGAATTCCCATGTGGGTCTGCAGATTTTCCCGGAAAGTAGTTACTGGAGTTTGAATTCCAAGTTTTGAAAGAATTGAGTGATATAAAACAAATTGGTGAGGGAATTGTTGCTCCTGCTGCAATCATTTTAGATATATGCGATTGCTTTTGGAAATAAATTATATTAAAGTAAAGAATTTGATAATGGAATTTTATTTAAAAGGGATGTTGTAAGATGAAGCATTGGTTGTTTCACTTGCACGCTTTTAACTATTAATATATCATTTTGAATAGAAATGATAATGTGGTGCCAACTCGTTATATTAGATTGATCCAATAGATTATCCCTAATTCTTCTTTTTCACTCCTCAAATTATAATTATTAGTTTCTTTATTATTTTTCAGGATTTTTCTAATATTTTTTTATCTTTATTTTAAGATATTTGAACATCGTTATTTTTATTCATTTTATTTTGATAAAGATATTTTTTGTAATTACGCATTAGGTCATGCAATTTAGAATTGGCATAAAATCTCAAAACTAGAACATGATTCTGTATTGAGCGATATGATTTTATGATAAAAATTGACCCAAATAAAAATTGCTATCATAATTTTGGATGATCTTTTGTTCCGATTCAAAAAAACAGATGGGATTTAGGATAATTTTTCTTCTTGAATTTTAATCGAGACGAGACCGGGACCGGATAGAACGTCATGATTATCTTCTAATAGTAATAATATAGAATACAACAATAATTCTTTACTGTTGAAATAGCAAAGACTTGAGAGCTAATTATGAAAAAAAAAAGGACTTAATGCATAATTATGAAAAGATATTAAGCATCCAAATGTCATTTTTTCTTAAAATATATTATTTAGAACTTGTATTCTTTTTAAGTTTTCTGTTTCGTAAAACCCTCAACAGGGTTAAAAAAACTCGAAATTATCATTTTTCATTAATCTTATTTCTTTCTTTTGTATCTTTTTCTTATTAATAAAATAAATACCTTCATGGCTCTTTGATAACAAATTTTAAATGTTTGTGGCTAACATTAGTTACAAACTTATACAGTTAAACCTTTATAAATTAATATTCAATAAATTAAAAATATCTTTAAAATATTTTTTTCTGGTCTTAACATGGGCCAGTTTATAAATTAGTAATTTTGATAAATTAATAAGATAATAATTTTTATGAAGACCTTTAAATAAATCTATAATCTCGTCAATATTATAAATTAATAATTCTCTAAAATTACAAACATAACTAGGATAATTTAGTGAAATGTGAATCTATTGTTGTTTGTTTTTTTTATTGAAATTTAAATCTAAGTGGATTTCATCTCTAACTTTTCTCATTGCATTCAAAAGTTCTGGTGTCATCTTCTCGAACTACAACAAAAAATTGTAAAGAGTTGTTGCCGCTATGAGTGTTTCCTTTCATGTGATTGGTTCCAAAGGTATTGAACCATCATCAGCTTCATCCTCAATAGGATTTTCAATGACATTAACTACAATTTCTTCTATGTTTTGGATCTCTGAATATTCATCACTTTCACTTGGGTAATCCAACAAGTGATTGACATCGATTTTATAGCGGTAACCAAGATCATTAATCATGTTCTCAAGGTGAATCAAAAAATACTCTTTAAATTGATAAATTTATTAATTTATCAATTAACTAATATGTGTAACATCCTCAATCGGAAGATGTTACTGTTGGATAATTATGACCCATAGCGTCATTATTTGTACAGATCATGGTGTTGTTGTACAAATTAACTATGTGACAAAGGAGATTGCACTCTTATCATTTGTGATTAGATCACCTAGATGTATAAATGATAGGAGGTCCATATAATTAGTTCCTGGATTGAGATGATATGAGACAGTATCAGTCCACGAAGGATTAATCATTAAATATCCCTAGTCAGAGTATTATCGAGATTGGACATCGATAAATGCGTAAAAGACTAGTATTACACTTGTGCGAGTTATAAGGGCATAACGGCATAGTTCTCATATATTTGGGTATAGGATACTCATGCAAGTGTAGTAGGAGGTTGTGTTTTACCGATGGTACGGGAAACAGCTTCGCTCTGGATAGACCCCCTCGGAATTCCATTGGTAGTATGACTATGTGTCTATGGAAGTCCGAAATCAGGGTAGGTGTATTTGGTCTTAACCTGAGACTTGCACTGCTAATACTTGCAACAATCAATATACTTTGGTTTTGGTCGTCCAGGGCTTTAACAGATTCTGTGTACGCCTCTGCTGGGGAAAATTGAGAATCGTAGTGTGTTGGGTGTGATGTCAAAACAGAAGTATCACTCCAGTCATATGGAGATGATGGTCACGTAGGATACGGGACTGGTTCTCTTAAATGCTACAGCTATCGGGATATTATGACTAGGTCATGTATATCCGATTATAGAGACTAGTCACCAGAGATCTGATATGTGCTTCGTACGGGGCAGACATAATTCCAGCCCCAGGCCTAGCACGTGACATCCGATACTGGATCGAGATACACAATACTACGTATACTACGCCTGATATAGATCGCTATATTCCTGTAAGGATATTTCTGGAGAATTGGGTAGGCATGGCGCTTTGCTAGAAGCCAACATTGTCTTGTAAATCGGTACAAACGTAGTACTAGGTACTTACGTGTTCAGATAGTCCGACGACCGAATTTACTGCCAACATATCTGGGGATCTCATGGGTCGTTTCCCGAAGATTCACCGATGACGTATGACTCGCACTTTATTAATCTGGGATTAATTAGTAGAGAGAGAAAATTAATCTGGGATTAATTGCGGAGATATTTTATCTGGGATAAAATATTATTAAAGAGAGAAAAATGATTAATTTGGAATTAATCGATTAAATAATATATTCGATATATTATACGAAATTGGATTTCAACGCGGAATTGAAATTAGATTTTAATTCGGGCGAACGAGTTAATTTAGAATTAATTCGTTAGCGATGTGAATAGTGATTTCACTAGGCATAATCGTTTAATTACGTCGCAACGGAAAATTCTTTAATTTGGAATTAGCGAACCCGAGCCCGGGATTATTTGCGAGCGCATTCGCATTTCGAATTCGAGTGCGGCACGCAAGTCACATCAAGCGTCAAATCATTAGTCACATTAAGCGTCAAATCACATGTCACTTTGAGTGATGTGACAATTGATTGATTGATTGATGGTGGTTGATGGAAGTGGTTGGAAAGCTTTTTGAAAGCTTGAAAGACATATATTGTTATTTTATTATTTGGTATATGTTTTGATTTTTGAAATCAACAAACAACACTCTCATTTTTTCTCTTCCTCTCTCTCACTCACGCCCATGGAGGGGCTGTTTTCTCTTCACTGGTTCAGCTCAAAACCGTGAGCCATGGAGAAGCAAAAGTCATGATTTTGTTGCAAAATCACAAGTGCTAGCACACACCGGAGTCTTGCGAAGGTGATAGGGAAACCCACCTATGTGCTAGTAATGACCAAACAAAGCTTGAAGCTTCATGGATCATGCAAAGCCAAAAATGGAGGACTCAGGAACAGCTCACTGCCGTGACTTGGAGGAGGCAGAAAATTGATTTTTGTTGTCCACCGCATCGTTCAACCGATCGATGTAAGTATTCCGCAACTTCTTCGATGTATTCACATGTATGTTTTATGCTTATTATTCGATCCTTGGGACCGCAGAACTCCAACAATGGTATCAGAGCGAGTAAAAGCATGAAATTTGACTTAGGGTTAAAATTTGGGTAAATTGATTTCGAGCATGATTTAATGAAATTGGATGATTTAGTATGCTTAATTGATGTTGAATTGAAGTTTGATTGGATCAATTTCATGAAAATTGATTTGGAACAATTTTCCCCAATTTTTAAGGCTTGGCCGAATGGTACCCTTATTGTGGCTCTTGGTAATTTTTTGATTTTGATTCATTGGATGAGTTGGAATCAATTGGAAATGTTGATTTAATGTTTAATTGGATTCAATTGGATTGGATTTATAATTGGACATAAAAATCCTCACATTGCCGAGAGTTATAGAGCATGAATTGGGTTTGATTTTTGATAAATTGTGTTGGACATGATTTAATGTTGATAAACATGATTAATTAGGCTAATTTGGTGTTTTGGAAATATTGATTTGGGTAATTAATTATGCTATACACTTGGAATAATTAAATTGTGAAACTGGATTTTGTAATTTAATTAAATTGGGCTAATTTTGGAAATTGGGCTTAAATGTTGTAAATGGGCTAATTGGGCTTGGTTGTACCAAGATGGGTTTAGGATAAATTGGTTGGATCCAATTGGGCCCAAAACCGCTTCCATAAAGCCCAAATGCGACTAATGGACCTTAATTATTTAATTGGGCCTAATGGGCCTAAATTGATTTCTAGGCTTATAGGGTTACTCCTTGATTGGGCTTTGGTTATTGGGTTTGACCCGAGTTGACCAAAAGCCCACGCCTTAAAGAAATTAATTAAAAGCCAATTGGACTTGAATTAAATTAACGTTGGACGTTAATCGGGCTTTGAGACCCGTAACGATTAAATTTGGAATTTAAGTACTAAAGGTTCATTAATAAAGTGTAATATTTAATTTGGGATTAAATAGCGAATTAGTATTAAATACAAATTGAATTGGATTTAATTTTGTAGTTTAATTTAATTCGAGAATTCGTACTTTGAGTACTTATTCGCAAAACGAGTTTGACTCGCGCAAAATCAAATCGTTGTTTGAACATTGGATGGTCATTAATTATCAGATTAATTAATTTGATTAGATTGATTGATAACATGCTTGTGTGAATACATGGTTGCGATGCATGAATAATGTATATCAGATGGATATTAGATGGGTGGGGCAATTTTAGAAATTGTTGTAATAAATTTGGAATTTATTAATTGGACCTGCGTGTCCAGCCTTATTACCTCCTTACTCTTTGTATTTCTCTTCTCACCTATTCCCCTCAATGTAAATGAGGTTTCTTTAGAAGTGTAGTGTAACGGGTAGAAGTAAGTACTTGTGCCAGCGGGAGAGAGGAAAAGGAGAGATTTGATATAGGATCAATGTGTAAAGTATCCATCCGCATATCATCATTATTTATTTATACGCGCTTTATTATGTGTTTAGAATGCATGTTTAAGGGTGTATGATGATGAGACCTTAACAAAGATAATAAATTGGTTGCCAATTTGCATTCGAAAAACCCTCGTAAAATATTAAGCGTTTTCCCTTCCATTGAGTGATTCTTACTAAAGATCCGAGACTGACATTGGTTTGTTGGCCAAAGTCAAGGCCTTTGTCCGTCGAGGATGTGTTTGAATTATGAGAGCTTTGTTCCATATCAGTGTCTTGTCCAAGTTGTGATTTGTTGGCCAAAGTCAAGATCACTTCTTGTCCATCGACATTGATTACGAAGATTTCCATGGTCAATGAGTCACGCTTAACTGGGATCACTAAGTTTGTTTTGCCAAAGCCAAGGCTTAGTTGATTCAGAAGAAAAAGGTTAGGCAATATATTGGATATATTGGCATATATATTGTATATATGTTTCGGACTTGGATGTCCCCCTACTGGATCTAGGAATTGGATGGGATCCAATAGATCTTAGAGATCTACCTAGTTAATTATCATACAATTTGTTGGCCAAAGTCAAGATTGTGTGTTATTTAACGGGATCCTAGCCCACTAGGAAACACGGTTTCCCGAGTACTCGACAGTGGGTTAGAGGCTCGCCGAAAAATAGTGGGAGGCAAGAATTGAATTTGCAATATTCGTTTAATAACTTGCCATACGCGCTCAATCACATATCATTCGTCAAATAAATTAAATTTTAGTTGGACTAATATTTAAATCGTTGTTTTAACAAACAGTTGGACTGTATTCAAACAATTAAATTATAAGTTGATTAAATAGTTGGACTATAATAATCATTATAATAAATAGTACCTAAATCGTTGATTAAATAGTTGGACTATTAAAATCAAGATATAATTGAAAGATTGACATTTAAAACATAATCCTAGGGAAAATGTATTTAAATGGTTTAATTTTTCAAATTGGGAATAAATTTCAGGATAGTCATGAAATATAATAAGTTACTTTATTTGATAAAATAACATATTATGCCTAAGCCCGGAGTTAAGCAAATAGTAGAGCATGATCTTTGGAAGATTCATGTAATGATAACTTTAGTGCTTAATCCATTAAGCTTGCCAATTAGACTCATTAATTTCTTAATCAGAACTAAGGATTAGATCCTTAAAGTATGATAATGAAATTGAAGGATCTTCATAAATCTATACTTAGATTTTAGAAGTATTAAATTGTAATACATAACTCTTGGAGAGTTAATGATTATTCTCAAGGAGACAAAGTCAAAGTTTGCAATATGGCAAGAAGCGCAATGCGCATCTTATTTCGACATTCCGGAAGACCAAGGCTAGGCCGAACGCTTTTGAGTGTGGAAAATGGCAAAGGCAAAATCATTATAATCTTCTAGGAAGATAAATGACATATCCCAAAATGTCTGCCTAAATTGTGGCAAACGGGATCGCGGAAGCGTGACTGCCGTTTGGACAAAGCAGACATGAAGGAATTGAATAATGGGCAAGGCTCTGACTTCAAATATGTTTGTCATAAATATGTTCATTACCGGTATTAAAATTGGATTTTAAATACTTAGTGTGGTACATAAATATATACTGGTGTTCAGAATCTACTTTGAGCAGGATACTGACTTCCATAGAGGTTTATCTGCGAATTGGAAACGGGACGAAAATCACTGTTTCAACCGTAGATACCTATTTTAGGAAATACCCTCGGGTTTGTACCTAAATTTGGAAACTGTTATAATGTAACTAGTTTGACTAGAAACATTATCTCTATATCAGTGTTTAATCCGTTGCAGATTTACCTTTATATTCTAGAACACTAAAGTGTTTTATTATATAAAGATGATATTGAGATAAACACATTAGATGTGAATAATAGTATTTATATTTTGAATAAAAATAAAACTCAAATATATAACATGACAAACAAATAGCTCAAACTGATTTGATCAGAAGAGACTAATTGTGGCATTGTTGTTTGGGACACAATTAAACAAGAATCGTATATCCACACTTTCGAATAGTGGGTACTAGGACAAATTTGATTCTATTCAAATAAAGTCTACGAATCTAGTTTATTGGGCAAAGTGCCTAAAACACTATTTACTTGGTAAAAGTGCAAATGCCACAGATCTGTTAGCCCTATTTCATAGTGAAGCAAGTGGGCCCATGTCTAGCTAGGCTAGAGATGGATATGAATATTCCGTGACCTTTTACAGTTTACGGATGTGGCATCGCGTTATGGTTATGTGTCACTTTTGAAACACGTATCGGAAACTTTTACAGTTTCGACACGAAGTAGACAAACAGATCGGCTAAAGTATTAAACCATCATGGTTAGACTATGATGAATATACTTAAGCAATAAATTTCTCAATACAAGAAAGAGTATAGTATTCTTTCAATGATGACTCCTCCTGGAACACGTCAATCTGACGGTGTGTCCGAACTGAGTAACCGAATCTTGTTGGACATGATAAGGTTAATCATGAGTCTCTCTGAGCTACCATTTCCTTCAACTGATAAGTGTAGGCATTGCATTTTCGCATGTGAAACCCGATGATGAGTCTCAGTTGGAGGCACTACCTTTTTAGCTAAGGATATTGCGGGAAACGGAGGTCGGAAGGGGAAATTCAGAATAAGTGCGTCATCAAGTTCATTCCACAAGTTCACTGTCTTCGTTGGTGCTGCGTTCGTTACTTCGTTCGAACGTCGGGCAGATTGCGGACGTTCGTGCCACGTTCGAATTGGCGTTCGAACGGAGTCAGTATTTCTGGTTTTGCTGCTAGCCTCGCACCCCAGCCCAATTAGCCCCCCAAAGCCCATAAAACACATCCCAATTTAAATAAATAAATATTAACTAAATAAGATAATAATTAAATTAATTAAATAATTAAATAAAACATATACCAAACATAAAATAAACAATTACCAACTTAAACTAAAATCATGCCTAATTTAAATAATTCATATACTAAAATTAAAATAAGATATGCCTAATTAAAATCAATCATAACCAATAAAAGCTAATCAAATATTTGACTTCCTAATCTAATAAAACATCTACCAATTTAAATTAGTTGACTTCCTAATTCAATAAGATATCCGCCAATTTAGAATAGTTGACTTCCTAATTTAAAATATTTTGTCCCCCCTCAATCTTGTGTATACCATTCTTAGGACTCCTAATTTGGAAACTTGATCTCTTCCTTGTGAGACAAGGGCAAACCCTAGCTCTCTTCTATATAAATATGCACTAACCTAGCCACCTCCTCTCTCCACTCTCTCGAATACACGCCCAAGACATCAACATATTCCCTCATTCACACGCAAATCACAAGACCTTAACCCTAGAAGATATCAACCTCTCGGCCAAAGCAAAATATTCTCTTCATCTCTCATTCTTTTGGCCGTGAACACAACCCATAGCCTCCTCTCCATTGCCGAGTTTCAACATCCATCACCATCACCAAAATAACATCTAAAACATCATCACAACTCACGCAAATCTCAACCAGAACAGAAGCAACATCAACGAATAAAAAAACAACCAGAACAGCGCCCTTACACATCCAAAACTGACTCGCAAAGATAGCAGCCATCTGCCCAAGTTTTATCCATCAAATAGCCCCCAAAATACCCCAAACCAGTGAGCAAAAAATGCATATCTAACCCTTAAAAAATCACAGACAAACCTGCACAAACAGTCTTTAAAAAACACCCAAAACAGTCCACTAAAACAGAAGAATAGGACCTGAAACAGTGAGCTGAAATAGTGAGCAGAGATACAGCAAAAACAGCAGCAAAACGGAGACCAGACAGCGAGCAAAATAGTAAAACAGTGAGCTAAGACGCTAAACTAGTGAACCAGAGAAGTTGAGGAGCTTTACCCTTCCGATCTCCGCGAAACGCAAGCCCGAAAGTTGGCAAAAAAGGTTAGACCTGAGGGTATTTTTTACACTTGTTTTCAGTTTCGTTTTTTTACTATTCATTGAGCTTTATTCGCATGATTATGATGTTCAAATGCATGTTGCGGCCCTTGAGTAGATAAATATGTATGTGTTATGAATGTGATGTGTGTCGTGGGCATTGGATAAAATGAAAGGCGTGTCGCCTCTTGAGGTATATCGGATGGAAACCCAGACGTAAATTCCGTAGCCGAATCCGAATGGACGGTAGTGCGGTCTGTACTTGGGATACAA
The DNA here is from genome assembly GCA_019454045.1 of Zanthoxylum bungeanum. Lineage (NCBI taxonomy): Eukaryota > Viridiplantae > Streptophyta > Magnoliopsida > Sapindales > Rutaceae > Zanthoxylum > Zanthoxylum bungeanum. The sequence goes on from SKCR01028301.1 coordinate 32,782, forward strand.
CTCCACGTACCACTTGAGTAAACGGCACCCTCTCTTGTTTTGTGTTGCTTCGGGTTATTTATTTCTCATCACTTGAATTCTGTATGTTGCTTATTTATGCATAGTTCAATCGAGCGCATGGGCTTAGTAAGTGGAATGAAAGATCCCCTATGGGGAGGAGTTAAAGCCCCTTTACCACGATGCTTTGCCGCGCCGGTTGATGTGTGTTCGGTTGGATGTAAGATGTGTTCAATCAGGCATACTTAGTTTGATATGATTGTCTTTATGTTTTTATGCATAGTTCAATCGAACGCATGGGCTTAGTAAGTGGAATGAAAGACCCCCTATGGGGAGGGGTTAAAAGCCCTTTACCACGATGCTTTGCCGCGCCGGTTGATGTGTGTTCGGTTGGATGTAAGATGTGTTCAATCGGGCATACTTAGTTTGATATGATTGTCTTTATGTTTTTATGCATAGTTCAATCGAACGCATGGGCTTAGTAAGTGGAATGAAAGACCCCCTATGGGGAGGGGTCAAAAGCCCTTTACCACGATGTTTTGCCGCGCCGGTTGATGTGTGTTCGGTTGGATGTAAGATGTGTTCAATCGGGCATACTTAGTTTGATATGATTGTCTTTATGTTTGTATGCATGATGTGATCGAGCGTATGGGCTTAGTAAGTGCGATGAGAGGTCCTCTAATTGAAGAGGTTAAAATCCTTTACCACGATGCTTCGCCGCGCCTTGCATTGTACTATTTGTCATTTATGTATTGCGTCCCATTTCATGCATCAGGTCTGTTCCCGTTCGAACGCGTTTACGAACGCAACTCGAACGCGCATGTATTTTGCCTTATCATGCATCAGGTCTTATTTCTGTTCGAACGCATTCATGAACGCCATACGAACGTGAGCATTCTGTTTCATTTCTGTTCGAACGCATTCACAAACACCACATGAACGTGAGTATTCTGTTTCATTTCCGTTCGAACGCATTCACAAACGCCATACGAACGTGTGCATCTTGTTTCATTCCCGTTCGAACGCGTTTACAAACGCTACTCGAACGAGAACCTTCTGTTTACCATTCGAACGCGTATACGAACACTGCACAAACGCATACGGTAAACAGATCCTCTCGCATCACATTACGACATGTCCATCTTAGCATATGGTTACCCCTTTTTTTACGCTATGCATTTGTATTACCTCTCTAGTTGTCTATTTCTGTTATGCGCCTACAATATTATTTGTCGTCATTTTGATTTCCTTTACATTACACGCAAATGTTACCATGACTGTTTGTGTTTATATCTACATGAATGATTGAATTCTTATGACGTTATGTGCTTGTTGTTGCAAAGGCCTACCTTTGAGCATGTGAATTTGGCAATAAGATTTGGTTTCATGTATGTTAGATGTAAACTATACTTTTAAGCATGTGAATCTAGGATTGTGGTGCACTTGGAAATATATGTCATAGGCTTGGTTGGATTATTGCATAAATCTTAACATTATAAGTTGCATAAGTAAGGGACCATTCCGAACCCAATGGTTTGAGGTCTTCCCTTGCGAGGGGTGAGTGTGGCCTTAAATCTTTGTCCCGGTTCACACCGGGTGGCGACTCCCTTATTCTCCGATTTAGTCCTCCGTTGGCTACTCCGTACTCCCAACTAGGCCCCCGAGCCTGGAACAGCATGCGTCGTCCATTTTCTGTGTCCTACAGTCTGGCGACTCCACTGGGGATAGAGAATCGGTCCCGAAATAATGCCTTGTAATGTATAGATTTATGCTTTAATTAACCGTGTCTACAAATGTGTGAAATGAGGGTTGTGATCAAAGACATTTTGAGGCTAGGTAATGGTTTGGTGTCTTCCTTCACTCACTACCTTTCTAGAAGGAAAAGCTGTGAAGGCACCTAGATAGCCATCTACTCGTAGCCTATTGTGATAAACTAATTTGGAGGACTCGTTGTTTATTCCTGACACCAAGCGATAAGAGCCTAAGAGGCTTGGGTATTTAAGTGAGCCTCGGTCCACCTTCCCTCTGGGGAATCTACAACGGGAAATCCATTTGACAGTCTGTCACACACCATAGCTCATTGGCACGTACCTTAGTGTATAAAAAAGGGTGTGCTCACTTGGTTGCTCGAACCCTTGATTGGGGAGACCTAGTTGTGGGCCATCCTTCGCCGATGAGAGCCTTTGTCCATACTCCCACGAACCCATGCGTAGACCGGGTTGTATAGCCTATAACAAATATTTCCTTGTGCTTTAGGACCATTATCATTTGGATGAATTGGACTCTTTGTCAAAAATGCGAACTTGCTGGGCCATTTAAACTGGGGCAGGTTCGTATCTTATGACAATTAGGCCCAAAGCTTCTGAAATGATGGTGGGCCACACGGTAGAAGTTATTATTTTATGTTTATAATATCTTCATTGTATGCTTATGTTTGGGAACATTGCTATTTGAATCCATCTGGGTCTTTTATCATGAGATATGGGCTTGTTGGGCCATTTAAACTGGGACAAGAACATATCTTTTGACGATTGGGCCAAAAGGCTTCTAAATAACAATGGGCCATTTTATGATTGTGTTCGGAATATTATCATTTGGATTTAGTTAGGCTCTTTGCAATAAGACATGAACTCGTTGGGCCATTTAAACTGAGACGGGTTCACTCTTATGACAGTTGTCCCAAAAGCTTCTAAAATGATAATAGGCCGATTTGTTTGAGAATTTTATTTGATTTAGTATATGTTATATACTTCTTATGCACATCATGCATACATATACCTTGTTAACACCATCAGTGTCTTAAAAAGACACCATAGATACCGTTTGGGTTAGGGAAGGAACCAGACTCACTAAGAGAACAGTTGGAAGCATGAGTGAATCAGATAATGAGGTGTCCCGAATGGATTAGTTAGAGAACAGTCTTGCAAAGATCACTGAACAGTTACAGGTATTGACTACTGCTGTGGCTGATATAGCTGGGTCTCGTACTGGGGGAAGTTCAGAAAATACAAGGCAGGAAGTGCCTCCGGTCAGATCGGGGGATGATGTCCCCACTTTTGAGGATGATATGGCAGAGTATGCACCGGGCAGAATATTGGGGTCTCAGTCAGAGATACAGAAACTCAGGGATCAGGTTGAATCCGTTACCCGCAAAATGAGGGGTAAGAATGAAGATTTGCTAGATTATGAGACAATGACGTTTGAGGAGCAGTTGCCGGCGCAGTTTAAGATGCCGGATTTGGCTAAGTTCAATGGGAACGGGGATCCGAGGGTGCATCTCCGTCAGTATGTATCTGTTATGAGTTCAGTTGGCCTGTCTCAGCGCCAAGTACAAAAGATGTTCGGGATGTCGCTCGAAGGGGCACCCGTAGTATGGTACCATAGCCTTGACAAGCAGATTAAGGAGGACTGGAGGGAGCTAGCTGATGCTTTCTTAAAGCAATATGTCACGGACTTGGAGATTGACTTGTCACTCCGTGACTTGGAAAATATCAAGCAGAAGCCGGATGAGAGCTTCAAGGAGTATGTGGATCGCTGGAGAAGCCAGCTACTGAAGATGCAGACTAGGCCCTCTAAGAAGGACCAAATCAAGATGATCATCAAGGGCACAAAGCCCTCTATTTACAGTAAGTTGAGGAGGATGACCTCAATGATTGTAGACTTCCGGCAGTTGAGGGAGACTGTCATGGACATTGAAGAGGAGGAAGCAGAAAACAGGAAGTTCTTTAGCCTGAATATGAGGCCTGTTGGAGGTATGTCAGGTACCAAGCCCGTGTTAGCGGAGGTGGCTGCTGTCCGGAACCGGAGGTTCTCTAACCTTGGGAGACCTTTGTCTAAGGTATTTGAGAAATTGAAGAGGCAGGGACTCCTAAAGCCTTTAGAAGCCAAACCTATCCCAAACCCACCACCACCACATTTCAATCTCAACCTTTACTGTTATTTCCATCAGCAGAAGGGCCACGACACTGACAACTGTGCCCGACTGCGCCACGAGATCCAATACCTCATTGACTCCAAAAAGATACCTGACCCCGAAACCGAACAACCAGACACAAACAGAAACCCCTTACCCAATTACCGAGCTGTACCCCCACCAACCTACATGATTAGTTCTGGCCTTCCAGAAGACTATGTCCTAAAAACCTTCTACCCTGAAGCCTTTTGCCTTGGAATCTAGGACAACAGCAGTGAGGGTGAACCTGAGTTGGGGAAGAATTTCTGGCTTGACTTCTCTAGTAGTGATGAAGAAGAAGTAAATGGAATGACACGTAGTGGGCGTTTTTATAGTGATGTGGCGGATAAGGGCAAAGAAACCTTGACTGATGGGAGAGAAATGCTTGAGAATTCAGAGAATATTGAAGGAGATGTAGTGCTGAGACAATTGAGGAAGACAAGAGCTCAAGTCAGCATATGGGAGTTATTGTGTGCATCTAAAGAGCATAGACAGGCCATGGTTGAGGCCTTGAGTAAAATTGTTGTGCCGGAGGATGCCAACCCTACAATGTTTGTTGGGGCTGTTCAGAAAGAGGCATTACAGATTTCATTTTCCGAGGATGAACTTCCGGCAGAGGGGAGGAATCACAACAGGCCATTGTTCATCAGGGCTGAAGTAAGAGGCAAAAGGACTTCATGTGTAATGGTAGATGACGGTTTGATAAGTGTGGTTTATACCCACTTATTATGGCATTCTCAGCTTATTATTTTGTTACAATTCGAGATATTTAATATGATTTATAATTTATTTTATGTTTTATTTATAGGAGCATTAATATATGGATCGGGGAATAATTGCACGTGTTTTGGGAAGTTTCGGGAACACAGGATGAGTACGGAGCATTGCCAAATCATCAGGCGCCATGGCGCCAAAGTCACATACACTTTCCAGAGGGATGGGCGCCATGGCGCCCATGAATATCAAGTAAGTGGCGCCATGGCGCCACCTAAACATCAAAGGCGCCATGGCGCCACAATTAAAAAGAAAAAAGGCGCCGTGGCGCCTGTTGAAGAAATCAGGAAGGCGCCGCGGCGCCTCAAGTCTACATAATGTCCATACAATTTCCCGAGAGTTCAGCGCCCCGGCGCTCACTTACAAGCCACTTGCGATCTGGAAGAAAACCTACGCGTTCCAGGATTCAATTTTTAGGGTTTTTAATAATCCTAATGATACCCAAAGACTCCCAGTCTCTACTATAAATATAACATTACATCCAACATCCAAGGGGAGGCTAATACAGAGCACAAAACACAGAAACACATAATTTTAGAGATCCAAGGAGAGGATTGAAGAGCGACAAGAGGAGATTAAGGCTGTGACATCCGAAAAGGAAGAGATTCAATTCGGGTTTTATCTTCTTATTTCTTTCTTAAAACTCTAATGATTTCCATTAAATTCGTGGCTTGATTATTTATTGTTTTATCTTTTGTCATGAATTTACTCCTTAAATTTGGAGAACGATTGTAATCTATGCTCAAACCTTGTATTTTGTTTATCAGTTTTGTAATGAAGTTTTATTAATTATTTATATTCTTTTGAGTTTAATGCTTCTTGATTGCTGGCCACAATTTGAGATGATGAATGTTTAGAATCTATCACTCGAGAGAGGGGATTTTGAATAGATCTAGAGAATATAACCTAGGATTTTATAGAGTTCGAGAGAATCTGTAGTCCTTTGAAGTCGTTAAAATAGAATCACAAATCGTAATGAGTTGTTAACTATTGGATTTTTATAGAGATATCGAAGTCTATAGTTGATAATATTTTCACTCGGCACTCGAGAGAGGGAGTGAATATTTTAGGATCTTGACTTATAAATAATATAACTGAACAAAGATTAATTGGCATGAAAAATACATAGGAGACAGCTATGTGAAATCAGGATCCAGAATCTCTATCGTATTAGTTCCTCCTATTTTATTATTTTTATATTTTATTTAATTATTATAATCTTTATCATTTATTTTCTAAATAAAGTTAGGATTATCAATTGTAGTACTTAGTGCGAGTTAACGCAATCCCTGTGGGTTCGACACTCTTTCACTGATTTATACTAAAACTTGACACCGTACACTTGCGGTACGATATAAAAATATCACAACAAGTTTTTGGCGCCGTTGCCGGGGATTGTTTGTTTAATTCACATTAATACTACTACCAAGTAATCTTAGCTTTAATTTAGAATTTTATTTTTATTTTTATTTTTATTTTTATTTTCTTTATTTCCTTTATTTTTGTCTTAAGTTTTATTTTTATTTTTATTTTTATTTTATTTTGCTGTTTTATATTTTTTTTTTCTTACGAGGTGAGTTTGAAAAGAACCAATGGCAGATCCTGTTAGTGCACTGATAGCTGAAGTATCGTCCTTCACGACTCATCTAGCAGTATTGATAAATCAAATGAGTCAACCGTCTATTGAAGCTGTTTCTGCTAATGGAATGTTTTTACCCAACAGAGGAGCAGGATTTAAACAAGTACAGTATGTGAACAATCGGAACTTCAACAACTATAGAGGCAGTCCTATGCCTATTTATTATCATCCGAATTTTTCATATGCTGATATGGAAAACATTTTGCAACCTCATCATGGCTTCAATTATCCAAGAGCTGAGCAGAAACCTTCCTTAGAAGACCTCATGATCACGTTTGTAGCTACAGCTTCAGAGAGGTTTGAGAAGAATGAGTCAATGCTGGATAATATCGAAACACGAATGGGCAATATAGAGGCAAATATGAAATCTTTAGAAGCAAAAATTGAGTTGCTTGCTTCTTCCATGGCCAATCAACAGACATGGGATTTTCCGAGTGATACTGAAGTCAACCCCAATGAGCAATGTCAAAATAGAACCTGTAGGAGCAGAAAAGAGTTTAAAGACACCTCTCAGGACTTAGGTAGTAAAGAAAATGAAATGGTATTTCATGAGGAAACAGTAACAGAAGAAGAGAACAAAGGTGAATTGATAATGAGAGGTCAATATGAAGAAATCACCTTCAGTGTTTTCAGAGCCATGCCGAGTTCTCAAGGTGATGCAGACTGTCACATGATAGATACAGTAGAAAAGAGAGTTGAAACCAGACAGGGTGAATCAGTATTTCAACAGCCTATGAGCATAATGCAACCATGTATAAAGGAAAATTCTCTGCAGCTAAACTCGAAACCACTCCCAAAGGGCCGTAAAAAGAGGAAAAGAAAGGCCAGTTCTCACTTAGAGATAATTCCTGGAAGATTAAAAAGAAAACCGAGCCAATTTTGCCGAATGTGCAGTCCAGAATTTCCAATTGAAGGGAAATCTACATATCCTGGGGGACCATCTATGGATAAATCACCACAGCCTGCCAAACTGTCTTTTTCATGTCATAAGAACCGGTGGATACCAAAGAAGAAGAAAGATGAGATTACCCGGTTCACTACGTTTAAGCCACCATGACCACCATTTGGGTGGTTGCGTCTGGCTGAAGACGTTAAACTTAGCGCTAGCGGGGAGGCAACCCTTGCATTTAATTGCATTTATTTATTTTCTTTACTTTTTATTTTATTTTATTTTATTTTATTGTGTGCTATTTATTTATTTGCATGTTATTTATGCAGGTAGCACGAGACACACAACGCCCGCGCAACCAAATTCCAACCAGCAAGAGTCTGATCAACTCCATGCACGGTAGTGTTGTTCCTCACTCTTACTCTTGATATTTATCTTACATTGAGGACAATGCAAATTTTAAGTTTGGGGGTGTGTGCATGTTGCTTACTTGTTATTTATGTGTGCATGTTGCTTACTTGTTATTTATTTACTTACTTATTGAAAAAAAAAAAATTGTTTTAGTCTTTGATAGTAAAGCATAAATCCTGTGATGATATTGTTTGTTTATGAGTGAAATTTTAGAAACGATAAGTGCCTAATTTACTTTTATCTGATGCCTTGAATAATTGATCTATGTTAGACTCGTAAGCACTTAAAAATAGGTTTTTAACAGTAAAACTTAAAGTAGTTGACAATGTGACTAGTTGAAGAAATTGCATATCGATGAATGACCGTTTGCTTAGATATCTATCTTGATTTGCTAGTGTTATGAAGTATGGTATAGCTAAAAAGAAAAATGTCTCTAAAGAAAGAAAATAAACCACCTATAACCGATAAGCGTGAAGCTACCCATGGGCGAGTATTAGGACCACCATGAGGAGAAATGCTACCTTAAAGGGTAGGTGTGTTGATTAAAAAAAATAAAAGAGCAAAAAGAGAAGCAAAAAGAGACAAGAAAAGAAAAAAAAAATCATACCATACTGAGCACGAAATAAAGCAATTACAAAGCATAATTGAGATATCTAAGTTGGTTTGACCCATTGATTCTAATTTTTAAACGAAATCATTGAGTTGGCTTACTTAAGATCAAAGCTGTGATGAACCTTTACACACACACACCGTGAGTCTAGCTTAGATAATTTATTCGAGAATTTGGATTCGAGTTGCAATTGCGTACTTTGAAGATTCTTTAATTTCATTTATAAGCTTTCTTTGAGGAAAATTTTATGCGTAACTATCGAGACTATGTTTTGTTATTTTTTATTTTTGCATGATTGTGTGTGATGACGTTTGTGGGTATCGTCACTGTAAGCCCTCACGAGACTATAACTCGTCCACTAGGGCCGCCTAGGGGTTTAAAGGCTTGTTGCATACGCTAAATGCAATCGTGATCCCTACGAAAGTGGCTTAGTTAATTTAGTAATTCTTAATTATTTATTTGAATTTAGTTTTTTTATTTTATCTTTTGCTCGGGACTAGCAAAACCTTAAGTTTGGGGGTATTTGATAAGTGTGGTTTATACCCACTTATTATGGCATTCTCAGCTTATTATTTTGTTACAATTCGAGATATTTAATATGATTTATAATTTATTTTATGTTTTATTTATAGGAGCATTAATATATGGATCGGGGAATAATTGCACGTGTTTTGGGAAGTTTCGGGAACACAGGATGAGTACGGAGCATTGCCAAATCATCAGGCGCCATGGCGCCAAAGTCACATACACTTTCCAGAGGGATGGGCGCCATGGCGCCCATGAATATCAAGTAAGTGGCGCCATGGCGCCACCTAAACATCAAAGGCGCCATGGCGCCACAATTAAAAAGAAAAAAGGCGCCGTGGCGCCTGTTGAAGAAATCAGGAAGGCGCCGCGGCGCCTCAAGTCTACATAATGTCCATACAATTTCCCGAGAGTTCAGCGCCCCGGCGCTCACTTACAAGCCACTTGCGATCTGGAAGAAAACCTACGCGTTCCAGGATTCAATTTTTAGGGTTTTTAATAATCCTAATGATACCCAAAGACTCACAGTCTCTACTATAAATATAACATTACATCCAACATCCAATGGGAGGCTAATACAGAGCACAAAACACAGAAACACATAATTTTAGAGATCCAAGGAGAGGATTGAAGAGCGACAAGAGGAGATTAAGGCTGTGACATCCGAAAAGGAAGAGATTCAATTCGGGTTTTATCTTCTTATTTCTTTCTTAAAACTCTAATGATTTCCATTAAATTTGTGGCTTGATTATTTATTGTTTTATCTTTTGTCATGAATTTACTCCTTAATTTGGAGAACGATTGTAATCTATGCTCAAACCTTGTATTTTGTTTATCAGTTTTGTAATGAAGTTTTATTAATTATTTATATTCTTTTGAGTTTAATGCTTCTTGATTGCTGGCCACAATTTGAGATGATGAATGTTTAGAATCTATCACTCGAGAGAGGGGATTTTGAATAGATCTAGAGAATATAACCTAGGATTTTATAGAGTTCGAGAGAATCTGTAGTCCTTTGAAGTCGTTAAAATAGAATCACAAATCGTAATGAGTTGTTAACTATTGGATTTTTATAGAGATATCGAAGTCTATAGTTGATAATATTTTCACTCGGCACTCGAGAGAGGGAGTGAATATTTTAGGATCTTGACTTATAAATAATATAACTGAACAAAGATTAATTGGCATGAAAAATACATAGGAGACAGCTATGTGAAATCAGGATCCAGAATCTCTATCGTATTAGTTCCTCCTATGTATTTTTCATGCCAATTAATCTTTGTTCAGTTATATTATTTATAAGTCAAGATCCTAAAATATTCACTCCCTCTCTCGAGTGCCGAGTGAAAATATTATCAACTATAGACTTCGATATCTCTATAAAAATCCAATAGTTAACAACTCATTACGATTTGTGATTCTATTTTAACGACTTCAAAGGACTACAGATTCTCTCGAACTCTATAAAATCCTAGGTTATATTCTCTAGATCTATTCAAAATCCCCTCTCTCGAGTGATAGATTCTAAACATTCATCATCTCAAATTGTGGCCAGCAATCAAGAAGCATTAAACTCAAAAGAATATAAATAATTAATAAAACTTCATTACAAAACTGATAAACAAAATACAAGGTTTGAGCATAGATTACAATCGTTCTCCAAATTTAAGGAGTAAATTCATGACAAAAGATAAAACAATAAATAATCAAGCCACGAATTTAATGGAAATCATTAGAGTTTTAAGAAAGAAATAAGAAGATAAAACCCGAATTGAATCTCTTCCTTTTCGGATGTCACAGCCTTAATCTCCTCTTGTCGCTCTTCAATCCTCTCCTTGGATCTCTAAAATTATGTGTTTCTGTGTTTTGTGCTCTGTATTAGCCTCCCCTTGGATGTTGGATGTAATGTTATATTTATAGTAGAGACTGGGAGTCTTTGGGTATCATTAGGATTATTAAAAACCCTAAAAATTGAATCCTGGAACGCGTAGGTTTTCTTCCAGATCGCAAGTGGCTTGTAAGTGAGCGCCGGGGCGCTGAACTCTCGGGAATTGTATGGACATTATGTAGACTTGAGGCGCCGCGGCGCCTTCCTGATTTCTTCAACAGGCGCCACGGCGCCTTTTTTCTTTTTAATTGTGGCGCCATGGCGCCTTTGATGTTTAGGTGGCGCCATGGCGCCACTTACTTGATATTCATGGGCGCCATGGCGCCCATCCCTCTGGAAAGTGTATGTGACTTTGGCGCCATGGCGCCTGATGATTTGGCAATGCTCCGTACTCATCCTGTGTTCCCGAAACTTCCCAAAACACGTGCAATTATTCCCCGATCCATATATTAATGCTCCTATAAATAAAACATAAAATAAATTATAAATCATATTAAATATCTCGAATTGTAACAAAATAATAAGCTGAGAATGCCATAATAAGTGGGTATAAACCACACTTATCAAATACCCCCAAACTTAAGGTTTTGCTAGTCCCGAGCAAAAGATAAAATAAAAAAACTAAATTCAAATAAATAATTAAGAATTACTAAATTAACTAAGCCACTTTCGTAGGGATCACGATTGCATTTAGCGTATGCAACAAGCCTTTAAACCCCTAGGCGGCCCTAGTGGACGAGTTATAGTCTCGTGAGGGCTTACAGTGACGATACCCACAAACGTCATCACACACAATCATGCAAAAATAAAAAATAACAAAACATAGTCTCGATAGTTACACATAAAATTTTCCTCAAAGAAAGCTTATAAATGAAATTAAAGAATCTTCAAAGTACGCAATTGCAACTCGAATCCAAATTCTCGAATACGGTTCATCTATCAATGTATGCCCTTTGAAAATTCTGACAAGGTTGGGTTTGAAGGCTACAGATTTGGACCCTTCCAACATGACCATCAAAGCTTATGATGATAGTAAGCGCGGTGTTTGAGGGTACCTTTGTGGCAATGGTCAAGGTAGGGCCGATTGAAGATGAGGTTGAGTTTACTGTGTTTGATATTCCAGCTACATTTGCTTTATTGTTGGGGAGGCCATGGTTTCACAAGCTTGGGGGTGTGCCCTCCACTTTGCACCAGATTATTAAGTTCCCATTCGGGGGAGAGATTGTCACCATCAAAGCTGAAATAGACAATGCAGTCGCCGCCTTGGAAATACTGCCTTTCACAAGGTTCCAAGTATCAGCAACTTTTGAGGAGTGGGTGGATCCCAAGGTAGCCCGGATCATGGAGAAGATGCAGTATGAGCCATGTGAGGGCTCGAAACTGCCAGATTTCAGAGGCCAGACAACTAGAAGAGGTTTGGGGTACGAGTCTGAGGATGAGAAGCCAAAGATCAAGAAGAAGGGCATGAAACTGATGGAGTACTTTGTGAAGGCTTCGGGGTACCAATGTGAGCCTGAACCAGTAGAGGTGAATGGGGTAGTGGTGCCCGGATTCGAGATCTTCCAGGACCTGTTGGGAGAGAAGCTGTTGGTTGAAGAGAAGAAGCAAGAGGGTGAGAAATGGGAGGAGGAACTCATGAAGCTGGAGACATTGACCCTCAATGAGAAGAAGGAACCTGAGAAAGACATTGTTGTAGAGGAGGAAATATCCGTAGATGATGAGGATGTTTACCTCCCAGATTTATTTGAGTGTACTCCTTCTTTTGCTAGCAATAAAGACAGTATTTCTGCTTACTTGGCTGAGTCTTCTCTTTTCCCATTACATGATCTAAGCATATTTGATATCATCTCCACTAAGACAAATGCCTTTAACCTTGGGACACCTGAGGATCCTAAGGAAATTTTGATTGCAAGTGAGGTTACTTCTGAGGAAAGGGAGAAAATAGAAGAAGTATTGATCAGGTATGCTAGAGTTTTTGCTTGGTCCTATGAAGACATGCCCGGGGTAGATAGAAGCATTGCTCAACATTCTATTCTGACTTATCTGAACATGAGGCCGGTGAAACAGAAACTTCGACGAATGAGACCAGAATGGGCTGAGAAGGTTAGAGAAGAAGTCAAGAAACAAATTGACGTGGGTTTCCTGGAAGTGGTAAAATATCCTGAATGGTTAGCGAACATTGTGCTGGTACCGAAGAAAAATGGAAAGGTCAGAATGTGTGTGGACTACAGAGACCTCAATAAGGCTTGTCCGAAAGACGACTTTCCTCTATCGCATATAGATGTATTGGTTGATATTGCAGCTTTGTCGGCCATGTATTCATTTGTAGACGGGTTTTCTGGGTACAATCAAATTCTCATGGCAGAGGAAGATAAGCACAAGACTGCCTTTGTCACCAAGTGGGGTACTTATTGTTACAAAGTGATGCCGTTTGGGCTCAAGAATGCAGGAGCTACTTATCAGAGAATGGCTACTACCTTGTTCCATGACTTGATGCACAAAGAGATCGAAGTATATGTGGATGACATGATGGTGAAATCCGAGACAAGGGACGGGCATATTGAGGCACTTGAGAAGTTCCTTCAGAGGGTTGACAAGTACAATTTGAGATTGAACCCCAAGAAATGTGTGTTTGGGGTAACGTCAGGGAAACTGCTGGGACATACAGTTGGAATGAGAGGAATAGAAGTAGACTCTGAGAAGATCAAAGCGATCACCGAGATGCCAGCACCGAAGACAGAAAGAGAGGTCAGAGCGTTCCTTGGGAAGATTCAGTATATCAGTCGGTTCATTGCCAAGTTGACTTCAGTGTGTGAGCCTATCTTTAAGCTGTTGAGAAAAGATCAGCCAGTGAGATGGAATGAACAGTGTCATACAGCCTTCGACATAATCAGAGAGTATTTGGTAAAGCCACCTGTTTTGAAACCTCCGAGACCGGGAAAGCCTTTGGTACTGTATTTGGCTATAGAGTCAGAAGCATTGGGAGAAATGATGGTACAGGCAGATGAGACAGGGGTAGAACATGCAGTTTACTATATGAGTAAGAAGATGCTCCCGTATGAGGCTCGTTATCAAGAGGTAGAGAAGATCTGTTTGGCAGTAGTGTGGGCTTCCAGAAAGTTGCGGCATTACTTCCAGTCCTACAAGATCCAGGTAGTGGCAAAAGAGAACCCTTTGAAGTATCTGCATTCAGTGCCGTCGCTAGTGGGAAAGTTGGGCAGATGGTTAGTATTGTTGACAGAGTTTGACATTGAGTACCTCACATCCAAGGTAATCAAATGGCGAGCAGTGGCAGAGTTTCTAGCACTACAGCCTATTGAGGGGGATAAATATAAGTTCGAGTTCCTAGATGAAGAAATCAGTGCTTTAGCAGTTCAGGGATGGAAAGTGTATTTCGACAGTGCAGTTAATTATAAAGGAGCCTGAATTGGAGTTGTGATAGTGACCCCTGAGGGAAATACTTTGCCCATGGCCAAGAGGTTAACATTCAGAGTAACAAACAACATGGCCGAATATGAAGCCTGTGCTTTTGGGTTGACTGCATTAATAGCCTTGAAAGCCGAAAGTGTTGAGGTCTACGGAGATTCGATGCTGGTAATCTGTCAGTTGCAAGGAGAATGGGAATTGAAAGAGGAACGATTGAAGCCCTATCTTTTCCACCTCAGAGAGTTGGCCCATGCCATCCCCAATTGTAAGTTTCAGCACTTGCCGCGAGAAGAGAATCAGATGGCAGATGCACTGGCCACACTTGCAGCTACTTGGGAAAATCCAGAGAAGTTAGTGATGAGACCATTGGTATTGACTACAGCAAACAGGCCGATTTATGAGACAGAGAAAGTTCTGGAAGTGGAAATTGACGACGGTAAGCCTTGGTACCATGACATTCAGAGGTATCTAGAGCACGGGGAATTCCCAAAAGGGGCCGGCAGAAAAGACAGATTGGCCATTCAGAAATTGGCCTCTCAGTATGTGATCTTGAAAGGAGAACTGTACAAAAGACAAGAAAATGACATTCAGTTGAAATGTTTGGGAAAAGAAGAAGCTCAGAAAGTGATGGAAGAGGTACATGCCGGGGAATGTGGTCCGCACATGAATGGGTTGAACTTGTCCCGCAAGATAGTGAGATAGGGGTTTTATTGGTCGACTATGGAGACAGACTGCGCAAGGATGGTAAAGCACTGTCACGACTGTCAGATACATGGCAATCTGAGTCATCTGCCACATACAGAGTTGCACGGGCTATCAGAGCCATGGCCGTTCTCAGCATGGGGGATTGACATGATCGGGGAAATTCGACTGAATGCATCTAATGGGCATCGCTTCATAGTAGTAGCAGTGGATTACTTCTCAAAGTGGGTAGAAGCTGAGTCGTTCCGGAACGTTACAGCAAAACAGATGGCCAAGTTCATAGCACGAAACCTCATTTGTCGGTATGGTATGCTGCACCACGTGGTCACGGACAATGGGGTACATTTTCAAGGAGAGACAAAGGCAATGCTACAAAGGTACGGGATAGGCCATCATAAGTCATCACCTTATAGGCCACAAGCGAATGGGGCAGTTGAGGCAACCAACAAGAATATAAAGACAATTCTGGCTAAGATGACAAAGAACTGCAGGGATTGGGCTGAGAGACTACCGTATGCCTTGTGGGGGTACAGAACGTCAGTCAGAACAGCAACGGGTACAACACCTTACTCTTTAGTGTACAGGATGGAAGCGGTACTACCGGTGGAAATGGAAATACAGTCTATGAGGGTATTAGCAGAGACAGAGTTATCTGAGTCAGAATGGGCCGTACAGAGATTTGATCAGTTAGCACTGTTGGACGAGAAAAGGATAAGAGCGTTACATCACATGCAGTTATATCAGAAGAGACTAGCCCGGGCCTTCAACAAGAAAGTACGTCCCACAAAGATCAGAAATGGTGATTTAGTACTTAAGCAGTCGATGCAGTCGACGACAGATCCGAGAGGGAAATTCAGGCCGAACTGAGAAGGACCCTACATCGTTCAGAAAGTCATGGGAAATGGAGTAGTGAAGTTTTCAGACCTAGAGGGAAATGAATTCACAGAACCAATCAATGTTGACAGGTTGAAGCTGTACTTTGCTTGAGAAGACTTGGTCGCCAGTGGAAGACCTAACCCAACGGAATAAGAAAATTCCTGCATACATGCATACACGTAACCTATATTGCCTCTTTTTGTGTTTGTTCTATTTTGTGTAAACAGGTGTTGAAGACGAAAAAAAGCGAGGCCCATATCGGCTGAGGAGCGAGGCTCCACATTGTATCATCTTGGGGGTGAGGCCCATATCGGCTGAGGAGCGAGGCTCCACATTATACCAGCTTGGGGGCGAGGCCCATATCGGCTGGGGAACGAGGCTCCACATTGTGTTAGCTTGGGGGCGAGGCCCATATCGGCTGAGGAGCGAGGCTCCACATCACATTATATCAGCTTGGGGGCGAGGCCCATATCGGCTAAGAAGCGAGGCTCCACATCACATTATGTCAGCTTGGGGGCGAGGCCCATATCGGCTGAGGAGCGAGGCTCCACATCACATTATATCAGCTTGGGGGCGAGGCCCATATCGGCTGAGGAGCGAGGCTCCACATTGTACCAGCTTGGGGGCGAGGCCCATATCGGCTGGGGAGCGAGGCTCCATATTGTGTCAACTTGGGGGCGAGGCCCATATCGGCTGAGGAGCGAGGCTCCACATCACATCAGTTTGCGAGCAAGGCCCACATCATCAGCAGTATCGGGATGCGTCTCAGGATCGAGGTCCACTGCAGTATCAGCTCAGCTCGAGATAGCTAGATAGCCAGGTAAGTAAAAAAAAATGCATTGCATAGACTTTGATATGACTGTCACTGTCACACACTGCACGAGCCCCATCAAAGTGGGGGCGACTGTAGGCATTGCATTTTCACATGTGAAACCCGATGATGAGTCTCAGTTGGAGGCACTACCTTTTTAGCTAAGGATATTGCGGGAAACGGAGGTCGGAAGGGGAAATTCAGAATAAGTGTGTCATCAAGTTCATTCCACAAGTTCACTGTCTTCGTTGGTGCTGCGTTCGTTACTTTGTTCGAACGTCGGGCAGATTGCGGACGTTCATGCCATGTTCGAATTGGCGATCGAACGGAGTCGGTATTTCTGGTTTTGCTGCTAGCCTCGCACCCCAGCCCAATAGCCCCAAAGCCCATAAAACAAATCCCAATTTAAATAAATAAATATTAACTAAATAAGATAATAATTAAATTAATTAAATAATTAAATAAAAAACATATTCAAACATAAAATAAACAATTACCAACTTAAACTAAAATCATGCCTAATTTAAATAATTCAGAAACTAAAATTAAATAAGATATGCCTAATTAAAATCAATCATAACCAATCAAAGCTAATCAAATATTTGACTTCCTAATCTAATAAGACATCTACCAATTTAAATTAGTTGACTTCCTAATTCAATAAGATATCCGCCAATTTAAAATAGTTGACTTCCTAATTTAAAATACCCTCGGGTTTGTACCTAAATTTGGAAACTGTTATAATGTAACTAGTTTGACTAGAAACATTATCTTTATATCAGTGTTTAATCCGTTGCAGATTTACCTTTATATTATAGAACACTAAAGTGTTTTATTATATAAAGATGATATTGAGATAAACACATTAGATGTGAATAATAGTATTTATATTTTGAATATAAATAAACTCAAATATATAACATGACAAACAAATAGCTCAAACTGATTTGATCAGAAGAGACTAATTGTGGCATTGTTGTTTGGGACACAATTAAACAAGAATCGTATATCCACACTTTCGAAGAGTGGGTACTAGGACAAATTTGATTCTATTCAAATAAAGTCTACGAATCTAGTTTATTGGGCAAATTGCCTAAAACACTATTTACTTGGTAAAAGTGCAAATGCCACAGATTTGTTAGCCATAGTTCGTAGTGAAGCAAGTGGGCCCATGTCTAGCTAGGCTAGAGATGGATATGAATATTCCGTGACCTTTTACAGTTTACGGATGTGGCATCGCGTTATGTTATGTGTCACTTTTGAAACACGTATCGGAAACTTTTACAGTTTCGACACGAAGTAGACAAACAGATCGGCTAAAGTATTAAACCATCATGGTTAGACTATGATGAATATACTTAAGCAATAAATTTCTCAATACTTGAAAGAGTATAGTATTCTTTCAATGATGACTCCTCCTGGAACACGTCAATCTGACGGTGTGTCCGAACTGAGTAACCGAATCTTGTTTGACATGATAAGGTTAATCATGAGTCGCTCTGAGCTACCATTTCCTTCAACGGATAAGTGTAGGCATTGCATTTTCGCATGTGAAACCCGATGATGAGTCTCAGTTGGAGGCACTACCTTTTTAGCTAAGGATATTGCGGGAAACGGAGGTCGGAAGGGGAAATTCAGAATAAGTACGTCATCAGTTCATTCCACAAGTTCACTGTCTTCGTTGGTGCTGCTGTTCGTTACTTCGTTCGAACGTCGGGCAGATTGCGGACGTTCGTGCCACGTTCGAATTGGCGTTCGAACAGAGTCGGTATTCTGGTTTTGCTGCTAGCCTCGCACCCCAGCCCAATTAGCCCCCCAAAGCCCATAAAACAAATCCCAATTTAAATAAATAAATATTAACTAAATAAGATAATAATTAATTAATTAAATAATTAAATAAAACATATATCAAACATAAAATAAACAATTACCAACTTAAACTAAAATCATGCCTAATTTAAATAATTCAGAAACTAAAATTAAATAAGATATGCCTAATTAAAATCAATCATAACCAATCAAAGCTAATCAAATATTTGACTTCCTAATCTAATAAGACATCTACCAATTTAAATTAGTTGACTTCCTAATTCAATAAGATATCCGCCAATTTAAAATAGTTGACTTCCTAATTTAAAATACCCTCGGGTTTGTACCTAAATTTGGAAACTGTTATAATGTAACTAGTTTGACTAGAAACATTATCTTTATATCAGTGTTTAATAATCCGTTGCAGATTTACCTTTATATTATAGAACACTAAAGTGTTTTATTATATAAAGATGATATTGAGATAAACACATTAGATGTGAATAATAGTATTTATATTTTGAATATAAATAAACTCAAATATATAACATGACAAACAAATAGCTCAAACTGATTTGATCAGAAGAGACTAATTGTGGCATTGTTGTTTGGGACACAATTAAACAAGAATCGTATATCACACTTTCGAAGAGTGGGTACTAGGACAAATTTGATTCTATTCAAATAAAGTCTACGAATCTAGTTTATTGGGCAAATTGCCTAAAACACTATTTACTTGGTAAAAGTGCAAATGCCACAGATTTGTTAGCCATAGTTCGTAGTGAAGCAAGTGGGCCCATGTCTAGCTAGGCTAGAGATGGATATGAATATTCCGTGACCTTTTACAGTTTACGGATGTGGCATCGCGTTATGGTTATGTGTCACTTTTGAAACACGTATCGGAAACTTTTACAGTTTCGACACGAAGTAGACAAACAGATCGGCTAAAGTATTAAACCATCATGGTTAGACTATGATGAATATACTTAAGCAATAAATTTCTCAATACTTGAAAGAGTATAGTATTCTTTCAATGATGACTCCTCCTGGAACACGTCAATCTGACGGTGTGTCCGAACTGAGTAACCGAATCTTGTTTGACATGATAAGGTTAATCATGAGTCGCTCTGAGCTACCATTTCCTTCAACGGATAAGTGTAGGCATTGCATTTTCGCATTGAAAAACCCGATGATGAGTCTCAGTTGGAGGCACTACCTTTTTAGCTAAGGATATTGCGGGAAACGGAGGTCGGAAGGGGAAATTCAGAATAAGTACGTCATCAAGTTCATTCCACAAGTTCACTGTCTTCGTTGGTGCTGCGTTCGTTACTTCGTTCGACGAACGTCGGCAGATTGCGGACGTTCGTGCCACGTTCGAATTGGCGTTCGAACAGAGTCGGTATTCTGGTTTTGCTGCTAGCCTCGCACCCCGCCCAATTAGCCCCCCAAAGCCCATAAAACACATCCCAATTTAAATAAATAAATATTAACTAAATAAGATAATAATTAAATTAATTAAATAATTAAATAAAACATATACCAAACATAAAATAAACAATTACCAACTTAAACTAAAATCATGCCTAATTTAAATAATTCATATACTAAAATTAAATAAGATATGCCTAATTAAAATCAATCCTAACCAATCAAAGCTAATCAAATATTTGACTTCCTAATCTAATAAAACATCTACCAATTTAAATTAGTTGACTTCCTAATTCAATAAGATATCCGCCAATTTAAAATAGTTGACTTCCTAATTTAAAATATTTTGTCCCCCCTCAATCTTGTGTATACCATTCTTAGGACTCCTAATTTGGAAACTAGATCACTTCCTTGTGAGACAAGGGCAAACCCTAGCTCTCTTCTATATAAATATGCACTAACCTAGCCACCTCCTCTCTCCACTCTCTCGAATACACACCCAAGACATCAACATATTCCCTCATTCACACGCAAATCACAAGACCTTAACCCTAGAAGATATCAACCTCTCGGCCAAAGCAAAATCTTCTCTTCATCTCTCATTTTTTTGGCCGTGAACACAACCCCTAGCCTCCCCTCCATTGCCGAGTTTCAACATCCATCACCATCACCAAAATAACATCTAAAACATCATCACAACTCACGCAAATCTCAACCAGAACAGAAGCAACATCACATACAAAAAAAACAACCAGAACAGCGCCCTTACACATCCAAAACTGACTCGCAAAGATAGCAGCCATCTGCCCAAGTTTTGTCCATCAAACAGCTTCCAAAATACCCCAAACCAGTGAGCAAAAACTGCATATCTAACCCTTAAAAAATCACAGACAAACCTGCACAAACAGTCTTTAAAAAACACCCAAAACAGTCCACTAAAACAGAAGAATATGACCTGAAACAGTGAGCTAAAACAGTGAGTAGAAATACAGCGAAAATAGCAGCAAAACGGAGACCAGACAGCGAGCAAAATAGTAAAACAGTGAGCTAAGACGCTAAACCAGTGAACCAGAGAAGTTGAGGAGCTTTACCCTTCCAATCTCCGCGAAACGCAAGCCCGAAAGTTGGCAAAAAAGGTTAGACCTGAGGGTATTTTTTACACTTGTTTTCAGTTTCGTTTTTTTACTATTCATTGAGCTTTATTCGCATGATTATGATGTTCAAATTCATGTTGCGGCCCTTGAGTAGATAAATATGTATGTGTTATGAATGTGATGTGTGTCGTGGGCATTGGATAAAATGAAAGGCGTGTCGCCTCTTGAGGTATATCGGATGGAAACCCAGACGTAAATTCCGTAGCCGAATCCGAATGGACGGTAGTGCGGTCTGTACTTGGGATACAACTCCACGTACCACTTGAGTAAACGGCACCCTCTCTTATTTTGTGTTGCTTCGGGTTATTTATTTCTCGTCACTTGAATTCTGTATGTTGCTTATTTATGCATAGTTCAATCGAGCGCATGGGCTTAGTAAGTGGAATGAAAGATCCCCTATGGGGAGGGGTTAAAGCCCCTTTACCACGATGCTTTGCCGCGTCGGTTGATGTGTGTTCGGTTGGATGTAAGATGTGTTCAATCGGGCATACTTAGTTTGATATGATTGTCTTTATGTTTTTATGCATAGTTCAATCGAACGCATGGGCTTAGTAAGTGGAATGAAAGACACCCTATGGGGATGGGTCAAAAGCCCTTTACCACGATGCTTTGCCGCGCCGGTTGATGTGTGTTCGGTTGGATGTAAGATGTGTTCAATCGGGCATACTTAGTTTGATATGATTGTCTTTATGTTTGTATGCATGATGTGATCGAGCGCATCGGCTTAGTAAGTGCGATGAGAGGTCCTCTAATTGAAGAGGTTAAAATCCTTTACCACGATGCTTCGCCGCGCCTCGCATTGTACTATTTGTCATTTATGTATTGCGTCCCATTTCATGCATTAGGTCTGTTCCCGTTCGAACGCGTTTACGAACACAACTCGAACGCGCATGTATTTTGCCTTATCATGCATCAGGTCTTATTTCTGTTCGAACGCGTTCACGAACGCCATACGAACGTGAGCATTCTGTTTCATTTCTGTTCGAACGCGTTCACAAACACCACACGAACGTGAGTAATATGTTTCATTTCCGTTCGAACGCGTTCACAAATGCCATACGAACGTGTGCATTCTGTTTCATTCCCGTTCGAATGTGTTTACAAACGCTACTCGAACGAGAACCTTCTGTTTACCGTTCGAACGCGTATACGAACGCTGGACGAACGCATACGGTAAACAGATCCTCTCACATCACATTACGACATGTCCATCTTAGCATATGGTTACCCCCTTTTTTACGCTATGCATTTGTATTACCTCTCAAGTTGTCTATTTCTGTTATGCGCCTACAATATTATTTGTCGTAATTTTGATTTCCTTTACATTACACGCAAATGTTACCATGACTGTTTGTGTTTATATTTACATGAATGATTGAATTCTTATGACGTTATGTGCTTTTTGTTGCAAAGGCCTACCTTTGAGCATGTGAATTTGGCAATAAGATTTGGTTTCATGTATGTTAGATGTAAACTATACTTTTAAGCATGTGAATCTAGGATTGTGGTGCACTTGGAAATATATGTCATAGGCTTGGTTAGATTATTGCATAAATCTTTACATTATAAGTTGCATAAGTAAGGGACCATTCCGAACCCAATGGTTTGAGGTCTTCCCTTGCGAGGGGTGAGTGCGGCCTTAAATCTTTGTCCCGGTTCACACCGGGTGGCGACTCCCTTATTCTCCGGTTTAGTCCTCCATTGGCTACTCCGTACTCCCAACTAGGCCCCCGAGCTTGGAACATCATGCGTCGTCAAGTTTCTGTGTCCTACAATAAGCATAAACAGTGCAGAACTTATTTAGAATAAGGTTCCATAAAAGCTGTTTGACATATTTCATATTAGATATGAACGGGAAAGAAACCGGGTTTCTCATTCCTGAAAATTTGGGAATGCTAGGCATATGTTTGGATGATACCAAACTAAAACCCAAATTGGATAAGTGCCAATTGTAGGTTATCCTAAGGATACCAAAGTATAGTACTTATACAACTCACAAGAGAACAATTTAATTGTTGCTCACCATGTGGTTTTCCTAAGAGGAATACCTATATACAGTGGTAAGTGGGAGGAAAGTAAAACTCGATGAAAATCAGAGTAATACTATTCCAGGCACCGATCCTTATTGGAACACAAATAATTCATCAAGGATGAAACTATACCAATAATCTTCGAATACACAAGAACCGCGTAAGTCGGAGAGAATCAGAAAACAACATGGGGTATGGTATTCTGATCTCACCTCATAAAGATGTCAATCTTATTGAGGAACATCAACTAACTACGTATGAGGAAGTGATACAAGGTATCGACTCCCTATTATGACAAAGTGGCATGAGTCTGAAATGGATTCCATGTATATCAACCAAGTTTAGATACTAGTTGATGTACCGCAAGGCATTGTGCCTATTGGTACTATATCAGTCTTCAAGGAAGACATACATGGAAGGCAACATACCAACGTATAAAGCTAGGATTTTAGCGGAAAGGTATCGTTATCAATATTGTGTTGGTTACAACGAAATCTTTTACCTGTTGCCACGGTAAATCCATTTGGATAATGATTGCTAATGATGCATGTTTCATTTGTGAAATATGACAGCTTAACAGGAAAATCGCTTTCCTTAAACGGAAACCCTTTAGAGGATGTTTACAACATCCTGTCGGTTTTGTCGTACCAAAACTAGCAAACAAGGTTTGCAGGTTATTCGATCCATGTTTGGATTGAAGCAAGCATTAGGTTCTTGGAATTATCGTTTTGATGTAATCATAATAGTTTATGATTTAATTCAAAACGAAAATGATTCTTGTGTATATAAGGAGGTTAGTGGGAGCGCACTGACAGTAAATGTCCTATAAATAATGATGATATTGTTGGGTTGGTGCTCAGAGCGCCAATTCCCGGTTGTATTTCTTTTGAATAATTCTGTAAAATATTATTATTATGAATAATATATACAGTTTCTATAATATAATGTATCTTTTAATATGGTAAAGACGTAATGACCTTAGAATGATTAGTGATGGTATTGTTGCAAAAGCGTCGCAACTGACATTGAGTAGTATCATGACGTTGTCATTCTCAGACAGTTCCTGGTCAAGGTTTACACTACTTGGTCGGTATAGTAAACTTGTTGAGACCGGTACATGTCGTATACTGGAATATATGATTCCAATGGTTTCTCAATGAACCATCAGTCTTGGAGACTGGTATAGACGTGTGGGTGTTTATAGCGGATAAACACTGAACGACTCACCGAAGATTCTTAATGAATGGTACACCAACATCAATAAGAATCTTCTCGGGTTGAGTAGCACTTGTGATTCTTAGACTTGAGATGCCATTGTGGGCACATGAGACATCTTCTACACTTAGATGGCAGTCACGTAACCGATCTATTTAGATCAGACCTCCGCCTGTTCGTTGGGTGTAGATAGATCCTCAGGGTGTCCTATGTGTGTCAAGATAGGATCTGTCAGTTCTGTGTATCAGAGCATAGGTAGTCCACATGATTAGCAATCAGATAAAACCATGGGCCCGTGGTACAGTTTAGAAACTAGTTCTAAACATTCTTTTTGAGATTGCTAATAGAATAGTCGACTGGATAATCCCCATAGAGATTTGACGTTTACATCTATATCTCTGGGATATATCCGGATACCTGTGACGGAGGAATTATACATTTGCCATTACCTCGACCTGTATGATTCAGCGAGTTTATCCGTGATCGTCATAATTTACGGGTGGATAAATTATGGACACGAAATTGGATTTCGTGACGGATATGCCTGAATCTAGAGAGTCTCAATAATGAAACATACTCGTTGAGCACTAGAGCAACATTTATAAATAATATTGATTATTTATAAATTCGTTTAAAGGTTAAACGCAAGATACATGCTAAAGGGACCCGATAGTCATTTTCTTAATTATTGTGTGTTTACATTTAATACTTGATTAATTTAAATACACATTAATTAATAGTCAAATTGAGATATTTGACTAATATCCTAAATGAATATATGTATTTGATATTTAATGTAAATATTATACATATATTTAATATATTTGTATTTAATTAATTAATTAATTAATTATTTAATTGTTAAATGATTAAATTAATTAAAATATAAATATCTTGACATTTGGATTTTTGATTAAAATGACTTATTTGCCTTTGTTGACTTAATTAAAATATCTATAAAGTGTTTATTAGATATTTATATCAAGTTGATCAAATTTATATCAAATGAAATTAAAATTAAAATTGTTGTATATGTTTGTTGATTTTCGGCCAAGGCCTTTTGGTCAACAAGTATATATTGTTTTCTTTTTCATTTTGGTAAATAACCTAATACACTTTCTAACCTAAACTCCATTAAAGAAAACAAAAGAAGCTAGAGATGAAGAAATGAAAACAAAGGAAAATGCTTGGATTTAGTAAGTTTTCTTAACTTACTATTAGAGAGGAAATTGTTCCTTATGTTCTAGGCTACTTCTTGTGATGTTATCATGTTGTTCTTTTCTTTATTCTTTGTGTTTTTGATGAATGGAAGCTTGTGACTAGTGTAGTTATAAGTATTCTTTTAAGGTTTTGGAAAATTTGTTGCTAATCTAGAGTTGTTGACCCACTCTTAGATGACCTAGATTTGATCTAGAGTTGTTTCATTGTGTTGAGACTTTGGTTGGATGGAAGAATGATGATTGAAGTAATTGATTTAACCAATTTGGTCTAATTTGTCCAATTTGAAGAAATTGAAAAATTAGGGTTTAAGACCTTGTCCAAATTTGGGGTTTTTCATTTATGTTGTGTATGTATAGAGATGTTATATTATGCATATAAAGTTTTATGTTGATTGGATTACATCTTGATGTGTTTTGAAGCATGAAATCACAAAATGCACAAACCCCCCCTAATGGAGGCTCTCGGCCAAAATGAGAATTTTTGGGTTTTTGGTTGCTTTTGGTGCTTTGATGTTTTGAACATGTTTAATTCATCTTAGTAATGATTTAGAATCATTAAAAATTGATTTGATCAATTTCGGACTAAAATGAACAAAATACCAAGTGTAAGGGCAATTCGGTAAATTCACTTAAATATGATTTATTGAATTTTTATTTCATAATTTGATTATTGGATAATTAAATAAATATGTTTATTTGATTAATCCGAGAAAAAATTTTGAAATCGGAAAATTTGATTTTCCACCGTTTCCGCTGCGTTACCGGATTTTGCCCCTAAAACCCCTACAAAATGGTATTAGAGCGAGTCTGATTCTAGGCCCCCTAAAATGATTAGCCTTAATTAAATCTATGTTTAATCATGTTTTCTTGACTTTATATATGCTTGTTATAATCTAATTTGATTAGATTTATGGTGTATGACACTCAGCGGATAATCCCTAATTAATAAGGTTTTAATGTAATTATGTATTTGATGCATGTTATGTGGTCCGTCTTGTCAATACTGTTTATGAATATTTCTCTGTGACTACATCCGAGACCGTGCCTCTTCTGTGAGGGTGTAGCCGATAGAGATTTATTTATACCGGATGTATATTAGATACTAGATAAATTCAAGCGAAAGCGGAATTCTGAACGTGCCCTAGCTGTCAGGATTACGTAAGTAACTTGAGTTTATCATTGACGAGTTTAACCTTGGTACGTCTCCTTGTAGGCCTGCCTTCGCAGCGACAACGAGAAACGACCAGGAACGGAAACCCATGAGTCATTAGTGAATGATTGACAAAAGAGTTGTCTACCTGATGAATATACGTAGGCGAGACCGTGCCTCTGCTGTGAGCTGAAATATATTCACGGGATCCACTTTTCACTATTTGTATTTAATTTAATTATTAAATCTTTGTATTCTGTTTGGGGATTACAGTATTGCATGATTTAATGGGAGAAGCATTTTTAGATTAAAAATCCATGATCTAGTTTATACTTTTGATATTATATGAAACTGCTTAATTTCTGCTAACCGTTTTTCGTGATCTATATGATAGATTTGCGATGGTGGCACCATCCACAAATCAGTTTGCGCGTATGCTTGATGCGAACAAACTTAAAGACGCTGAGAACTTCGTTGACTGGGAATTGGATTTGAGGATTGTCCTCGATTCCGAGAAGCTGTGATATGTTCTTGAGGGTCCGTTGCCCCTTGCTGTGGGTGCGGACGCTACGGAGGAGGAACGCCAAGTTTTTGAAACTTGGAAGGATGATGATTTAAGGTTAAATCATACATCCTTAGTTCACTGTCTCCGAAACTCAAGAAACAATACTATGGCATGTTAGATTCGTATAGTATGATTACACGATTGAGACAATCGTTTGAGAACCAAGAACAAATGATTGTTCGCAAAGTCGCAATGGAACTTTTCCATGCGCGTCTGGATGAGGGGCAAGATGTTAGCTCACATGTTCTTCAGATGATCGATTTGATCGATCAATTGAGGCAACATAATCTCATCTTAAATGACATTCTCGATAGGAGTGTCATTCTTGGTTCACTTCCAGCTTCATATCGCCAGTTCGTGATGTACTTCAACATGAATAAGACTGTCTGTACCTACCAAGAGCTACATAGGATGTTGCTCACAGCGGAAGAGGACCTCAAGAAGGGAGTACCGACTCGCCCTCCGAGACCTACTTCTCTCTCTGCTTCTTCCCAGACATGGTCAAAGGGAAAGAAGAAGAAAGGGAAGAAGAAGAAGGGTTTCGGTCCTCAACAACAGGCAAAGGTAGCTAAGCCCAAGAGGGCTTCTGAAGACAAATGTCACCACTGCGGAAAAGTCGGGCATTGGAAAAGGAACTGTCCTGATTACATCGCCCAGCTGAGGAGAGATAGAGCATCTACATCAGGTACATTTATTTTTCCAGTTATTGATTTATCTTTGGCTTGTGAAGCCGTTACATCCAGCTGGATTTTAGATTCTGCTTGGCCCATTCACATTTGCAATTCGTTGCAGGTGCTGAAGGAAAGTAGGAGGCTGAAGCCCGGAGAGATACAGTTGCGATTCGGGAGTGGAGACTCTTTGGATTCAGTTGCAGTGGGAGTATGCGAGATCTCATTGTCGAATGGGACACTTTTGTTAAATGAATGTCATTTTGTACCAGGATGTGTAGCTAATATTATATCACTTTTTGTATTGGATACAGAAGGCTTTTGTATTAATATTAAGAACAGTTCTTTATATTTATATGATAGAAATAATATTCAGATCCTTAGTTTTCCAAACCAGCATGGTCATTATACATTGCAAACTTCAAAAGATATTTTAAATACTGGAGTTAATAAACGTAGTTTACCTGTAATTAATGATACTGAACTTTGGCATATGCGGCTTGGTCACATAGGCGTTAAACGCCTTACCCAATTGGTTAGGAATAGTTTGATACCAGATCTTACCATTGAATCCTATCCAACTTGTGAATCTTGTATTCAGGGTAAGATGACCAAAGCCCCATTTTCTGGTGTTGGACACCGCGCCACTAACTTACTGGAACTCGTACATTCTGATGTATGTGGTCCACTAAGTCAGACTGCTCACAGTGGTTATTCGTACTTCGTTACCTTTACCGATGATCTGTCACGATACGGTTATGTCTATTTGATGCGACATAAATCAGAAACCTTTGAAAAGTTCAAAGAGTTCCGAAATGAAGTAGAAAAACAAACTGGTCAATATATTAAATGCCTTCAATCTGATCGAGGCGGCGAATATATGAGTGGTGAGTTCATGGATTATATGAAGGAGAATGGGATTCTCGCTCAATATACTCCTCCAGGTACTCCACAGCACAATGGAGTGTCTGAGAGGAGAAATCAGACTTTATTGGATATGGTCCGATCAATGTTGAGTTTCACAGATTTGCCCTATTATTTATGGGGCTACTCTCTTTTAACAGCTGCACATCTTTTGAACAAGATTCCTTCAAAAGCTGTTCCTACGACTCCGTATCAGATATGGTTCGGTAGGAGACCAAATCTTAATTATATTAAGGTTTGGGGTTGTCCTACCTATGTCAGGGTGACTCAGCAAGATAAGCTTTCGCCTCGAGGGCAAAAGTTTAGGTTTGTCGGATATCCTTCGAATACGAGGGGATATCTGTTCTATGATACCGAGCATCGAAATGTGTTCGTAGCTCGCTTCGCAAAATTTCTAGAAGTAGAATTTTTGTCAGAAGGTTGTAATCATAGACAGGTTGAGCTTGATGAAGTCCAACCTGAAAACAACGAACCAACGGAGGAACCTGAAGTTCAAGTAGATGAAGGACCTTCAACACACACACTCCGTAGGTCGGAAAGGGTATCTAGACCTCCTGAACGCTTGTATTTGATACAAGAAAAGAGTCTGGATGTTCTCTTAGTTGAAGAGACAGATCAATTCACCTATAGAGAATCGATGTTAGACATCGACTCCGTGAAATGGCAATGTGCCATGAAATCCGAGATAGACTCAATGCATGAGAATCAAGTTTGGGACTTGGTTCCGCTTCCCGAAGGAATTGTTCCTATCGGTTGTAAATGGGTTTACAAGAGGAAGCGCGGGCCTGACGGTAAGGTTGAAACTTACAAGGCCCGACTGGTAGCAAAAGGTTAGACACAGCGACCTGGCATCGACTACGATGAAACTTTTTCACCAGTAGCAATGCTTAAGTCTATTCGGATTTTGCTTTCTATAGCTGTGTATCATGACTACGAGATTTGGCAAATGGATGTCAAAACGACTTTTCTAAATGGATTTCCTGATGAAGAAATCTATATGGAACAGCCGGAAGGTTTTGCGTCCAGCGAAAACTCGGGCATGATATGTAAGCTTAAGAAGTCCATTTATGGACTTAAACAAGCTTCACAAAGTTGGAATCTTCGATTCGATGAGATTATTATATCGTCTGGTTTTCTCAAGAATTCAAAAGAATCATGTGTGTATCAGAAGGCCATTGGGAGCATGGTCGTATTTTTAGTCCTATATGTTAATGACATCCTAATCATTGGGAATGATTTAGGTATGTTACAAGGCGTAAAAGCGTACCTCTGTAAGAATTTCTCCATGAAGGACCTGAGAGAAGCTTCCTATGTTTTAGGGATAAAACTCTATAAAGATAGACAAAGGAGGCTGATTGGGTTGTCCCAATCAACGTACATAGATAAGATCTTGGAACGGTATAATTTTGGTAACTGTAAGACATCAAACATACCGTTCAAACATGAGATTCATCTTTCAAAGAAGATGAGTCCACAAACCGAAGATGAGACAGTTAGAATGTCTAACCAACCTTATGCTTCGTGTTTGGGTAGCATAATGTATGCCATGTTATGTACGAGGCCTGATATCAGTTTCGCTGTTAGCGTAACTAGTCGATATCAGTCCAATCCAGGTAATGACCATTGGATGACCATTAAACATATCCTCAAGTATCTTAAAGGTACTAAGGATAAGTTAATAATTTATGGAGGAAACGAACTGCAAGTTAACGGGTATACGGATTCTGATTTCCAATCGGATCCTGATGATAGAAAGTCTACATCTGGATTCGTATTTACCCTTAACGGAGGTGCAGTTTGTTGGAAGAGTTCCAAACAGGGATCAACAGCATATTCCACCATTGAGGCGGAATATATTGCAGCTTCTGAAGCTGCAAAAGAGGCTGTGTGGATAAAGAACTTTATCACAGAATTGGGAGTTGTCCCAAGTATCGAGAATGTAATTCCGTTATACTGTGATAATATTGGAGCCATTGCGCAAGCAAAGGAACCAAGAGTACATCAGAAGTTGAAGCATGTGGAACGCAACTACCACATCAGTCGAGAGATTGTGTCACGAGGGGATATTGTCGTGTGCAAGGTACCGAGTGAAGATAATGTAGCAGACCCGCTGACGAAAGCCATACCTCCGAAGTTGTTTGATAAACACGTGGAGTCGATGGGTATTAGATACAATCATTATTGGCACTAGAGCAAGTGGGAGATTTTGTTGGGGTTGGTGCTCAGAGCGCCAATTCCAAGTTGTATTTCTTTTGAATACTTCTGTAAAAAATTATTATTATGAATAATATATGCAGTTTCTATAATATAATGTATCTTTTAATATGGTAAAGACGTCATGACCTTAGAATGATTAGTCATGGTACTGTTGCAAAAGCGTCGCAACTGACATTGAGTAGTATCATGACGTTGTCATTCTCAGACAGTTCCTGGTCAAGGTTTACACTACTTGGTCAGTATAGTAAACCCGTTGAGACCGGTACATGTCGTATACCGGTACATGTCGTATACTGGTATACTGGCAGTTCTGTGTATTAGAGCATAGGTAGTCCGCATGATTAGCAATCGGATAAAACAATGGGCCCGTGGTACAGTTTAGAAACTACTTCTAAACATTCTTTTTGAGATTGCTAATAGAATAGTCGACTGGATAATCCCCATAGAGATTTGACGTTTACATCTATATCTCAAGGATATATCCGGATACCTGTGACAGAGGAATTATACATTTGCCATTACCTCGACCTGTATGATTCAGAGAGTTTATCCATGATCGTCATAATTTACGGGTGGATAAATTATGGACACGAAATTGGATTTCGTGACGGATATGCCTGAATCTAGAGAGTCTCAATAATGAAACATACTCGTAGAACACTAGAGCAACATTTATAAATAATATTGATTATTTATAAATTCGTTTAAAGGTTAAACGCAAGATACATGCTAAAGGGACTCGATAGTCATTTGCTTAATTATTGTGTGTTTACATTTAATACTTGATTAATTTAAATACACATTAATTAATAGTCAAATTGAGATATTTGACTAA
Source organism: Zanthoxylum bungeanum (assembly GCA_019454045.1). Classification (NCBI taxonomy): domain Eukaryota; kingdom Viridiplantae; phylum Streptophyta; class Magnoliopsida; order Sapindales; family Rutaceae; genus Zanthoxylum; species Zanthoxylum bungeanum. The sequence goes on from SKCR01028301.1 coordinate 64,497, forward strand.
TATCCTAAATGAATATATGTATTTGATATTTAATGTAAATATTATACATATATTTAATATATTTGTAATTAATTATTTATTTATTTATTTATTTAATTGTTAAATGATTAAATGATTAAATTAATTAAAATATAAATATCTTGACATTTGGATTTTTGATTTAAATGACTTAGTTGCCTTTGTTGACTTAATTAAAATATCTATAAAGTGTTTATTAGATATTTATATCAAGTTGATCAAATTTATATCAAATGAAATTGAAATTAAAATTGTTGTATATGATTGTTGATTTTCGGCTAAGGCCTTTTGGTCAACAAGTATATATTGTTTTCTTTTTCATTTTGGTAAATAACCTAATAAACTTTCTAACCTAAACTCCATTAAAGAAAACAAAAGAAGCTAGAGAGGAAGAAAGGAAAACAAAGGAAAAGGCTTGGATTTAGTAAGTTTTCTTAACTTGCTATTAGAGAGGAAATTGTTCCTTATGTTCTAGGCTACTTCTTGTGATGTCATCATGTTGTTCTTTTCTTTATTCTTTGTGTTTTTGATGAATGGAAGTTTGGTGAAAGTGTTGAGCATGTATAATGATGGAAGCTTGTGACTAGTGTAGTTATAAGTATTCTTTTAAGGTTTTGGAAACTTTGTTGCTAATCTAGAGTTGTTGACCCACTCTTAGATGACCTAGATTTGATATAGAGTTGTTTCATTGTGTTGAGACTTTGGTTGGATGGAAGAATGATGATTGAAGTAATTGATTTAACCAATTTGGTCTAATTTGTCCAATTTGAAGAAATTGAAAAATTAGGGTTTAAGACCTTGTCCAAATTTGGGGTTTTTCATTTATGTTGTGTATAAGGATGTTATATTATGCATATAAAGTTTCATGTTGATTGGAATACATCTTGATGTGTTTTGAAGCATGAAATCACAAAATGCACAAACCCCCCCTAATGGAGGCTCTCGGCCAAAATGAGAATTTTTGGGTTTTTGGTTGCTTTTGGTGTTTTGATGTTTTGAACATGTTTAATTCATCTTAGTAATGATTTAGAATCATTCAAAATTGATTTGATCAATTTCGGACTAAAATGAACAAAATACCAAGTGTAAGGGCAATTCGGTAAATTCACTTAAATATGATTTATTGAATTTTTATTTCATAATTTGATTATTGGATAATTAAATAAATATGTTTATTTAATTAATCCGAGAAAAAATTTTGAAATCGAAAAATTTTATTTTCCACCGTTTCCGCTGCGTTACCGGATTTTGCCCCTAAAACCCATACAGATATGTCATTTCTTGGAAATGATATTCCCATAATAAAATCGGCGAAAGCTTGGCTTTCATAAAAACTCTCCGAGAACTCGTACATTGAAAAATATACGTGACCTGATGTCTCATACGCTTTGAGCATATAGATTCACAATCAGGCCAATCCTAGTGATAGTCACTGGATTGATGTTAAATACATATTTAAGTATCTTAGAGAACTAAGGATATTGTCTTAAACTATGGAGAAGGAGAACTTGAAGTGACTGGGATCACTGTAGCAAGTTTCCTAAACCGATTAAACGACTATAAGTCGCAACCGATACTATACAGTTTGAATAACGGTACAGTAATCTGGAAATCCTCCAAGCAAGATACTGTTACCGAATAAACAACAAATGCAGGTTATTGCTGCAGCTGAGGCAACAATAGAAGCCATTTGGGTCGATAATAAATCTAATTAGATTAGATATAGTTCTGTTAGCAGCTGAGCTAGGCATCAGCACAGGCTAAAGAATTAACGGTCTTATCAACGATCCAGATATATACTTCGATATTCATCTGATTCGTTCGGATCATACATCGTGGTGATGTGATGATCGTATAAATCGCATCAGACGATAATTATGAAAATCCGCTGACGAAAGCTTTTCTCAGCAGTTTGAGCCAACCGTACATAGTTCGGGTGTCAGACACTCGAGTGACTGGCTATAGGCCAAGTGGGAGATTGTTGGACAATTATGACCCATAGCGTCACTATTTGTACAGATCATTGTGTTGTTGTACAAATTAACTATGTGACAAAGGAGATTGCACTCTTATCATTTGTGATTAGATCACCTAGATGTATAAATGATAGGAGGTCCATATGATTAATTCCTGGATTGAGATGATATGAGACAGTATCAGTCCACAAAGGATTAATCATTAAATATCCATAGTCAGAGTATTATCGAGATTGGACATCGATAAATGCGTAAAAGACTAGTATTACACTTGCGCGCATTATGAGGGCATAACAGCATAGTTCTCATATATTTGGGTATATGATACTCATGCAAGTGTAGTATGAGGTTGTGTTTTACCAATGGTACGGGAAACAGCTTCGCTCTGGATAGACCCCCTCGGAATTCCATTGGTAGTATGACTATGTGTCTATGGAAGTCCAAAATCAGGGTAGGTGTATTTGGTCTTAACCTGAGACTTGCACCGCTAATACTTGCGACAATCAATATACTTTGGTTTTGGTCGTCCAGGGCTTTAACAGGTTTTGTGTACGCCTCTGCTGGGTATATTGAGAATCGTAGTGTGTTGGGTGTGATGTCAAGACGGAAGTATCACTCCAGTCATATGGAGATGATGGTCACGTAGGATACGGGACTGGTTCTCTTAAATGCTGCAGCTATCGGGATATTATAACTAGGTCATGTATATCCGATTATAGAGACTAGTCACCAGAGATCCGATATGTGCTTCGTACGGGGCAGACATAATTCCAGCCCCAGGCCTAGCACGTGACATCCGATACAGGATCGAGATACGCAATACTACATATACTATGCCTGATATAGATCGCTATATTCCTGTAAGGATATTTCTGGAGAATTGGGTAGGCATGGCGCTTTGCTAGAAGCCAACCCTCTCTTGTAAATCGGTACAAACGTAGTACTAGGTACTTACGTGTTCGGATAGTCCGACGACCGAATTTATTGTCAACATATCCGGGGATCTCATGGGTCGCTTCCCGAAGATTCACCGATGACGTATGACTCGCACTTTATTAATCTGGGATTAATTAGTAGAGAGAAAATTAATCTGGGATTAATTGCATAGATATTTTATCTGGGATAAAATATTATTAAAGAGAGAAAAATGATTAATTTGGAATTAATCGATTAAATAATATATTCGATATTCTATACGAAATTGGATTTCGACGCGGAATTGAAATTAGATTTTAATTCGGGCGAATGAGTTAATTTAGAATTAATTCGTTAGCGACGTGAATAGTGATTTCGCTAGGCATAATCGTTTAATTACGTCGCAACGGAAAATTCGTTAATTTGGAATTAGCGAACCCGAGCCCGAGATTATTTGCGAGCGCATTCGCATTTCGAATTCGAGTGCAGCACGCAAGTCACATCAAGCGTCAAATCATTAGTCACATCAAGCGTCAAATCACATGTCACTTTGAGTGATGTGACAATTGATTGATTGATTGATGGTGGTTGATGGAAGTGGTTAGAAAGGTTTTTGAAAGCTTGAAAGACATAAATTGTTATTTTATTATTTGGTATATGTTTTGATTTTTGAAATCAACAAACAACACTCTCATTTTTTCTCATCCTCTCTATCACTCACGCCCATGGAGGGGCTGTTTTCTCTTCACTGGTTCAGCTCAAAACCATGAGCCATGGAGAAGCAAAAGTCATGATTTTGTTGCAAAATCACAAGTGCTAGCACACACCGGAGTCTTGCGAAGGTGATAGGGAAACCCACCTATGTGCTAGGAATGACCAAACAAAGCTTGGAGCTTCATGGATCATGCAAAGCTGAAAATGGAGGACTCAGAAACAGCTCACTGCCGTGACTTGAAGGAGGCAGAAAATTGATTTTTGTTGTCCACCGCATCGCTCAACCGATCGATGTAAGTATTCCGCAACTTCCTCGATGTATTCACATGTATGTTTTATGCTTATTATTCGATCCTTGGGACCGTAAAACTACAACAGTTACTGGCAGGGAATAGACCGTCCTATCCCCCTGAGATTCTGACTCACTAACAACTGCTAATCTCATTTCATAAATAAACTCATGCATGAGACCATTACCCAACTCAATACATAACATTTTTCATGCTAAGTACTCAATTTTAATACACATTTCAATTCTGACAGTGAACACTTATAATGCAGTACATATATAATCTTTACTATATAACATATATGATACATGACATTTCCTGACTCTGACTGATGAACTTTGTCTCTAACTTGACCTGGTAGTCCAACTCCCTAGTGATTATCCTCAGTATCCATCCTCCCGAGCTCGTCCTCTGGGTAAACCTGCAAAACAAAGAAACTGGGAGTGGGGGGGTTAGATCGTTTGAATGATCTAAGTGAGTGGACAGTTTAAAAATAGGTACTAAAATTCTTTTTGTAAATCCATGGTTCTAAAATCGAAATCCATCTCAAATCATCTTTTCTGAAATCTGTTTTGTTATCTGAAAACATCTTTCTTTTTTGAAATCTTTTCTAAAAACTACTTCTGGTTTGTAACTCTCTGAAATCCTTATAAAACAGTTTCTTATGAAAACGTTTCCTTAAAACTATCTTTTATGTAAGTTTTTCTTAGAAAATTCGATTATGAAATTCGATTTCTAAAAAAAGAACTGTTTCTGAATATCTGCTGAAATCCTGATGCATGGGGGCGTTACGTATCGTCTTCCCTTCATACGCCTAACTAGATTCAGGAGTGCAAATCCATGATACTGGGGCATTATATATCATTGTCCCTCAAAGCATGACACTACATATCTCTAAAACTAGGGTCTAGGGGCGTTACGTATCGTCGTCCCCCTAGCCCTAAAATCTGGTGGCCTTGGGGCATTACGTATCACTGTCCCTCAAACTATAACCTGAAGTCGGGGGGTGCGGATCTATGCTACCCTCCAGACTCTGAATCTAGGACCCATGGACATCTGTCATCCCTAGTTCTAAACTACTTGTGCACACGATATCTGAGTCCATCAATTCTATATCTGAATCAAGTTACATACTGAAGTGGGTTTTTCCCCATGCCTTTTATCATAAAATCATTACTTTTCTAAACCATTTCTTAAATCATTCTTCATCAAAATATAGTTGAGAATAAACTCGGCTAACGCCCTAAATGTGAAAAAGTAAGTCTGATATTTAAAAATAATATAATGAAAAATCAACTTAAGGAAAGAGTGTCCACTCACAGATTTGGAATCTGGGTGGCATTATCCACCTTATCGAAGAAAATTGTGGTTCATGCGATGATCTATAATTGATAATCTTGATTAGAAAATGGACTGAGGAATACATTACGAAATTAAGCTAAATTTATCTATTCAAGTACTTGTTATCACTTTAAGGCGTATCATATATATATCATGATGTAATATATGTATACGAGCTGATACGAGACCCTAAGGGTGGCCTCTAACATGCTATGGTGAAACTGGAATGAACTAAATCTGGTTTGGGAAATTCTGATCACGCGTCGCGACGTTGCCCCTAGGGCATCACGACACTCACATATGCTGGTGAACCAATGAGCATCCTCTGTCTATACATCGCGACATAAATCAATGGGCGTCACGACGCTCGCATTCCAGAAATGAATCTGTGGAAATTTCCCAGTACGCGTCGCGATGCTGTCTCATGGGCGTCATGACGCTAGCCTATTTTTCAGGATCCAAAACTTTCTTATCAATGTCTATCTTACCAAAATGTATCTCTACACCCGCACACTACAATTGTACATAAAAAATTCTTTAACTTCAATATTCAAGCATGTTAAAACAACACTCATCATCAATTTAACTCATTAATCTCATAACTCCAACTTAGCTTAACTTTTGGAATTCTAAAAATTTAGACCTTTCTTAATATAATCCAATTACATTCTCATTATGAAACTAAATGCAATACTTAGTAGGTCACTAACATTAATATTGCATCAAATCATCAAAATTCCTCAATCCAAAATTTGGGTCAAATTGGTCTTACCTCATTTCATTTGATTTTCCTCATCCCTCAAGTCTTCCATGGTTGTTTTCCTTCTTCTTAGCTTAATATATGAGGATTGACATGTGTATCCTCTTATATTCTTCTTCTTTCTTCTTTCTTTTTTTTTCTTCTTTTTTCTTCCTCCTACGTTTCTTTCTTCTTCTCTAAATTTGGGGATTAGGGAATAGTAACCCTTATATATAATAGGGGCTAATTGACTAATTTTGTAATAGTTTGAAATGAAAAAGTTGGAATTGTTGAGATAGTTTGAGAATTATCTAGGTTTATCTTTGGATACTATTCATCTAGATTTTTTATCTATATTTTTGACTCAATTCTAGTTTGAATTTGGAAAAATGTTCAACATGGAAGTTATATGTCTCGATCTTAGGTTTTCGACGATATAAATTTCATAAAAAATTGGAGTTTGTATGAGAAAGTTATGGCTCAAATACCATGGGTTGTCAGGAGTGAAACATCGTACCATCTCGTATCGGAATCTCGAAGAATCTACCGAGTGTCCCCAAAGTCATTTCATGAGTGTATATGTGTCCAAACATAATTTATATCATGTAACACTCGTCCCACAATGTAACAATAGTCGAGATTACCGGTCGTTACAAATTCTCCCCCCTTAAATAGGATTCGTCCTCGAATCCCTTCTGATGCTAAACTGTTTAGGCTCAACCTGGTTTGAAGGTACCTGATCTATGCTACTCTTATCTTCTTTTACTTGTTTTCTACTATTTTGCTCGAGAACTTGATACTATGACTTCTGGGAATCTTTTACCTCGATATACTCTAGTTTGATTCTTATAAATGAATGCTCAATCCTGGGGGTTTGTGTCATATCCTTTGACTTCTCGCAGAGGTGTCACTCTTAATGAAGGTTAGCCTTCATAAAATTCTATCTATCCTTTGTTTCATACTACATAACGTCTTGCAGGGTGCACTAGGGATACTCAATTTCTCATGATTTGGGCTTAAGTTCCTTTCAAACTGCTATCTGGATGAATTGCTCCTTTCTGTCCAGTACTTCATGACTGTATGTTACTTAATTGCATACTTAACTTGTAAGGTCCTACCTGAATTTAATGTGTTCATGTTAATAGGGCATCTCCACGACCGTTCCAATTGAATTATTTCTCTTTAGCTCTTATATCTTTTGTTATGATAACAATAATACTTAAATATCACTTAGGGTTTTTGCTACTCCTCACGTTTAATATGTCATTATTGTACTTTGTACTACAGCCAATGACCTTCGTTTTCCCTTGACTTGAGTATACCTCAGGTTCTTCAACTACTCTTTATAATGTAACCACTTTAATGATCTTTTAAGGTATATCTTACTGGGTATTTCCTTAGCTCCACATACTAGATTTTATTCTAATATTCATTATCGTATCTTAACTAACTATTTTACCCTCTCTCTTTACTCCTTACTAAGCTCCCACTGCTTATGAGCTCATTCCTTAGAGTTCTCATCATTCCGACTATCTATGGGCATAAGACTTCATAATTCTTAGCTAAATTCTTAATGTACTATCGCTGTCAACCAATGGCTCTCATACTTAGGATGTTAGTTCTGGGAAATCTTTCTGGCGATCCTTCTCGATTGGCTAAAGAATTTTTGGACATGGTATATATTTTGAGTTTGAATGTATGCACCTTTATGCTTAAACTATGTTATTTATTATTAACGTTGGCACTGGTTATTCTGCTCTGGTTTATGTTTGTACTCTTTTGCACCTTTAATTTCTTTACTAGTATAAGTACGGTTACTGTCTTTCACGCTGACCATTCTTTCCCTTGTCTACTTACACTCTAAAATACTCCACCTCCAATTATCCATCAAGTCTTATCCTGTCAGGTGTTGTCCCGGTCTCAACAATATTGGTATTCTTAGTTTCCTTGGCCATCTCTAGGTTATACTTCAATAAGCCTCTTTTCAAGTCATCATATGCATTATCCTTAACGGTGCGTTGCGAAGGGAAACATACAGGTCACTTTTCATTATCTTTCTCCCGTTATTCGTATAATAGAATTCCAGTCTTATCCCAACTCTGAAAAAGCTTACTATTCCTTAGCACCATTGACAATCTATCTCATCACTAACATTTATGTCATTTTTTATCTGGTATCTCTTCCTATTGTCGTGATATCTCAGTAGTTCCACCTCCACCTTTTACTTGATGTCCTTGTTGTCTTCTTTCCAGTTCTTAACTATTTATGGAACTTATGGCTCATCTGTATCTGTTTTTTAATCTTGAGGGACATTATCTTTCAATTTTTTCTTACCCTACCTTATAGGATATTTACCGCACTATGGTTTCACTTGTTTCTGGGGATATCTTGAGGCAGTCATCGAGGTCCATAATGAGGATTGGGAGGATGGGATTTGGTCCCGAAACCTTTCTGGTTGTGCAACCTTACTAGCTACCCGTGTTGTATATGCACGTTCTGCTCATCTATAAGCCTGGGACTCCCATGTATATTAGTGTCGGCTCCCACAGCAAGATACTTCTGCTAGGTACTTATCTGAATTGTCTCATGTTTCAACTTCACTATTGATCTGCTTTCCGACTATCGATCATACTAGCTTTTATTGTGAATCTCCTTTAGAGTCATGCTCTCTAAATATTCCATCGTGTTGCCTCTGTACTTCTTCCTACTAGTTTCTATTGCTTAACCGTCTTAAGTCGTTACAGAGTTCTACTATACTCCAGTTGTTATTCCTCATTTTGAAGTTTACTCCGCTACATAGATTTCATTCTCATCTTAGTTCCTTGAACTCATTACATCTTTACTCCCATGGAACCTCCATCAACTTCGATTGCTTAGGACATCTCTACTAAATCTTTTGGTTCAGGTGATACTTTTTTTCTCAATACAATGAGACTTTTTATGAGTTATATACTATATTCCTGAGAGTCGTTCTCTTTAGACCCTTCGCACTTTTTAGCCTTTACTCCCTCAAGGGTTTCCAATCCAACAATGGCTTTGATTTGGCTTGACTTGATGTGACTTCGAACTATTTTATCTCATGCTTCTTATCTATGTTTCGTTGAACTCATCGATTTGGCTGTCTAGCCGTCTCGCGATTTGTCTAATTTATCAAATACACTTCTTTACTAGTTCTTCTATTTACTGAGCTCTTAGTAGAGGGGTGAGTATATGCATTCCATAGAGATCCGCGAATACGCATCTCTGTTATTTACTATTTGTTTCATTGGAAGCAGCATCGACTATTTCATATCTTAAGATTCCTTAAAATTTATCAATCGATCCAAAGTCTTCATTTACTTACTGTCCTCAAGTTACATTGTCTATTATTGCTATGTAGATTGAACTTCCTTACTACAAGCTGTATCCGTTTGATTTGTTTCTATATTCTATCTATTAGCTTTAGGTTGTGTTAGTGAGGCTAGTAGTCGTTCGTATGAGTTTCCTTTTGGATCTATAATCTTGCTATAGATCACAACTATAGTACTCTATCCTACTGTTTGTACTGGTACTTTTGCTAACTTCTTAGTGTATTCAATTCTCATGGGTTTCTCTTTTAAACCTACATGGGTTCCTATTGGTATTGGTATGATCAATGGACTTCCACTAGTACTGTGAACTTGCTCATCTTAGCTTAAGTTGGGTTCTTATTTGTTTGACCTTTGAAGTCTCCTTGGTCTCTTTTGGGTTAACCGTTCTTCCCAATTTCACTATTTCTGTCTTAAAATATTAACGTTATGTGAACTAAGTTTCCGTACGATTATTTTTTTCTATGCTGGCACGAGCTGGAACAATCATTTTACGTCTCTACGGATGTCGACGTTCCTTGTTCTGGTATTTTATGTCTTGGTAGAGTATATTACTCATAGAAGATAGGTATGAGATAGACTCTTTTAAGACAGCTTCTTCAACCGATATTACTGAAGGGTGAGAGCTGAGTAGTTTAGGATTGTATCTATGTCGGGTTGCTTGGGTAAGGTAACTAATCATCTCCGCTTACGACCTTCATTTGCTTGATTGCGGGCATGGGTTTGGGTATCTATAATCTCTCTCTTCTCCATTTTTGACATCTATAGTCTATTGAGATTCCCATATCTAATTATGATTTCTTATCTCTCTTATGCTTCTGACTATCATTTGCTATTCAGAGAGCTTGCTATCTATACAGGGTACTCAAAGGCTATTGGTTTGGCTTGAAGGAACTTTCTAAGGAAGAAATGAATTTTACGAAAAGGAGAAGACCTTACATAGGTCTATTTATCACTCTTACTCTTACTCAGGCTTGCTATATTCTTTTTTCTGCTATAAGTTCTAGTATTCTCTTTATCATCTATTTATGTATCTCTCCCACTAACTATCACTGGTTGCTTGAACATCTATATATCATTCTTTACTTTTTCTTTCTAGTTTTATCTTCCCACTCCCCGGAGTGAAATATTCTTAGAATCTTACTGTCTATCTTCATAACTTGCTTTGGTCATTTAAAAAAAGAACCGGATAACTACGAAAGGATTTTCAAATAATACAGTTACTTCGTAAGGAATGATATTCGAATAGTTCAGGAATTTCTACTAACCATTATGTAGAACTTTGAGGATGTACTCGAGGATCAGATACATGAGAGCTAGTGCCTCGCATACTAGTACCTCGGGCATACTACGTATAGAATACCCCATCACTCTACCCACCACAGTCACTGACTCCATAAACCATGCTCTGATACCATCTTTGTAACATCTCCAATTCGGAGATGTTACCGGCAGAGAATATACCGTCTTATATCCCTGAGACCCTGACTCACTGACAACTGCTAATCTCATTTCATAAATAAACTCATGCATGAGACCATTGCCCAACTCAATACATAACACTTTTCATGCTAAGTACTCAATTTTAATACACATTTCAATTCTAACAGTGAACACTTATAATGCAGTACATATGTAAACTTTACTATATAACATATATGATACATGATATTTCCTGACTCTGACTGAACTGAACTCTATCTCTGACTGGACCTGGTGGGCCAACTCCCTAGTGACTGCCCTCAGTAACCATCCTTCTAAGCTCGTCCTCCGGGTAAACCTACAAAACAAAGAAATTGGGAGTAGGGGGGTTAGATCATTTGAACGATCTAAGTGAGTGGACAGTTTAAAAATAGGTACTAAAATGCTTTTTGTAAATCCATGGTTCTAAAACCGAAATCCATCTCAAATCATCTTTTCTGAAATCTCTTTTGTTATCTGAAAACAACTTTCCTTTTTAAAATCTTTTCTAAAAACTATTTATGGTTTGTAACTCTCTGAAATCCTCATAAAATAGTTTCTTATGAAATTTTTTCCTTAAAACTATCTTTTCTGTAAGTTTGTCTCTGAAAATTTGATTCTGAAAATCTATTTCTAAAAAACATGTTACTGAATGTCTACTGAAATCCTGACGCATGAGGGCGTTACGTATCTCTGTCCAGAGAACCTAACTAGCCACTAACTGTGAAGGTTTAACTCACTCCTTCCAACTTCGAGCACAACTACGAGACTATTTTGAATCCTTAGTCTCTCAAAGGTCTCAACCACATGTCTTAGAATCGTTAATAACCCTCTAGCCTTATAAAGGCTTAATATTGTTATTATATGTCTGCTCCGGATTCTCTAGTCTCAAGGGCTCATAAGGTTTCAACTCAAGGTAACTTATTCTAATACGAAAACAACTAGTCTATACACATCAACATAAGTCATCCATAGACTCTGATACACTCGGGCTAGGCACCAAGTAGAAAATTATCTCATGCCAAACAAAACATTCATATTACATCAAAGACCTACCTGGTCTATTCAAAATAGAAGACATTCTCTGACAGTCGAATACCCATTGGATCAAAGTCCAGCACCTCGAGGTGTCCTGATATTGAATACAAAAAAATTATTCTCAACTCATATTCTAAAATGCCTCTGGTCTGATAAAATCTTGACTCACAATCAAATAAGCCTCCGGCCTGATATTAGACAGATAACTACAAACAACTATGTGCTCAACATGATTAAAATTATATATATGATACAAATAAATAAAACTAAGGATATGGGAATCCATAACACATCCCAGAACAATACAACGACTCAAGACCAACTTGACTGCTTCGGGGTGATCCGTTGTCTTCAAGATGCCTTCAGTAATCTTCTAGCTCTTTAAGTCCAATGCGAACCTGAAAAACTAGCAAATTGTTGGGGTATGAGCTATAAGGCTCAGTAAGTAACTCATGTCTTATGTAAATACATCAAGTAAAAACAAGAACTTAAAAAGAAATCGGATATATGTAAATATACACAAACTTATAAATCTCATTTTTATCTGATGATCTCTTACATGTATAATACATTGATAACTCACTCGCTGCACTGAATGCAACTTCGTAGTAAACTTATTTTCCTGCATCCACACTAAACTACACATATGTGGAATTCTGGCATCTTTTATACACAAAATTGGAAGTCATCAACCACATATATATAAACTCTTTTCCGCACTGTAGCTATACCTTACATATTAACAATATAAATTTCTCCTAATCGGAATTCATTTATTATTTACCAAACCACCAAAACCTGTGGCTAAGGCCATCCCAAATCCGTGTAGGTTTAGTCAGCTTAAACTATGGCTGGTTACTTCATATGGGTTATGTGAGCTAAAAAATGCAAACATTACTAATTATGAGCCGTAGAACGTTTACTGAAACACTGAGCTGAAACCTCATACCTCTATACAATATAAGATACCGACACTAGATTCAATCCATTGGAATCTTTAAAAACTACATGCTGGATGTAGTAAACACTCAACACTCAGCCCTTATATTAATATCACGAATCGACCAAGCATCTCAATATACCATTTATACATAGTACATACTTATAACATACTACCATCTTATTCATCGAATCTGAACTATACATAATTGAACTTTCATGTAAAAGAGAAATATATCCACCAAAAAAGGAAACCAACTGTGCAGGGTCCAAATTCTGAAATCATACTATAATAGAATAACAATTGTATCTAGCCCCGTAGGGCAAGCTATATGCAAAAGCTAGAATTTCTATATCTATGAATCTTAACACTTTAATAGAAACTCCGAAAACTATATAGGTTTATAAAACAAGAAATCCCATATGTTAGAAAATATCCAAGCCAGCTGGGAGTAAAACCGAATTCAAAACATGTGAATCAATTCTTTTATAAAAGTAAACAATTATCCAAAGGGATAATCATGAAAATCTTCATAGTTGGAAATCACATAAAATCTTCTAAAAATTCTTTTATCTGAAAAATTAAAAAAACACTGTAATAACCTGGTGATTAGGGGCGTTACATATTGCAATCTTCATAAGCACCTTTCTGAAATCCTCTTAGTTTCTCTTAAAACGGTTTCTCTTGAAAACTCATTTATAAACCATCATTCTGAAAAATCATGTCTCTAAGTATCTGTAGCAAACATGACGCATGAGGGCATTACATATCGTTGTCCCTCATATATGCCTAAACTAGTGGTCTTGAGGCATTACATATCGGCGTCCCCCAAGCCACTGAACTGGAGCCAGGTGTGCAAATCTATGCCATTGGGGCGTTACCTTTCGCCATCCTCCAATGCATGCCACTGTCATGTCCCTGAATCTAGGGTCTATGGGGTTACATGTCGCCGTCCCCCAAGCCACTGAAACTATGATCTAGAGGCGTTATGTATCACCATCCCTCTAGTTTTGTTCTACATATGCACATGTTTAATCCGTCAATTCCAGAAACGGTCAATTCCATAAGTCACATTTGAGGTGGGTTTTCCCCCATGCCTCCAAAAATCACCAAAATCTTACTTTCAAAATCAAAGTTTTCTAAGTCATTCTCAAACATCAATACACTGGAAATCTTTTCAGCTAACTCCTTATTTGCAGAAAATTAAATTTTATATCAAAAACAAATAAGTAAAAATCAATTTGAGAAAAGGGTCCACTAACTATAATTAGGATCCAGGGGCATTACGTATCGCCGTATGTATTTTTCCATGTACATTGTGTCTCCCTCTGGGTATGCAAAATGCATATATATTATCGTAGCAACCATATGATCATGTAATTTATGCGATGCAATGCAATGCCATTATCCATATAAACAACAGCAAAGTCAACCACAGTCAATTACAAGCTGCTGACATCTCACTCAGCCAATACATACAAAGTGGGTTCGTACCCTATTTCAACAAACGCATCTATATGAAAAATGCTCGCACGTGTCATCAAACATTCAACACATACATATAAACATAAACATTAAGCTCATTTCATCTCTCACTTCATATCATATCAATAACAAGGATCCATAGCTGTGATAGTCGATTATCCTAACCATACGTAATCTCGAACTTCGCTCTCAAGAATATACCTTAACTATCATCTTTTAACCAAACATGTCATATATATATATATATATATATATATATATAATCAAGCACGAAATCACCAATTTTTGTTCTTATCGCATGGGTTACGTACCTGGCTTCGCGAGCACTCGAGGTCCTATTCACATCCATTAAAACAATTGGCAACATGCCATCAGAAACACGACTTACGAAGTTCTCGACTAAACAACGACAAAATCTCGGATCTTTCCGGAACAACCAAATCAAGTCATTTTTCAATGTTACAGTTTCAATAATCTTAAAACACCATTACATACTATTCCAAGCCACTAGTTCACCTAAATTCTCGGTTTACGCATTTTTGGAAACTTTTCCGAAAGTTTCCGCAAATGCTACGGAATGGTCCCAAACCCTCCGAACCTACCCAGATTTATTCAAACATGTTCATAATATCATATATAACTCATAACTATCATTAAAATCAAAACACATTATTATATGCAAAAACCAACTTTTATCGAAAACTTACATATTACATCAAATCAATCAAACTCGTTTCGTTTTCACTCAGATTCTACCGAATACTGATAATCAATATACTAATTCTCAAATAATTCAATTTATGTCAATACTCTACTCTACGAAACTACTGGATATATACAAAAATTCAAATATAAACTTGAAATTTGTGAATTTTTATCGGGAGATTTCGAGGGCATATACCGACTCCCAATTATCCCACGAACGCGCTGGAATCGACAAGATTTTGACCGAAGCTACTGTTTACTGTGGGTCACTATTCATTAGAATTTTCCTTCCTCGTTTCGCATGCAACCGTGCATAAAATAGAAAATCCATCACCTCCAACTTGTAGTACTCTCCGAGAGCTTCGATTTGGCAGGTGGCTTGGGTCATGAAATTAAGCGTTGAGTCGGGATCGACAAACCCATGCACGCGCATCTTCACCTCAATTTCTCACCGTTGCCGGCATTTTCTGCATCTCCGCGACAGTTGGAGAATAGGGGAGATCTGACGCATCTTTCTGAGGTGGTACGTCGACCGGCGATGGCCGAGGTGTGACCGGTGCAACCAAAAATCGATGGAGTAAATTTTTGCGGGTGGGGGGTCGAGCTTGAGAGATTGAGAAGTTTTGCCATTTTATAATTACAGAAAACTATGGGTATTTATAGAAAACTTTCTAAAATTTACAATCTGACCCGTAAAAATTACATTCAGGCCATTGTCATGGTGCTTCCACGGAAATTTACATTTTTGAAACCTTTCTGATGTAAATTTCAAAAATTATTCAACACGAAAGTTGTTCTTCTCAAAAAAAATGAGTCTGACGGTTCATTAATCAGCTCAATCGGAATTCGTTTACAATTTTTATAGCCAAACCAACAAATTTTCTTCATATAGACTAATATACATAAATTACGTAAGCGGTTCTTTAATGTCACGCGATTTTCAATGGATCAAATATCTATTTTAAATTATTTCGAGCTATATTTCAACATTTAAACTCTTATTCTCCGACATAGCCTCATTCTGAGACCCAATCTGTAATACAAAATCCTTCTGGAAGAGTTTCAGAATTCTTGGATATTACATTCAATCAGAGTCACAGTAAGGTCATGTATCAAATATCAACCATTGTATTAAGTTAAAGTGTCTATGAACACGAATTCTAAAGAGAAGTATATTTAGGTATACAGTTATAAGCATTAAGTTGCATTTTATGTTTATGAGTTGGGCAATGGTCTTGATGCATGAGTTGTATTTTCAGATGAGTTGAACAGTATTGATCATAGTCAGAAATTGTAACATCCCCAATCCGAGAGATTCTACCGGCAGGGAATAGGCCGTACTATCCCCCTAAGCCTCAGACTTTCTAACTATGAACAACACTGATACTATTTTCTCGAACATAGTCTCATGTATGGGACCATTGTCCAAACCTATATTATAGAAATTAAAACAATACACACAACAAAATACTCGACATCAATTATCTTAAGAACTCTATAAAAAATACCTATACACAGCTTTACGTTACAAATATCTGGAACTGGACATTATTTGACTTGGCCGAATTCTATCACTAACTTGACCTGGTGGATCGAACACCATAGTGACTACCATCAGTCTCCATCCTCTCGAGCTCGTCCTCCGGGTGACCTGCAAAATAAAGAAACTGGGAGTGGGGGGGTTAGATCATTTGAACGATCTAAGTGAGTGGACCGTTAAAATAAAATAAGAACTCAAATACTTTTTGAAAGATCCATGGTTCTAAAACCGAATTTATCTCAAGTCATCTCTTTTGAAATCTCTTTCCTTATTTGAAACCACTTTCTTTCTGGAAATCTTTTCCAAAACTACTTATGTCTGAAATTTCTGAAAACTTTTGTAAAACTGTTTTTTATGAAAACTCTTTTTGAAATCATATTTTCTATAAACCTTGTTGGGGTTTTGGGCAAAATACCCGGGTTACGCAGCAGAATGCGGGAAATCAAATTTTCCCATTTCTTCGATTTTTCTTGGGTAATTAAAATAAACTTATTTATTTTAATCACTCAATACTCAAAAGCAGAAATTTTTAACCCAGAAATCATAATTTCAGTAAATTACCATACAACCCCAAAACTTTCCATTTTAATCATTTTAGTCCTAAGTTGTTCAAAACAAGCTTAGGTGATTTCCAATCACAACCAAAATGATTTTTTCATCAAATATACATTAAAACAGAAATCTGAAAAATTTTCAGATTTTTCATTAATTACGAAAATGCCCCTAAACTTTGCATTTTGATCATTTTAGTCCTAATTTGTCAAATAAATAATTAGGTAATTTCAAATCACTACCAAAATGATCTATACATGTATTATACATGAAAATACAATTTGAAATTCAAGAAACCATTTTTTCCCAAATAGCCGTATAAGTCCCTCGACTTTCCAAAAATTGCATTTTAGTCCAAATCAGTTCAAAACAATTCAAGATCAAGTCCAATCAATACCAAAATTAATATGCATCATATATACAACATTAATTAACACATATATGAAAAGCCCCAAATTTGGAGAGGGTTATGAACCCTAATTTCTCAAAATTGTCCAGTTGGCCAATTAACACCAAATTAATAAAATTTAACACTTTAATTCAATCCTTACTACACCAAACAAGTCTCACCACCATAAAATACTCAAGAACAATTCTAGGTTATTTATAAGTGGTTAAGTAACTCTAGAATGGCAACTCACCATCAAATGGCAAAAGGAATACAAATAAACAAATTTCATTCATTCTTTATAAATATAAATGCTTCCATCTTTCTATCAATTTCCCAACCATCAAAATACATCCACAAAAGAGTAGAGAAGAAGCTAAGCTACACATATTGAAGTCTAGTATTATAGAAATAATTTTCATGAAGAAGAAATTAAGAAAAACTTACTAAAATTTTTAATTTTCCAAGCTTTCTCTTCTTTCTCTCATTTTTATCTCTAACCTTTTTTGTATTTTGATTTTAGGGTTCTTGAATAATGAAACAAAAAATGAAAATAAGGCCTTTTATATTTTCCTCTAATCACCGACACTACAAGGAAAATAATTAGGCATTTTTCAATTTTTATTTCATTAATAAAATTGGAAAAAATGATTTAATGAAAAATTGCGATATTTATCCATTAACAATTAATGTATATCACAACTTGTACCCATTAAATCAATCCAATTTATCAAATAAAAAGTGGCCATTTAATCCAACAAAAACATGACATTTGTCTTACTTTAATAAAGTAAAAGATATTTATCATTTAATTAATTTAATTATTTAACATTTAAATAATCAAATAACTAAATAAAAATATCTTAAATATATGTATTATATTCACACTAAATAATCAAAATACATATATAAAATAATAAACGTCAAATATCACAATTCGACATTTAACAAATGGCCGAAAGATCCCAAACGCATGTATTTTTGTTTAACCATTAAACGACTTATAAATAATCAGTATTATTTATAAAAGTTGCCATAGTGCTCTACGAGTATGTTTCAATAGTGAGACTCTCTAGATTCAGGTATAGCCGTCACGAAATTCAATTTCGTGTCCATAATCTACCCACCCGTAAATTATGACCACCATGGATAAACTCGCTGAATCATCCAGGTCGAGGTCATCGCATACATATAATCCATCCTTCACAGGTATTCGGATTATCCCAGAGATATAGATAAAAATGTCAAATCTCTATAGGTATAATCCCGTTGATGATTCTATTAACAATCTCTTAATAACACTTAGAACTTACTTCTACAATGTACCACTGGCCCATGGATTTAACAGATTGCTAATTGCACATTGAATACCTATGCTTTGTACACAGAATTGACGGATCATATCATGATACGCACAGGATATCCTGAGGATCAGTCCACATCTAATGAACAGGCGGAGGTCTTATCTAAATAGATCGGTGACATGACTGTCATCAAAGTGTGGAGGATACCTCATACATCCACATTGGTATCTCAAGTCAAATGACCACTATACTCACTCAACCCGAGAAGATTCCTATTGGCGTTAGTGTACCATCTATTAGGAAATATTCGGTGAGTCGTTCAGTGTTTATCCAATATAAATACCTACACGTCTATACGAGTCTCCTCAGACTCATGGTTCATT
Source organism: Zanthoxylum bungeanum (assembly GCA_019454045.1). NCBI lineage: Eukaryota > Viridiplantae > Streptophyta > Magnoliopsida > Sapindales > Rutaceae > Zanthoxylum > Zanthoxylum bungeanum. The sequence goes on from SKCR01028301.1 coordinate 83,633, forward strand.
GGGATAAACCATCGGACCAAGTCTCGATATTCGATGTGTACTGGTCTCAACGGATTTTACTAACCGAACTGTGTTAGTAAATCTTGACCAGGAACTTTATTTGATAAAATAATTCTAGTAGTGACACTTCCCAATGTCAATTACAAACTACTTTGTAACTGCGCACTATATTATATATTATCGGGTCTTTGTCTAATATATACATATCACTAAATCATATTTAGTTTCAATCTAATCGTAATTAGATCGAATATGTATATAAAAGCAAGAAGTATTACCATAAATAAGTAATATTATGGAAAAATGAATTGTTCGTATTCATGAATCAGACAAGAATACGACCCGAATTGGCACTCTGAGCACCAACCCTAATAAAGCTGTCTCTAAAAATCTGTTTCTGAAAAACCTTTATTTGAAAGTCTTCTGAAAACCTGACGCATGGGGGCATTATGTATCGTCGTCCACCCATACCCCTAACTAGAGCCAGGAGTGTAAATCCATGATATTGGGGCATTACGTATCGATGTCCCCCAAAGCATGCCACTACTTGTCCCTGAAACTAGGGTCTAGGGGCGTTACTTATCGCCTTCCCCCTAGCCCTGAAATCTGGGGGTCTTGGGGCATTACGTATCGTCGTCCCTCACCATCAGCAAACAACTTCAACTCACATAATCATAAAAAGAATTTGAACCTTGGGTTTGTTGATGCATTTATTTTGTGCAAGTTATCTTCTTGCCTTGTCCTTCTCCTTAGAATCACTGGAGTATCTTTTTGTATCACCCCGCCAGAGGCAGGATGCTACCGGTAGGAGACAGGATTGACCCATCTGTTGGGGTTGGTGCTCAGAGCACCAATTCGGACCGTATTTATGTCTGATTCATGAATATGAACAATCCATTTTTCATAATATTACTCATTTATGGTTGCACCTCTTGTTTGTATATACATATTCGATCTGATTACGATTAGATTGAAACTAAATGTGATTTAGTGATATGTATATATTAGACAAAGGCCTAATAATATATAATGCAGTACACAATTACAAAACTAGTTTGTAATTGACATTGGGAAGTGACACTCCTAAATGTATATTATCAAACATAGTTCTGGTCAAGATTTACTAACACGGGTCGGTTAGTCAAATCCGTTGAGACCAGTACATGTCGTATATCGAGACTTGGTCTGATGGTTTATCCTAGTGAACCATGAGTCTGGGGAGACTCGTATAGACATGTAGGTGTTTATAGTGGATAAACAATGAACGACTCAACGAAGATTCTTAGTATATGGTACACCAACGTCAATAAGAATCTTCTCGGGTTGAGTAGCATAGTGGTCCTTAAAACCCCATCACCATCTCCATAAGCCTCTGAATTTACCGAAAATTCGGCATAATGTATCCTAAAACTGGACAACCTGGATTACAGTCCAGCATCAAAGGGAATCTAAGAAGACTTTAAACAAATAAAATGACATCAGGTCCAAATAAATCTCATTAAAATCATATCCTAAGGGCTCCGCCCACATCATCTATCAACACTCAAGGGCTCAGTGCCCACCACATCATAAACAATCAAAATATTTACTTAATATATATACAAACAGCGTGCTCAACACGATAAAAAAACAAATAACCAAATATCTTAAACTTCTTAACTTCTTCCAGGACATTTGCGAGGGTGACTGCCTCTCGGGTGATCCGAATCTCGAGCATGACTTCCAAAGCTGAAATGGTTGACCTATTTGGAAGCCAGCCTACAAAACTAGCAAACTGATTTGGTGTGAGTTTGAAAAACTCAATAAGTAACCATGCTAACAACAAACAAGTCAAACATATCAACAGATTAACCGAATTACTAAATTATTATAAGTTCTAAATTATTAGCTTGTTATTATCCTTTATTCTTAACCAATGTCAAATTTCTATATTAACATTTCTAATATGTGTCAATCTCATAGCTAAAGTTCAAAACATAAAAATCAAAGCTCAAATATCATAGGTATATCGTTAACATCAATATCACTTCAATCACATGAAACATGAAGTCATATATCTACTCTTTATCACAAAAATCCATATTTGAAATATCATCAAATCGATAAGTTAAACAAACTTTCTTTATTTTGAAATAAACTCTTTCAATTCAATGAAAACTTTCTCAATGGCTTAACATTCAGGATTCATATGTATTTACACATACTATGGCACACTTCTCATATATATATGTAAAAACAATTCCTAAGTTTACACATATACATACACACTAACAAACATGCTTTATAAAATCTAATACTTACATTACCTTTCAAATTCATTCATTCATTCATTTCACATAAGCATACACTATCCATATATTCTACAAGTTCTACCATACACATACATACACACAGTCACACATACAATCATCATGCAACCAACCACAAAGTACACATAATAATCAATACATTAAAGAACATACCATCAAACAATACATACATATGGCTGGCTTACTCATATAATGCTCGTACAAGACTGATTACCTATTTTAGAATATGTATGAGATGAATTCCATCCGAACGGATTCCTAACAAGCTCAATTACTACACCATGAATAATCCAATTAAACATATACACAGGCGCTCATGCCATATAACATAAACTCATCACATGATTCCCCATACACAAACACATACATGAAAAATACCCAAGTCATCATCCAAACACTCATACACATACATATGACTATACACATTACTACTAATTCAAATGATTTATCTTTAACAACTTTCGTTTCTTTCCCTTATCGATCAAACACACTCAGTTTCCGAGTTTGTATCTGAAAACATCTGATACTAAAGCTCATCATTTGAACAAATCCACTCATGAACGACTTAGTCTATACCTTATTTCTCATCACACTTTATTATCCCAACCTCTATATAAATAAATCACTTGAATGAATCAATAACAAACCTATTCCATTAACCGATCTCGTATACTCAAATTTTTCGTAGCTTATCATCATATACATATTTAAATACATGTATCAATGGTTATTCATGTACTTATTCATTTACATATACATAGACATTCTATTACATATTCAACCACCTACATGCATCAATAGGCATCAACATCATTAAACATTTCCCCTCATATTATAGCAATAACCAGAGTCTGTACCTGTGGTGGCCCACTATCTCAAATATAGCCGAACTCGAAGTCCTTTCTCAAACCCATCTTTAACTGTCTTAAACAATTCAATCATATATATATATATATATAAAGCACGAAAAGAACGGTTTGAGAATACATCGCATGGGTTATTTACCTGGCTTCGCGAGCACTCCAGGTCCTTGTCACATCTGTCAAAGCAAATAACGAAAAGCCGTTAGAATCATGATTTACGGTATTCTCAACTTAACTACGATAAAATCTCGAATTTTTTCGGAACAACTAAATCAAGTCCGTTTTCAATGTTTTTCAGTTTCAATAATCTTAAAACACCATTACAAACTAATCCAAGCCACTAGTTCACCTAAATTCTTGGTTTACGCGTTTTTGGAAAATGTTCCGAAAAAGTTTTTGCAAAAACTAAAGAAGGGTCTCGAACCTACCCAGATTTATCCAAATATATTCGTAATATCATATAAAACTCATAACTATCGTTAAAATCAAAATACATCATTCTACGTAAAAATCTACTTTTACCGAAAACTTGTATATTCTATCAGATCGATCAAATTCATTTCTTTTTCACTCGGATTCTATCAAATGAACATATTCAATATACTAATACTTAATCAATTTAATTTATATCATTACGCTACCCTACGAAGCTACTGGATACATCTGAATATTTAGTAGAAAACTTTAAATTAGCAACTTTTTATCGGGAGGTCTTATCGAGATTTTGAGGGCATATACGGACTCCAAAAGATCCCACGAACGCGTTGGAGATGGAATTTCGATCGAAGCTACTGTTCACTATGGGTCACTATTTATCTGAATCGTCCTCCCTCGTTTTGCGTGTAACTGAGCACGAATTGGAGAAATCATCACTGCCATCTGAATTAATGTTTCAATCGTTTCCTCCTCTCCCTCGCCGCTCGTCAGTGTCCTGGGACTGCCGTCGGCCACCACAAGGCAGGCCGCCGGCACAACCAGGCGTCGTCCAAAAGCATATGGGGATGGGGGGGGGTCGCGTGAACTGGTTAGGGAAAATATATGATTTTTGTAATTTCTATAAACTTCTAGGTTTATATAGAAAAGTTTCAAAAATTACCACTAGGCCCCCACGAATTTACACTTTGGTCTTTCTTCATGGACCATTTTGGTTCACAAAATTGAGGCCATTCTGATGTAAATTTTGAAAAGTGTTCAACACAAATGTTGTTCGTTTCGGGAAAACGAGTCTGTTGGTTTAACAATAAGCCCAATCGAAGTTCATTTGATATCTTTATAGTCGAGATAAAAAAAATTTAAACGTATAACGATAAAAATAGAAATCGTGTAGCCGATTATCGAAACCACGCGTTTTCCAATGTGATGAAGCTTCACTTTAAAATGTTCCGATCTATTTTCCCACACATAAACACTTATTTTCAAATGGCATCTCGTTCCAAATCCTTAGCTTTAATTCGGAAACTTTCCAGTACTATTCCGAAAAACTCGAGATATTACACTTTTGGAGTTTTCCGTGATTTTATGGAGGTCTTTTATGGTTTTTTGGTGGATTTTCTTTGGTGGATTTTTTGGGGTGTTTTTCCTGGATTCGTTGGACTGTTTTTGGGTTATTTGAGGCTGTTCTGTGGCATGCTTTTGTTGGCCATGAATTTTCCTTGGAGACACACTTGTTGACTTCAAATTCTCTTCATTACCCTATGTATAAAATGAACCCAGATACAAAAACTCAGCACAGAAATGTCAATCCAAATCATCTTTAAGGCAATTCAGTAATCAAACTACGCTGCCTCATATTTTTTGGCAGAATTATTTCTTAAATCCTAGAAAAATATGGCAAGTTATTTTGTTTCTTAATTCCTGACAAAGTATGATAGGTACAACTATCATATTTTTGATAGATTTATCAATAACCAAACCTGTTATTTGGTTTCTTAAGTCCTAATAGACACTTATTTGGTATAATTATCATATGTTTTTATTCTCTCTTTTGCTTGAGTATCTTTATTTAAGACAATTAATATTATATGGTAGATTTGTGGCCGCAGAAGTGGGATGACATATGAAATTAATATTATATCAGAAAACTACCATTCAATACATGCAATAACACAATTCAAGTCATTACACAAGCTGCTGAATGTAGAAGCAACAATAGAGAAGGCATTCTCGTATACAAAAATTGAATGAAAAAATTTGGAAAATCCAAGTTTATTCACTTCTATAAAAGTACCTGCCACATGTACATGTTCAAGTTTGCAAACAGATTGTCTATCCACATTACTTGCCTCATTCGTTTTTGTCCAACAAACCATTAAAAGCATAAAAGAAAAACTTTGTAATGAATTAACTAGATATTAACAGAGATAAATTCTGTTGAGAATAACAGATAAATTCAACAATATTACCTATTTTAGCTCTATAAACGAATTAGAGATTTCATACAGAATCTTACCATTGGAAATCTAGAGCTACCAACATCAGAGTACCTAGGCCTCTTATTGATTTCATTCCAAATACCTTCAATCTCCACATCATGCTTTGCTAACCTTTACCAAATACTTCTCTTTGTTTCTCCATCGAATCTGAATTACGTGCCATGTTGAAGTACATTGATGTTGTCACAAACTTTCCTAACCCTTGCATATGTCCATTTTTTGGACTATTCCCTAACTCTTTTGCAAGTAAATCTTCATTTCCATATGAGATGGTAGATTTATTAAGCTTCCCTCCAGCAACCTTGATCTATAAAAAGATTGTCACTCACCGATAATTCCAGGCATGTGATCGGCAGGAGATAGCTTAACCATCACACGTACCTTTGACATGCATATACTGACTTATTGACTGACTGACTTAACTACATGCAGTTGTGGCTGTCATGCATACTGAACATAAACTGTTGTAAACGTGTTGTATAACTCACATGAACATAACTCGTATATAAACACAATTAATATAAACTCGAATTAATAACAAGAACGTACATAACTTAAAAACTACTAACACATAAATACATAAATATATAAACAACCTTTTGGCACGACTATAAAATAATTAACTATTAGGCCCGACTATGACAATCGCAGTGTATAATGACTACTGTTAGGTCTCGTCTCCACCACACTTGTCCACTATGTGCATGATCCTACAACTTGTAAAACAACTGGAGAGTAGAGTGGGTTAGGTCTCTTGAAAGACCTGGTGAGTGAATGTCGGAGGGCCAACGAAATAAAATGATATATATAAAACATGTACAACTAAAAAATTAAATTGAAGACTGAATATACATGTAACGACATGAACTGAGAAATAATGGCATGGCTGAAGACTAAGATCGTGGCCCGAAAAACTGAAATTAAACTCGAATACTGGCAATGATAAGGTAAACTCTGTGAACATGACTTGGAGCTGACGTGAACTGCATGACATGATTTCTAACGTGACCCGAACTACTGTCATGATCTTCAATCCTCATAACATGCTAACATGATCTGAAACTACGTGAGCTAAGCCTGAATATCCAAGCTAACATGCAAGAGATAAACCTAAATGCCTAACCTGACATGTATAAATTGGACCCGAATACTGAACTGAACATGCATGAGTTGTGCTTGTGTACTTGACCTGAAAACTACATGTACATGATCTAGTAATGATATATACTATCTAACATAGTTGTAAACATGGTCCCCAATGGGGATGGCTTGGTGGTGTAGGGTTCAAGATCTCACCTTGAGGTTTTGGGTTCGAATATAGGGAGTGCATTTATTATAAGATCTTGGGACAGTCGGGGGTTTTACATGCTCCGCTTAAGCATGGAAAAGATGGTTTGGAGGTGGGGTTTCCAATGATTTTTTAAAAAAAGATGAAAACATGACCTACAACATGAATATAACCTGAAACTAACATGAACTGGTTGAAATCTTATCTACACTATACAGTATTATGTCCTGAACTACTTGAACAAAAACCGACATACTAAAATATTCTAATCTTGCATGATCTGAAACTACCTGAACTGAAACATGATTATCTGACAACAAGACTACAAGACACGGTTGTTAACATGGCCTGATCTTAAGTGACTTATTCTGAAACTTGTCCATGACCTGAGACTAATGCATGCTAATGCAAAACCATCCGCACCGGTGGTAAAACTATCCCAAACCCGTGCATGAATCATAAAAAAAATATGACATGATGACAAAAAAAAACATAATATGGAATCTAACATACTTGAAGATATGAAAAATATAGATATGACATGTAAACGCACTAATGTGATCCGAACTTGCATGACTTGATTCTGTAATAAATAACTAGAAACATGACATGCATGGCTGATACTATATGATATGGCATTATCTATAAACATAACATGCAACATGTAAAAACATGCATACAAATATGATATCTGTACTGTTAGACATTATGTCCCATAGCGTCACTGTTTGTAAATGATATTGTATTATTGTACAAAATTAACTATGTGATAATGAAATTGCCTTTTGCCGTTTTGTAATATTATTTACTTTGATTTATAAATGGCGAAAGTCCATATGATTAGTACCTGGACTGAGAATGATATGAGACAATATCAGTCCCCGAAGGTTTAATCATTAAATATCCCTAGTCGTAGTATTATCGAGACTGGACATCGATAATGCGGAATAGACTAGTATTGCGCTTGTGCACGTTGTGAGGGCACAACGGCATAGTTCTCATATATTTAAGTATTGGATACTTATGCAAGTGCGATAGGAGGTTGTGTTTTACCGATGGTACGGAAAACAGCTTCGCTCTGGATAGACCCCGCGGAATCCCATTGGTAGTATGTCTGCGTGTCTATGGGAGGCCGCATCAGGGTAGGTGTATATGGTCTTAACCTGAGACTTACATCGCTAGTACTTGCGACAATCGGTAAACTTTGGTTTTGGTGGTTGGGGACCTTAACCGGTTCTGTGTACACCTCTTCTGGGTTTATCGAGAATCGTAGTGTACTGGATGTGATGTCAAGATGGAAGTATCGCTTCAGACATATGGAGGTGATGATCACGCAGGACACAGAACTAGTACTCTATAAAAGGTTGCAACCGTCGGGACAATATGACTAGGTCAGGATTGTCCGATTTAAACAGACTAGTTGCTTGATGTCCGATATATGTTTCGTACGGGGCAGACACATCTCCAGCCCCAGGCCTAGCATGTGATCATCTGATACTGGATCGATGTATGCAATACTACGGTATACTACGCTTGATATAGATCTTATATTCCTATAAGAATATTTCTGGAGAATTGGGTAGGCATGGCGCTTTGCTAGAAGCCAACCTTGTCTTGTGAATCGGTAAGAACGTAGTACGAGGTACGTGCGTGTTCGGATTATCCGACGACCGTATTTACTGCCAACATATCCGGAGATCTCTTGGGTCGCTTCCTGAAGATTCACCTATGATATTTGATTCGGACTTAATTAATCTTGGATTAATTGCGGAGAAACTTTATCTCGGATAAAGTGCCTTATTAGAGAGAGAACGATTAATTTGGAATTAATCGATAAAATTATTATATTCGATATAATAATCGAAATTCGATTTCGACGCGAAATTAAAATTAGATTTTAATTCGGGCATACGAGTTAATTTAGAATTAATTCGTTAGCGATGTAAATAATAATTTCGCTAGGCGCGATTATTTATTTAAATTCGATTTAATTAACGTCGCGACGTAAGTTCGGTATTTCGGAAATATCGAACCCGAATGCGTGAGTGCACGTGGGCCCACTTTCATTTGGAAACGTGTGGGGCCCACATGACACATGTCATTATATGTATTATTTTATTGATGATGCATTGCATGGTGATAGTGTACAATACACTCAATTGTTTTGCATGGAATTTGAGTGTTTGACACTCTAAGCCATTGCATGGTTGGTGTCATAATTTTATTATTAATTTAATAAACATTATGGCATAAATATAAATTGATTTTTGGTAACAAAAATTGATTTAACAAAAAACAAAAAACTCTCTTCTCTCTCTCTAATGCCGAAACCTGAAACAGTTTTGGGGTCTCCATTTTCTTCAATTTTTGTTGCAAAAGCTTGAAGATATTGTGGTTGTTTGGAACATCTATTCACATGCAAGGCTAGCACCTTCAAGGGATCATAAAGAGGTGATAGGGAAACCATCAAAGAGCTTGGAATACACAAAGCTTGGAGCTTTCCACCTTCTTCTCCTCTTGGCCGAATCAACCAACACTTGGAGCTTCCATTTGGTTTGATTTTCTTCATCAACAAAGCATTGTAAGTATGATTCCGCCATACTTCAAAGTTCAATATATATTCATTTATTGTATTTCAAATGCTTAATCTTTCCTTGGGACATATTATAGAAACCAACAATGGTATCATGGAGCCATGGTTAAGCATGAAATACTTTAGGTTAAAATTTGGGATAAATTGATTGAAGCATGTTCTTGTGAAATTTGATTAATAAGTATGCTTGCATGTACATAGAATGATGTTAGATGGAATCAATTTTATGAAAAATGCATTGGATGATTTTTCCCCAAAAATTTAACCTTGGCCGAATGGGTATGATAAAATTGATTGAAGCATGTTCTTATGAAATTTGATTAATAAGTATGCTTGCATGTATATAGAATGATGTTATATGGAATCAATTTTATGAAAATTGCATTGGATGATTTTTCCCCAAATTCATGCCTTGGCCGAATGTGTTGCTACTTGGAGTGGATTGGAATTTTTGTGTTTAAGATCATTGGATGACTTAGAACGTATACGGGACGTAGATTAGTAATTCAATCGGATTGAAAAACAAATCGACACAAAAAACTCACCTTGGCCGAATGTACAAGGACATGAAAAGGAGTTGATTTTTTTTGTTAAAATTAATGTTGGACATTTATTTTGAACAATACATGATTAATAAATTAAATGGGTATTTTTGAAATATTTGGTTTAATGTATTAATCTTGGTATTACACTTTAATTAATTGGACTTTAATGTTTGGAATATTAAAATTTAATTAATGGGCTTAATTGGTGAATGGGCTTTTAATATTGTATTTGGGCATAATGGGCTTGGACCAAGTAGATTTGGGCCAAAAGGATTGGATCCAATTTGGGCCAAATCACTCCATTAAGTCCAAATATAATATAATGGGCTTTAATAATTTAATTGGGCCTTATGGGCTTAAAATTGGTTTTATGGCATTTAAGGGTGATTCCTTATTTGGGCTTGGTAATTGGGTTTGACCCACATTGACCAAAGCCCAAGCCTTAATAAATCAATTGAAAGCCCATTTGACTTGAATTAAATTAAACATTGGATGTTAGTTGGGCTTTGAGACCCAATAGAATTAGATTTAGAATCTAAGTCTTTAAAGCACATTAAAAGTGTAAACATTTAATTTGGAATTAAATAATTGAATTAGTATTGAATACGAATTGAATTAGATTTAATAAGTAGTTCGATATAATTCGCGAATTCGTACCTTATGTACTTTTTCTCAATCGAGTTGGACTCGCGCAAAATCAAACCGTTGTTTGAACATTGGATGATCACTTAAACAAAGACTAATTAATTGGATTAGATTGGTTGTAAAAGCATGTCTTGTTTGAATATATATGTATGTGATGAATGAATAGTGTATATCGGATGGATATTAGAAGGGAAAGGGTAATTTTAGAAATTATTGTAAATTTGGAATTTATAAATTGGACCTGCGTGTCCAGCCTTATCTCTTTATCTCTTTGTATTCTCTTCTCACCTAATTCCCCTCAATGTAAATGAGGTTTCTCTTATAGTATTATGTAATTGGGTAGTAGTAGAATAGTGCTAGCGGGGAGAGGAAAGGGAGTGATTTGTTCTAGGAACAAGTTGTTTATATATCCATCCGCATATCACTATTAATTTACTTTACGCGCTTTATGATGTTTTAGAAGCATGCTTAAGGGTGTATGATGATGAGACCTAACAAAGATAAATAAATTGGTTGCCATTACGCGAAAATCCCTCAATTTATATTAAGCAAATATCCTTCCATTGAATGGTTCTTGTTCAAGATCCGAAGTTGGCATTGGTTTGTTTTTGACCAAAGTCAAGACCTTTGTCAATCAAGGATGTACTTGAATTATGAGAGTTTTGTTGCATATCGGTGTATGTCCAAATCGTGATTTTTATTGGCCAAAGTCAAGATCACTTTTGTCCAATGACATTGATTACGAAACTTTCCTCGTCAATGGGTCCCGCTTAACTGGAATCATTAGGTTTGTTTTTGGCCAAAGCCAAGGCCTAGATGATTCGGAGGATAGGGTTAGGAAAATGTAATGGTTACATTGGCATTATACATATGTTTCGGACTTGGATGTCCACCTAACCGGATCTAGGAATTGGATGAGATCCAATTGATCATGGAGATCTACCTAAGTTAAATAGCATACAATTTTTATTGGCCAAAGTCAAGGTTGTGTGTTATTTAACGGGATCCTAGCCCACTAGGAAATTCGATTTCCCGAGTTCTCTACAGAGGGTTAGAAACTTGAAGAAAATAGTGGGAGGCTATTATTGAATTTGCAATTTCATTCAGATACTAGCCTTACGCGTCTTTCAAAATTATTTCGTCAATATTTTAAATAATTAGTTGGACTAATATATTGTTATTTTACTTGTAACAGTTTGACTGTACCCATAACATCGTTGACTTTATAGTTGGACTATAGTTGTCAAGATGATTGGCAAAGGTAATATCCGCGACATAATCATGGGCGATAATGTCTTCAAAGGGACAAACTTTGCCGACTGGGAAATGAACCTCAAGATAGTGCTTGGGGCTGAGAGGGTACTGTATACTATTCAGAGACCTCTCCCGCCTGAACCCACTGAGCCACTGGAGCTAGAGTTATGGAAGACTCATAGTGACGATTGTGACCAAGCTCAGTCAGTTATGCTAGCTGCAATGACCCAGCATTTCAGACGCCAGTACAGGGACTTGGATCCCTATAACATGATGGCAAGATTGCGTGATCTTCACCGCACCAATAAGCGGATGAAGAGGTACGAGCTAGTAAGGAACTCTTCCGCTCCCGGATGACAGACGGCGCATCAGTTGAGGCCCACGGGACTCAAATGATCGCCGATATTGATGAGTTGGCCAATATGGGAATAGTCTTGGAGGCTGAGCTGACTATAGATATGATCTTGCAGTCACTTCCTGATACTTGGAAACAAATCATAATCAACTACAAGTTGATGGATACAGATGACACTCTTGGAGAGCTGTTATCCGTATTGAAGGAGTCCGAAAGGGAACTCCTAAAGGGGAGCAAGCGCGAGGCGCATTATGCATCGACCTCTCATGCGCCAAAGGCTAGGCCCAAGGCAATTGGAGGTGCGAGGAAGAAGAAGTTCAAGAAAAAGGGCAAAGGCAAGTTGACAGTGGCTTCTAGGAAGCCAAAGGACAAATCTCGCGACATCTGCCTCAACTGCGGCAAGAGGGGTCACTGGAAACGTGACTGCCGAATGAGCATTGTGCAGAGGGAGGATATCAAGGCTGGCAAGGCTATCGCCTCTGGTATGTTTGTTATTGAGATAAATATGAATACTTCTAGTTTTAAAAATTGGATTTTTGATTCTGGTTGTGGTGCTCATATTTGTACTGATGTGCAGGATCTGCATGATAGCAGGTGCTGGCGTCAGGGGAGATGGATCTACGGGTCGGAAACGGAACACCAGTTGCTGTTTTGGCCGTAGGGACTTTTGTTTTAGAACTGCCCTCAGGGCATGTACTTAAACTTTTGAACTGTTATTTTGTACCTAGTTTAACTAGGAATATTATATCTGTATCCTTGTTAACCCAGCAGGGTTACACTTTTGTATTTAGAAACACTGGGTGTTATTTATATAAAAATGATGCAGAAATTTGCACAGCTGTTGCAAATAACGGTCTTTATATTTTGAATATAAATGAATCTCCTAAAATGACAAACAAAAGGCTCAAAAGGAGTAATCTAAAAGATGAAGCTTATATGTGGCATTGTCGTCTAGGACACATCAACAAGACTCGCATATCCACACTTTCGAAGAGTGGGTACTTGGACGAATTTGATCTCAATTCATATGACGTCTGCGAATCTTGTCTTTTAGGCAAAATGCCTAAATCACCTTTTAGCGGTAAAGGTGAACGTGCCACAGAACTGTTAGCTCTCGTTCATACTGACGTATGCGGGCCCATGTCTAGCCAGGCTAGAGGTGGATTTCACTACTTCGTAACCTTTACAGATGATGCATCTCGTTACGGTTATGTGTATCTTATGAGACACAAGTCGGAAACTTTTGAGAAATTCAAAGAGTTTCGACAGGAAGTTGAAAAACAAACAGGGAAGAGTATTAAGACATTACGGTCAGACCGTGGTGGCGAATACTTAAGTTATGAGTTTCAAGATTACTTGAAAGAATATGGTATTCTATCACAGTGGACTCCTCCTGGAACACCGCAATTAAACGGTGTGTCCGAACGGAGAAACCGCACCTTGTTGGACATGGTGAGGTCAATGATGAGTCGCACTGAGCTACCAATATCCTTCTGGGGATACGCATTAAACAGTGCTATACTTATTTTGAATAAGGTACCGTCGAAGTCTGTTGAACAGACTCCATATGAGATATGGACAGGAAGGAAACCAGGTTTCTCTTTCCTGAAGATTTGGGGATGCTGGGCATATGTTAAACGTTTGGAAGGTACCAAACTTGAACCCAAATCTGATAAATGCCTTTTCGTAGGATATCCTAGGGAAACCAAAGGATATTACTTCTATCACCCACAAGAGAACAAAGTATTTGTTGCTCTACAAGCATTTTTCCTTGAGAAGGATTTTAAAAATGCAGTGGTAAGTGGGAGGAAAGTAGAACTCGATGAAGATCGTAGTGATACTGTTCCTGGCAATGAATCAACGACGGAACAAGAACAGACCGTCCGGGATGAGTCTGTACCACAAACTTCACATACACAAGGACCGCGTAGGTCGGAGAGAGTCAGAACAGTACCTGAGAGGTATGGGTTCCTGATCTCACCTCATGTAGATATTAATCTTATTGAGGATAATGAGCCGGCTACGTATGAGGAAGCGATACAAAATATCGATTCCGCTTTATGGCAAGAAGCCATGAAGTCCGAGATGGATTCCATGTACGCCAACCAAGTTTGGACACTGGTTGATGCACCAGAAGGCGTAAAGCCTATTGGATGCAGATGGATCTTCAAGAAGAAGACCGACATGGATGGCAACGTACAAACGTACAAAGCTAGGCTTGTAGCGAAGGGATATCGTCAACAATATGGTATTGATTATGACGAAACCTTCTCACCCGTTGCCATGATTAAATCCATTCGGATAATGCTTGCAATAGCTGCATATTTCGACTACGAGATATGGCAGATGGACGTTAAAACCGCTTTCCTTAACGGAAACCTTTTGGAGGATGTTTATATGCAACAGCCTGACGGTTTTATCGTACCAGACTTGCAAACAAGGTTTGTAAGTTAAATCGATCCATTTATGGATTGAAGCAAGCATCACGGTCATGGAATCAGCGTTTTGATGAGATCATAAAAGAATATGATTTCGTGCAAAACGCAGATGACCCTTGTGTATACAAGAAGGTTAGTGGGAGAGCACTTACTTTTATTGTCCTTTATGTCGACGACGTATTGCTTATAGGCAATGACATTCCCATGCTAACGTCGGTGAAAGCTTGGCTTTCATTAAAATTCTCCATGAAAGATCTGGGAGAAGCAGCCTTTATTCTTGGAATAAAGATCTACAGGGATAGATCTAGAAAGCTGCTTGGACTCTCCCAGAGTACATACATTGATAAAGTGTTGAAGCGATTCAACATGGAAAATCCAAGAGGGGATTGGTTCCAATGGTACGTGGTACCTCTCTGTCTAAGGACATGTGTCCTAAGACTCAGGAAGAGAGAGACAACATGAGTCGGATACCGTTCGCCTCGGCAGTCGGATCGATCATGTATGCCATGATATGTACACGACCTGATGTCTCATATGCTTTGAGCATGTGCAGTCGCTATCAGGCCGATCCAGGTGAAGGTCACTGGACAGCAGTTAAGAATATCCTTAAGTATCTTAAACGAACTAAGGATGCTTTCTTAATTTATGGAGGTGGAGAACTTGCGGTATCTGGGTATACCGATGCAAGTTTCCAAACCGACAAGGATGACTACAAGTCGCAATCAGGGTACATTTTTTGTTTGAATAACAAGCGGAGCAGTGAGCTGGAAATCTTCCAAGCAAGATACTGTTGCCGATTCAACAAAGAGAAGCGGAATACATCGCTGCATCTGAAGCAGCAAAGGAGGCAGTTTGGATCCGAAAGTTCCTAATCGGATTAGGAGTAGTTCCGTTAGCAGCTGAGCCCGTTCCATTGTATTGTGACAATAACGGGGCTATAGCACAGGCTAAGGAACCAAGGTCTCATCAACGGTCCAAGCATGTTCTTCGACGTTACCATCTGATTCGGGAGATTATACATCGTGGCGATGTAAAGGTCGAGAAGGTCACATCAGATGACAACATTGCAGATCCGCTGACGAAGGCTGTTCTTCAGCAAGTTTTTGAACGACATATACATAGTTCGGGTATTAGATGCTTGAGTGACTGGCTATAGGCCAAGTGGGAGATTGTTAGACATTATGTCCCATAGCGTCACTGTTTGTAAATGATATTGTATTATTGTACAAAATTAACTATGTGATAATGAAATTGCCTTTTGCCGTTTTGTAATATTATTTACTTTGATTTATAAATGGCGAAAGTCCATATGATTAGTACCTGGACTGAGAATGATATGAGACAGTATCAGTCCCCGAAGGTTTAATCATTAAATATCCCTAGCCGTAGTATTATCGAGACTGGACATCGATAATGCGGAATAGACTAGTATTGCGCTTGTGCACGTTGTGAGGGCACAACGGCATAGTTCTCATATATTTAAGTATTGGATACTTATGCAAGTGCGATAGGAGGTTGTGTTTTACCGATGGTACGGAGGAAAACAGCTTCGCTCTGGATAGACCCCGCGGAATCCCATTGGTAGTATGTCTGCGTGTCTATGGGAGGCCGCATCAGGGTAGGTGTATATGGTCTTAACCTGAGACTTACATCGCTAGTACTTGCGACAATCGGTAAACTTTGGTTTTGGTGGTTGGGGACCTTAACCGGTTCTGTGTACACCTCTTCTGGGTTTATCGAGAATCGTAGTGTACTGGATGTGATGTCAAGATGGAAGTATCGCTTCAGACATATGGAGGTGATGATCACGCAGGACACAGAACTAGTACTCTATAAAAGGTTGCAACCGTCGGGACAATATGACTAGGTCAGGATTGTCCGATTTAAAGAGACTAGTTGCTTGATGTCCGATATATGTTTCGTACGGGGCAGACACATCTCCAGCCCCAGGCCTAGCATGTGATCATCCGATACTGGATCGATGTACGCAATACTACGGTATACTACGCTTGATATAGATCTTATATTCCTATAAGAATATTTCTGGAGAATTGGGTAGGCATGGCGCTTTGCTAGAAGCCAACCTTGTCTTGTGAATCGGTAAGAACGTAGTACGAGGTACGTGCGTGTTCGGATTATCCGACGACCGTATTTACTGCCAACATATCCGGAGATCTCTTGGGTCGCTTCCTGAAGATTCACCTATGATATTTGATTCGGACTTAATTAATCTTGGATTAATTGCGGAGAAACTTTATATCGGATAAAGTGCCTTATTAGAGAGAGAGAACGATTAATTTGGAATTAATCGATAAAATTATTATATTCGATATAATAATCGAAATTCGATTTCGACGCGAAATTAAAATTAGATTTTAATTCGGGCATACGAGTTAATTTAGAATTAATTCGTTAGCGACGTAAATAATAATTTCGCTAGGCGCGATTATTTATTTAAATTCGATTTAATTAACGTCGCGACGTAAGTTCGGTATTTCGGAAATATCGAACCCGAACGCGTGAGTGCACGTGGGCCCACTTTCATTTGGAAACGTGTGGGGCCCACATGACACATGTCATTATATGTATTATTTTATTGATGATGCATTGCATGGTGATAGTGTACAATACACTCAATTGTTTTGCATGGAATTTGAGTGTTTGACACTCTAAGCCATTGCATGGTTGTGTCATAATTTATTATTAATTTAATAAACATTATGGCATAAATATAAATTGATTTTTGGTAACAAAAATTGATTTAACAAAAAACAAAAAACTTCTCTCTCTCTCTAATGCCGAAACCTGAAACAGTTTTGGGGTCTTCCATTTTCTTCAATTTGTTGCAAAAGCTTGAAGATATTGTGGTTGTTTGGAACATCTATTCACATGCAAGGCTAGCACCTTCAAGGGATCATAAAGAGGTGATAGGGAAACCATCAAAGAGCTTGGAATACACAAAGCTTGGAGCTTTCCACCTTCTTCTCTCTTGGCCGAATCAACCAACACTTGGAGCTTCCATTTGGTTTGATTTTCTTCATCAACAAAGCATTGTAAGTATGATTCCGCCATACTTCAAAGTTCAATATATATTCATTTATTGTATTTCAAATGCTTAATCTTTCCTTGGGACATATTATAGAAACCAACATGTACTGTAAACTAAAAACATATATTGTAACTGGAAATGCATAGTGATCGGCTTTCCAAAATCCAAATACATGTTTAAACTGCAATTATAAAACCATGTATATGATATAAAAATATACTTATGCAATGACCGAGATTGGGATATCTCATTTGTGTCGCCATACATACCGGGTTTGGAGTGTCACATCATGCTCGCACATCGCCTAAAAATATGAAATCCACACCAGCACAGCAGCCCAGGTGCATGAAACACTCCTTAGTGAGACCTAGTACTGTGTAAGCATTGGGAACATGAACATGAACTAAGCCAGTGGGGGCGATCAGTGCCTCAAAGCAAGCAAATCCGAGATGCTAAATATGATGGAGCAACACTAAACTGATAGTGTAAAAACCATGCATATAATTATAAAATCATTTTAAATGGTTTCTATAAGATCATCTTGAAATCATAAAACATGAACATGCATCTTGAAAAAATATGGCGTGAAAACTAACATGCTTAGTACCTAATGAACCTGACTGTGACATAACTAACATGCATAACATGAATAACTTGAAATGACGGTATAGAACATTAACTAACATGAAAAGCATGACATGAATACCTAAAGGTCATGGCGAAGCTTAAATCCTAAACATGTAGTCTGACATGCTGAAAACATGAATTGAAGAACTAAAACTTGAATTAAGAACTTGAAAAACATGAACTAACATATACTGAAATCATAAATTGTAATCATGTATGCTGAAAGTCATACTTTTGAAATATGATATGCATGATACGTGAAGGACTTGTAAACATGAACCGATAACTTATGGCGTAAATTGAAATGCATGACTTGGCATGTAGGAGCATGAAAACATAACTAGACTGAAAACATAACTGGGAATCATGAAAAACTTTAACTAACACATGCATAAACTTCAAACCTATACATGAATTACAAGATGTATCTGAAATGAAAAACTAGAACTAAATACATAAACAAACATGCAATATGAATATACAATCTGATTACGTAACTAGGTACATATGATGGATATATAAAATGAATAAATGATAACGAAGGTAATAGTATAAAATGGAAACATAATCAATTAGAGTGAACTGAAAGTGCCAACAAAAGTCATAAAATGGGAATTACTCCTTAATACATGAAATAATTTTCATGAATTAGAAATAGAATCAACAAAATGTAAGTAACTGAGAAACATGAAAGTGTGGGAAAAGAATACATTCACTCACTGCCTGAAATCCACTGTCAGCATGCATGAATGCTGATGGAAAGATTCATGTGAAGCATCTAACTGAACCTGTGTTCAAGTATGGTTAGCATTCTTGAACTAAACACAATTATTGAACTTGGTTCGTGAATGTATGAACATGCTACTTAACCTAATTGTGATGTTAATACCATATGACATGCTTATGACATGATATGTTGTGATTGAGTCATGACATGCTTGACAAAATTGATGGGACATTTCAGTATAACTGATGTAGGCACTTGAAATGCCGAAAACTGCCTATTAGTAAAAATGCCCAACGTGGCTTACACTCATCATTACCAACTATACATGTTTATTATCATCAAAACTTCACATATTATCAAGCTCATTATCATACACATATATACACTTATAAAATTCTGACCCAAGCTTATACATGGACTAATATATTTAGCCAAAGCCTTCTTAATAAGGCTTCAAACATACAACATCAAACTAAGCATAAACCTAACACAAGTCTGACACATCAAAATCAACTTTCCACTAAGCTTCCTTAGATTTGGCCAATAAATTCTCGTGCCAAAATTGACAAATCCGAACCAATTTCATGTAAACATTTCTATAAAAACATCTTTTCATTCATAGATAATTACTTAAACATGTATAAATATATAAAAAAAAAATTCCATTTTCAAACCCCTTTTGCACAAGCTTATCATCAAGTCTTACATTCCCTTGACATTTGGCAAAAGTGGCCTAAAAACAAACTCATCACAAACCAATTCATTAAGGGATAACCCATGCTAATTCACTACCCACAACACAAAATTTCACATCCCCAAACATAACCCATGGATTCGACCAACATATAAAATTACTAACTTTAAAGTTTCAACCTAACTTAAATACAACTCATGATAAAACATTCTCCAAATACATTAACCACCACCAAACATTAACAAAATAAAAAAAAAACATAATCCCATACACAAGCTTACATATTCGGCCAAAGGGCATAGTAACGGCCTTTGAAGTTTTTCATCTCAATACCATACAAACTCATGTCAAGACATCATTTTAAACTTGAATCATGATCATTCATCGATAGAAACACAAAAACAACCCCCATTTACATACAAGCATATTCGGCCAACCCATTAATTTGCCAAAAATTGGGCATTTCATTATAAAAAGCTTAATCCATGTTTATATTGCCATGAAATGCATGAAAATACATGCACGTAACTATTTAATGGGCAAATTTTCAAATTTAACAATTAGAGTTTATATGGTGCGAATTTGGGGATTTATAAATTCTTGCTTGGACTCAAAATAGGAGAAAGAGAGGAGATTAAAAGCTTAAATGTGTTAGATAAGACTTTGAACTATCAATTTCTTCCTTCAAAATGACGTGAGGGTGAGAAATGTTTGAGAGCTTCCTTCATAACCTCAATTAAATTTTGTAGAATAGAGAAGAAGTAGGAATAATGCTCTTGATATAGGCAAATGGCTGATTTTTAGGTGCAAAAGAAGTGGTCTAACTTGTGCCATTGTCATTATTTTGATATAAATTATAAGTTACTATTCATTCAAAAATGAATTGCATTTTTGACATGTTTTTAGTCCAATTTTGGAAAATAGTTCAACATCAAAGTTGTAGGTCTTGACCTAAACTTTTCAACGCTATAAAGATCATGAAAAATTGGACAATGTATGAAGAAGTTATCGCTAAACTATAAAATGATTGCCCGAGACTCTGTTGAGATAAAAAGAAAAGGTTGAAAATGAAAATTTATCCCGAGTCTCTAGACGAGATTTCTAAGGTATGAATCCTATTTATACATAATTATATGAATAATAACATGTCTTTCATGATGAATTACTGCACCGGACATGTCGTGACTGACTAGGGTATTATATTCTCCCCCTGAATCCTGACTTGTATGTTAAACTTGCAATTGATCTAATATGCTCTAACTGTTATATGTTCTCATAACTGTGTCATGATCTGCTGTCATGAATACCACATGTAAGTGATATTCTGATCATCACATCAAATGCATACAATGATAAATAACTGGAGCAAGAGAACTTACATGGAGGCGATGGAGCCGTAACAATCATTACACTTAGACCTCTGTTCTAATACCAACTTGTCATTACCCGGTAATTCTAGGCATGCATTAGACAAGAGACGGATTAAACATCATCAATACCCCTGTTGTGATATTTTATATCGTACCGCAAGTATACATTGTCAAGTTTTAGTACAAATGAGTGTAGAGTGTCGAACCCACAGGGATTGCGTTAACTCGTACTAATTACTACAATTGATAATCCTAATTTTATTTAGATGATAATTAATAAAGATTTAATTAAATAAATATAAAAATAATTATATATGAGGGACTAATACGATAGAGATTCAAGATCCTGATTTCACCTAGTTGTCGCCTATGTATTTGTCATGTCAATTAATCTTTGTTCAGTTATATTATTTATAAGTCAAGATTTCAAAAATATCCACTCCCTCTCTCGAGCATCAGTGAAAATATCATCAACTATAGACTTCGATATCTCTATAAAAATCTAGTAGTTAACAACTCATTACGCTTTGTGATTCTATATTAACGACTTCAAAGGAACTTATATATTCTCTCGAACTCTATAAAACTCTTAAGTTATATTCTCTAGATCTATTCAAAATCCCTTATCTCGAGTGATAGATTCTAAACATATATCATCATATTTGTGGCCAGCAAACACAAGGCATTAAACTCAAGAGAATACAAATAAACTTAATAAAACTTAATAACAAAATTGACAATTAAAACAAAGGTTCAAGCATTAGTTACATCATTCTCCAGAATTAAGGAGTTTAGTTCATGACGATAGATAAAAATAATAAGAACAAAGTCATGAATCTAATGGAAATCATTAGAGTTCTAAGAAAAAAATAAGAAGATAAAACCCGAATTGAATCTCTTCCTCTTCGGACGTCACCGCCTTCGTCTCCTCTTGTTGCTCTTCAATCCTCCTCCTTGGATCTCTAAAAATATGTATTTTGGTGTTTTGTGATGTGTATTAGCCTTCTCTTTGAGTTGTGGATGAACTAATTGTTAGGAAGCGGCCGCGAGTGCGCAGCGGAAAATTAAAATTATGATGCCGATATCCCTTTGCCCAATACCCATTTGTTTTGATTATTCTACAAGCCTAGGCATGTTACTATATATTCTAAGCATAAAAACTCTTAAAACATGCAAATAACATAAACCTAAACATGCTAACTATCATAAGAACTCTAATTAAAATAAAGAAAGAAAAAGACTTACTTGAACCGAAGACTCCTCCAGTCCTCCCTCCAATCTACAAGCTTTTCTCGAACTCAACAAGCTCTTCCACGTTCCAAAGAGCCACCCAAGTGTGTGGCCTCCAAAGGTGCACACATCAAAGCCAAAACTAAACGGCAAGACTACGCCTTGAGTGCACGGGTATTTTGCCCTTGGAGGTAGCCTACGCAAATACCTCAAAACTTTTAACTTGAGATTTCTCTAGTCAATTAGACTTAAAGATCCCCAAAATCAGTGGCTTACTCTTAAACTTTAGAGTTTCTCACTTATATAAACCCAAGATATGAAAGGTTTTGGTGTAAAAATTTGTAAAGAATTCTTTGGGTTTATATAGGTGCTCCAAAGACAACAAAATTAATTAAGAATCCGATGTGGGATAAATGCTAAATAAATCTTAGCCATTGGATCTTAATATAGTGGTTTAATGAGATTATAAAACCCTAATAAGAGTTTGGGCCGAATTGGAATTCAAAACAAATATAAAAAATATAAAAAAACAGAGATTTTTGTTTTCCAATTCCCAAAATGCCCCTATCTTCATTCACCAATCCCTAAGCCACTTTGGAACCTCATAAATGATCTGTTCAATAATTAAACACATTGAACCATTTATGAACAATTCCTACAGCAATCATATATGCTGTTAAATTTGTACTGTGCACTATTAACCATTGATTTTGACTTTATTGTGTGTGACCTTTTGGGTTCCCCTCAAGTTGGACATGAAATGAATCGTGATAATTTAATCGAACATAAATTATCCTCCGATCAGATGGTCATTCAATTTCAATTACCAAGGTTGACATCTAGCAACATGTCATGGCCCCCAAATGAGAATGAAAGATATATACCCATTCTGTATGCGATTTACAAATCATACGGTCTCTCGCCTCACTGTATCCCCACCGTTTGACCTAAGGTATGGAAGGTGTCTACCCATATAGTCAATGACATGATGTTGATAGTGTCATGAATCGCGCTAACCCAAGAATCTCACATGATTCTTCCGCTGTGGCCACAGTCTCAAGCACTGATCACACATATCAACCCGCGAACTGGAATACTACTCTTATAAGAAACTATTATCCGAGATAGTGGTGATTCTTTGTTGTATCTTTACAAACTTCATGTGTTTCAAAAAAAGACTCAATCATACTCTTATGACCGGATCTTTTCAACCGGGGAAGGAGAATGTCAAAGTCATTTGATCCACACATAATATTGTAAAGACCTCAAGTCTAAGGACTAGTCATTTAATCGATACATGAAAGTTCTCACAGACACATGGGATAAACACTCCATGTGAAAACTTTCGACGATCAATTCGATGGACACGAGCAACTCATGCATCCATATGATATACCAAGCGGATGGATCTCCGATAGTAGCCTATGAGATCGGCTACCCCACTTAAGGGTGAATCATATCATCATGATAGTCTCTCCGCTTTGTGAACATCCAGATTATTCACAAAACTATGACTATGAAAGTTTGAGAGTAATGATTCTCATAAGGTTTGGAAGCCATCATCTGATTACTCCAAGGGCTTTATTACAGTGTTTGATGATTCATATAATTTATGTAAGACACGTATAATAAAGATTGCCATTATATTAATTAATGAAAAAATTGTAAATACATATACATATAGCCCATCCACAAGTTGGGTATATGGCATATCCCTAACAATCTCTCACTTGCACTATAGCCAACTAGTATAAATCTGAATACCATACTCTTAGGTGTGCCTATCATACTTTTGTTGAGTCAACCCTTTAGTCAGAGAATCTGCAAGATTATCTTCTGTGGGTATTTTCTCTATAATAACTTATTTTCTCTCAACAATATCCCTGATGAGATGAAATCCCCTGAGTACATGCTTGGATTTCTAGTGGGACCTTGGTTCATTTGATTGAGCAATGGCGTCCGTGTTGTCACAGTATATCGTGACGCCATTCTTTATCGCGGGAAGCACTTCCAGCTCTGTAATGAACTTCTTTATCCAGAATGCTTCTTTAGCTACCTTAGATGCTGCAATATACTCGGCTTCAGTGGTGGAGTCCGTTGTAGTTGATTGCTTTGAGCTTTTCCAACTGACAGCTCCGCCATTCATAGTAAACATATATCATGTTTGCGATCTGCTGTCATCCCTAGCGGTCTGAAAGCTCACATCACAATAACCAATGACTTTCATCTCAGAACAATCTCTGTATGTCAAGAACACATCCTTAGTTCTTCTCAGATACTTGAGGATTATTTTGACAGCTGCCCAGTGTTGCTCACCAGGATTTTCCTAATACCTGCTCATTATACTAAGAGCATAAGAGACATCAGGTCTTGTACATAGCATGGCATACATGATCGATCCTATTGCTGAAGCATAAGGGATCCTACTCATACGCTCTCTATCTGCAGGAGTATGTGGACATTGCTCCTTAGATAATTTGATTCCATGACAAGTAGGTAAATTACTTATTTTGGAATCTTTCATTTTGAATCTTTTCAAAACGTTATCTATGTACGTAGATTGAGATAGTCCTAACAACCTCTTAGATCTATTACGGTAGATCTTAATGCCGAGGATGTAGGCTGCTTCTCCCAAATCTTTCATGGAGAAATTCTGAGATAACAATTGCTTGGTGGCTTGCATTATGGGAATATCATTCCCGATGATTAATATATCATCGACATATAATACAAGAAATATAACAGCACTCCCATTACTTTTCCTGTAAACACAAGGCTCATCTATATTTTTGATGAAGTCAAATTCTTTGATTGTCTCATCAAATCGTATATTCCAACTTCTGAAGGCTTGTTTGAGTCCATAAATGGATCGTTTAAGCTTGCATACTTTATTATGATCATCCTTAGATGCAAACCCCTCAGGTTGTGTCATATAGACTTCCTCTACGAGGTTCCCATTAAGGAAAGCTGTTTTGACATCCATCTGCCAAATCTCATCATCAAAGTGTGCAGCTAGTGCCAGTAAAGTTCGAATGGACTTTATCATTGCAACAGGCGAGAAGGTTTCGTCATAGTCAATTCCTTGGATTTTACCTTATAGGTTTGGATTTTACCTTCTGCATCAGTTTTACGCTTGTAAATCCACTTGCAGCCTATGGGTTTTATCCATTCAGGTGCATCCACCAAGTCCCAGACTTGATTCTGATACAAAGAGTCTATTTCAGATTTCATGGCCTCAAGCCACTTGACTGAATCAATGTCACGCATTGTTTCATCAAAACTGGTGGGATCATCATTATCAATGACCTGATCATGTTCCTTATCAATATGGAAACCATATCTTTCAGGCTCATATCATTCCCTACCAGACCTTCTAAGTTCATAACCTTGTGGTTATTCCGTCGCTGCCCTTTTGAAGGGCATGTGGTTTAGTTATATGTTAGTTTGTTCTTCTCGTACCTCATCGAGGTCAAGTCTACTCCCACTATATTTCTTGATAATGAATTCATTCTCTAGAAATTTAGCATTTCGTGAGACAAATGTTCTTTGTTCATTTAGGAAGTAGAACACGTATGCTCTTGAGTTCAAGGCATATCCTACAAACTTACATTTAACTGCCCTATCATCTAATTTGTTAGTTTGTGTGAGCTTAACATATGCGTCACATTCCCAAACTCTTAGATAACTAAGACTAGGATGTTTCCCAGACCATAACTCATATGGTGTTTGACTAACAGTCTTGGAAGGAACTTGGTTTAATAGTAGTGTTGTAGTTTTTAAAGCAAGGCCCTAAAATGAAAGAGGTAGATCTGTGTCTGGCATCATTGATCGGACCATATCTAATAATGTCCAATTTATCCTTTCAGATACCCCATTATGTTGTGGAGTTCCCGGAGGAGTCCCCAGGGAAACAATGCCATTTTCTCTCAAGTAATCTTGAAATGCGTCGCTTAAGTATTCACCACCTTGGTCAGACCTTAGTGACTTAATACTTTTATTAAGCTGGTTTTCTACTTCAGCTTTAAAGTCTTTGAATTTCTCAAAGGCTTCAGATTTGTATCGCATAAGGTACACATACCCATATCGCGAGTGATCATCGATAAAGGTAATGAAGTATGAGAATCCATCTCTAGCGGTGACTGACATTGGTCTGTATACATCATAGTGTATGAGTTCTAATGTCTCCGCTGCACATTGTCATTTACCTTTGAAGGGTAATTTGGTCATTTTACCAAGTAAACAAGACTCACAAGTTCCATAAGGTTCATATTTGAAGGGTCTGAAATACCCATCCTTATGTAGCTTAGTTAATCTTGTTTCATTGATATGACCTAAGTGACTGTGCCATAAAAGTGATTCATTGAGATTATTCGAGTTAACGTTGTATATATTAGAGGTTGAACATTATTTGTTAGTTTGTAAGACATAGATACCATTGTTCAAAATACCATCTCCATATTTTATTTCATTGAAATAAATAGAACATTCATTACAATTTATTAGGCATGAAAAGCCTTTATTACATAAAGAAGAAATTGAAATGATGTTCTTTACTAGAGAAGGTAAATAAACACAATCTTCTAAGTCTAAAACTAAACCATTCGGCAAAACTAATGAATAAGTCCCCACGCATAATGCAGCCAGTTTTGCTTCATTACCAATGCGTAAGTCAACCTCCCCATGACGGAGTCTCCTACTGTTTCTCAGGCCCTGCACATTGTTACACAAGTGAGTCCCACAACCAGTGTCAAGTACCCAAGTAGAATGTTCAGAGTTTTGAGAATATAGTTAAATCATATACAACATACCAAAAGCATTGGGCTTCTTGGCCTCTTGGGCTTCCCTATCTTCTTTGGCTTTCAAGGATCTGCTGTCTTTCTTCCAATGACCCTTCTTTCAACAAAAGAAACATTTCCCCTTTCTTTTTTTCTTCTCCACCTTACCATTGGGCTTTAGGTGATCTGGAGCCTTGACCTTGCCCTTATTTTTCTTTCGACCTTGTGGCTTCAGGTCTATACCCGTAAGCATGACGGAGGTTTTAAGCTCCGGTTTCAAGTCATTCTCTGCTTGCTTTATCAGATTGTGCAATTCTGTTAAAGTAGTTTCTTTATTAGACAGATGAAA
This sequence comes from Zanthoxylum bungeanum, assembly GCA_019454045.1. Classification (NCBI taxonomy): domain Eukaryota; kingdom Viridiplantae; phylum Streptophyta; class Magnoliopsida; order Sapindales; family Rutaceae; genus Zanthoxylum; species Zanthoxylum bungeanum. Next base: position 111,176 of record SKCR01028301.1, read on the forward strand.
CTGCATAATAAAATTAGAGAAGTCTTTTGGTAAGGACTGAAGAATTAGATCGTGACCTATCTCATGATCCATGATGAACCCGAGGTTGGCCAATTTTTCAATCTGGCCAATCATCTTAAGCACATGTCCACTAACAGATCATTCATTATACCTTGTTTGGAATAAGGCATATGACACTTGGAATCTCACGGTATGAACGGAAGTTGCATACAACTCCTTCAAGTGAAAGATGATGGTTTAAGCATCCATATCTTCGTGAGCTTTCTGAAGTTTGTCCGACATAGAGCCAAGCATTATGGAAACTGCTTGATCATTATCATCGACGTGTTTCTTCCAAGCATCAAATGTATTTTGGTCAGCATCTTATGCGGGTTCAGGGGGAAATGGTGTTTCAAGAACATAGAAAATATTTTCTTATCGCAAGACAATTTTAAGGTTTCTAAACCAGTCATTGTAGTTGTCGCCTTTGAGCTTATGCTCATCAATGATGGAACGAAGTGATATTCTGTTTGCCATTTGAATGTTTTTGAAATATTTTAACCCACATGTTAAGAGAGAATGTTAAAATTAGGAATATGTTTTCATTAATGTTTCATAATAACATGGGCTTTTAATATTATGAAGTTGCTCCCACTCAATTATTTTAAAATTTTAAGCAAATCGCATCAACCACAATATGATAGATTTCTTTTGGGCAAGGATCCCAATATCATCATTTCACAACTCCGACTAGGGCCAGTCGTTAGAAAATACAATAATTAGGTAGGTTCCCAACCAATTTATGATATAAATCAAAATTCCTTGATCATTGGGTTAGGAAATCAAACATGCCATAGCTTATGTTAGTCCTTGTGGACACCAATCTTTGCCACTAAGTTATAAGACCACGCCTAAGGGTCGCTGCGACTTATGACTCAGAAAAGTCAAACCATTGTCAATAGTACGATTTAGGGACAAATTTGTATTGGTCAGTCTGGTAAAGCCTAGCCCTGCCAATACGGTTTAAGCTCTTTGGGTCTATACTTTACAATGGGAGGCAAATTTTAGACTTAAATTATTATTGAGGATTTTAGCAAGTTTAAGTGAATAACTGTCAAATGGATTCCTCCATTGAAAATTCCCCAGATGGAGGGTGGAGCGAACTCTCTTAAATACCCTTACCTCTTAGGCTCTTAATGCCTTGGTGACAGGAATAAACAATAGATCCTCCAAATTAGTCCAACACTTTAAATATGCTTTAAGGTAAGCTTTGAGTAAATGATTATCTATATGTCTTCACATATTTTCCTTTTGGCTATAAAAAGGTAGTGAGTGAAGGAAGACACCAAATCATTATCTAACTCTAATAATACCTTTGGTTAAATTAACTTTAGTTTGGAAATTTTTATAAACACCTTGGTCCCACCCATTTGTATATTTTATAATGTCTTTTATTATAAACAAGTGATTTATATTTATTAGCCTTAAAGGTAATAAATCTCTAAGTTCATCACGGAATAATTACTTAGCTAAGGGATAAGCAATACACTCTTTATTTCCTTAGAAAGTCTCTAGATGCTTGCACCCTAAAATAATCATGCCAATTCTAATCATACATAGAATCATCAACCATATGAATTTTAATATGTTGGAATTATTATAGGCATTAAATAACTTTGATTAATATTTAATTATGATATTGCATTTTATTTTAATCAAATATATTTACTATTCAAATTTTATAATCATGCCAATTCTAATCATACATAGAATCATCAACCATATGAATTTTAATATGTTGTAATTATTTTAGGCATTAAATAAATTTGATTAATATTTAATTATGATATTGCATTTTATTTTAATCAAATATATTTACTATTCAAATTTTTTAACAGATGTGTGAACATTAAATGACATTTCACAATTCCAATCTTAACCAAATCATGCAAAACTTGTGCCTAAAAGTAATTTCAGGGTGTTAGCTTTCCAACGAGCATTTACACACCCAATTTCGAGTTCAAATGAGAGAGAAATAATTAAAAAAAAAACGGCGCGCTGATAACACTGTTGGGAAGCGGCCACGAGTGTGCAGCAGAAAATTAAAATTATGATGTCGCTATACTTTTTCCCAATACCCATTTGTTTTGATTATTCTACAAGCCTAGGCATGTTACTATATATTCTAAGCATAAAAACTCATAAAACATGCAAAGAACATAAACCTAAACATGTTAACTATCATAAGAACTCTAATTAAAATAAAGAAAGAAAAAGACTTACTTAAACCGAAGACTCCTCCAGTCATCCCTCCAATCTACAAGTTTTTCTCGAACTCAGCAAGCCCTTCCACGTTCCAAAGAGCCACCCAAGTGTGTGGCCTCCAAAGGTGCGCACACCAAAGCCAAAACTCAACGGCAAGACTACGCCTTGAGTGCATGGGTATTTTGCCATTGGTGATAGCCTAGGAAAATACCTCAAAACTTTTAACTTGAGATTCCTCTAGTCAATTAGACTTAAGGATCCTCAAAATCAGTGGCTTACTCTTAAATTTTAGAGTTGCTCACTTATATAAACCCAAGATATGAAAGGTATTGGTGTGAAAATTTATAAAGAATTCTTTGGGTTTATATAGGTGCTCTAAAGACAACAAAATTAATTAAGAATCCGATGTGGGATAAATGCTAATTAAATCTTAGCCATTTTATCTTAATATAGTGGTTTAATGAGATTATAAAACCCTAATAAGAGTTTGGGCTGAATTGGAATTCAAAACAAATAAAAATAATAAAAAAATAAAAACGAAGATTTTTTTTCCAATTCCCAAAGTGCCCCTATCGTCATTCACCAATCCCTAAGCCACTTTGAAACCTCATAAATGATCTGTTCAATAATTAAACACATTGAACCATTTATGGACAATTCCTACAGCAATCATATATGCTGTTAAATTTGTATTGTGCACTGTTAACCATTGATTTCGACTTTGTTGTGTGTGACCTGTTGGGTTCCCCTCAAGTTGGACATGAAATGAATCGTGATAATTTAATCGAACATAAATTATCCTTCGATCATATGGTCGTTCGATTTCAATGACCAAGGTTGACATCTAGCAACATGCCAAGGCCCCCAAATGAGAAGGAAAGATATATACCCATTATGTATGCGATTTACATATGATACGGTCCATCGCCTCACTGTATCCCCACCATTTGACCTAGGGTATGGAAAATGTCTACCCATATAGTCAAAGGTATGATGTTGATAGTGTCATGAATCGTGCTAACCCAAGAATCTCACATGATTCTTCCGCTGCGGCCACAGTCTCAAGCACTGATCACACATATCAACCCGCGAACCAAAATACTACTCTTATAAGAAAATATTATCCGAGAGAGTGGCGATTCTCTCTTGTATCGTTACCAACTTCATGTGTTTCAACAAATGACCCAATCATATCCTTATGACCGGATCTTTTGAATCGGGGAAGGAGAATGTCAAAGTCATTTGATCCATACATAAGATTGTAAAGACCTCAAGTCTAAGGACTAGTCATACAATCGATACATGAAAGTTCTCACAAACACATGGGATAAACACTCCATGTGAAAACTTTTAGCGGTCAGTTCGATGGACACGAGCAACTCATGCATCCATGTGATACACCAAGCGGACGGATCTCCGCTAGTAGCTTATGAGATCGGCTACCCCACATAAGGGTGGATCATATCATCATGCTAGTCTCTCCGCTTTGTGAACGCCCAGATTATTCACAAAACTATGACTAGGAACGTTTGAGAGTAATGATTCTCATAAGGCGTGGAAGCCATCATCTTATTACTCCAAGGGCTTTTTTACAGTGTTTGATGATTCATATAATTTATGTCAGACACGTATAATAAAGATTGCCATTTTATTAATTAATGAAAAAATTATAAATACATGTACATATAGCTCATCCACAAGTTAGGTATAGGGCATATCCCTAACAATCTCCCAAGTTGTTGAAATTCCGATTGTTCATATACTGTACTTGTTCAAATCCTGCACCTCTGTTGGGTAAAAGCATTCCATTAGTAGAAACAGCTTCAGTAAACGGTTGGCTCATTTGATTTGTCAATACTTCTAGACGAGTCATGAAGGACGATACTTGAGCTATCAGTGCACCAATATGATCTGTCATTGCTTCTTTTCCAACTCTCCTCGTACGAAAGAAAGAAAAAAATATATATATAACAATAAAAAATATATATATAAAATAAAATAATAAAAATAAAAACAAAAATAAAACTTAAGACAAAAATAAAGAAAATAAAATCAACAAATCAAAAATCAAAAAATTAAAAAATAAATAAAATCTAAATTAAAGCTAAGATTACTTGGTAATAGTATTAATATGAATTAAACAAATAATCCACGACAACAGTGCCAAAAACTTGTTGTGATATTTTATATCACACCGCAAGTGTACGGAGTCAAGTTTTAGTATAATTGAGTGTAGAGTGTCGAACCCACAGGGATTGCGTTAACTCGCACTAATTACTACAATTGATAATCCTAACTTTATTTAGACGATAATTAATAAAGATTTAATTAAATAAATATAAAAATAATTATATATGAGGGACTAATACGATAGAGATTCTATATCCTGATTTCACCTAGCTGTGGCCTATGTATTTTTCATGTCAGTTAATCCTTGTTCAGTTATATTGTTTATAAGTCAAGATTCCAAAAATATCCCCCCCTCTCTCGAGCATCAGTGAAAATATCATCAACTATAAACTTCGATATCTCCATAAAAATCTAGTAGTTAACAACTCATTACGCTTTGTGATTCTATATTAATAACTTCAAATGAACTTATATATTCTCTCGAACTCTATAAAACTCCTAAGTTATATTCTATAGATCTATTCAAAATCCCCTCTCTCGAGTGATAGATTCTAAACATATATCATCATATTTGTGGCCATCAAACACAAGGCATTAAAATCAAGAGAATACAAATAAACTGAATAAAACTTCATAACAAACTTGACAATTAAAACAAGGTTCAAGCATCAGTTACATCATTCTCCAGAATTAAGGAGTTTAGTTCATGACAATAGATAAAAACAATAAGAACAAAGTCATGAATCTAATGGAAATCATTAGAGTTCTAAGAAAGAAACAAGAAGATAAAACCCGAATTGAATCTCTTCTTCTTCGGACGTCACTGCCTTCGTCTCCTCTTGTTGCTCTTCAATCATCCTCCTTGTAACTCTAAAAATATGTATTTTGGTGTTTTGTGTTGTGTATTAGGCTCCTCTTTGAGTTGTGGACGAACTAATGTATTTATAATGAAGCCTTGGGGTCATTAGAGATCTAAAAAAACCCTAAAATCTTATTTCTGCTGCGCGCGGGGCGCCACTGCGCCAATTCCCCTGTATTTTGTACGAAATGCATAGATCTCTTTTAGTAGATGCAAATTGATATATTATGGGTTTAATAACTCTTTTTAGATCACAAGTTATAGCCTTTTTAAATTTCGTGCGCAGTTGATGCTGGTTTTTGCCTGTTCTTGAGTCCGATGCTCCCAATAGGTCCCGAAACATGCATAATTGGTCCATTCTTCATGTTCTAATGCTTCCTACAAACAAGATATAAAATGAACTATAAATAACATTAAATGACTCGATCCATAACAAAATAATAGACTGAGGATCTGTCAATGCTTCTTTTCCAACTCTCATCGTACGAAAGAAAGAAAAAAATTTATATAACAATAAAAAATATATATATATATAAAATAAAATAATAAAAATAAAAACAAAAATAAAACTTAAGACAAAAATAAAGAAAATAAAATAAAAAATAAAAAAAAAAAAAATAAAAAAATAAATAAAATCTAAATTAAAGCTAAGATTACTTGGTAATAGTATTAATGTGAATTAAACAAAAAATCTCTGGCAACGGCGTCAAAAACTTGTTGTGATATTTTATATCGTACCGCAAGTGTACGGTGTCAAATTTTAGTATAAATGAGTGTAGAGTGTCGAACCCACATGGATTGCATTAACTCGCACTAATTACTCTAATTGATAATCCTAACTTTATTTAGAGGATAATTAATAAAGATTTAATTAAATAAATATAAAAATAATTATATATGAGGGACTAATATGATAGAGATTCAAGATACTGATTTCACCTAGCTGTCGTCTATGTATTTGTCATGTCAATTAATCTTTATTCAGTTATATTGTTTATAAGTCAAGATTCCAAAAATATCCACTCCCTCTCTCGAGCATTAGTGAAATTATTATCAACTATAGACTTCGATATCTCTATAAAAATCTAGTAGTTAACAACTCATTACGCTTTGTGATTCTATATTAACGACTTCAAAGGAACTTATATATTCTCTCGAACTCTATAAAACTCATAAGTTATATTCTCTAGATCTATTCAAAATCTATTCTTTCGAGTGACAGATTCTAAACATATATCATCATATTTATGGCCAGCAAACACAAGACATTAAACTCAAGAGAATACAAATAAACTGAATAAAACTTCATAACAAAATTGACAATTAAAATAAAGGTTCAAGCATCAGTTACATCATTCTCCAGAATTAAGGAGTTTAATTCATGACAATAGATAAAAACAATAAGAATAAAGTGATGAATCTAATAGAAATCATTAGAGTTCTAAAAAAGAAACAAGAAGATAAAACCTGAATTGAATCTCTTCCCCTTCGGACGTCACCGCCTTCGTCTCCTCTTGTTGCTCTTCAATCCTCGTCCTTGGATCTCTAAAAATATATATTTTGGTGTTTTGTGCTGTGTATTAGCCTCCTCTTTGAGTTGTAGACGAACTAATGTATTTATAATGAATCCTTGGGGTCATTAGACATCTAAAATCCTGTTTCTGGTGCACGCGGGGTGCCGCGGCGCCGAACCCCCTGGATTTTGTATGGAATGCATAGATCCCTTTAACTAGATGCAAATTGATATATTATGGGTCTCAAAACTCTTTTTAGATCAAAAGTTATAGCTTTTTTAAATTCAGTGCGCAGCTGATGCTGGTTTTTGCCTGTTCTTGAGTTCGATGCTCCCAATAGGTCCCGAAACATGCATAATTGGTCCATTCTTCATGTTCTAATGCTTCCTACAAAAAAATATATAAAATGAACTATAAATGACATTAAATGACTCGATCAAAAAAAAAATAATAGACTAAGGATCTGTCATTGCTTCTTTTCCAACTCTCCTCGTACGAAAGAAAGAAAAAAATTTGTATATAACAATAAAAAATATATATATATAATAAAATAATAAAAATAAAAACAAATAAAAACAAAAATAAAACTTAAGACAAAAATAAAGAAAATAAAATAAAAAATTAAAAAAAAATTAAAAATTAAAAAAATAAATAAAATCTAAATTAAAGCTTAGATTACTTGGTAATAGTATTAATGTGAATTAAACAAAAAATCTCCGGCAACGGCGTCAAAAACTTGTTGTGATATTTTATATCATACCGCAAGTGTACGGTGTCAAGTTTTAGTATAAATGAGTGCAGAGTGTCGAACCCACATGGATTGCGTTAACTCACACTAATTACTATAATTGATAATCCTAACTTTATTTAGACGATAATTAATAAATATTTAATTAAATAAATATAAAAATAATTATATATGAGGGACTAATACGATAGAGATTCTAGATCCTGATTTCACCTAGCTGTCGCCTATGTATTTGTCATGTCAATTAATCCTTGTTCAGTTATATTGTTTATAATTCAAGATTCCAAAAATATCCACTCCCTCTCTCGAGCATCAGTGAAAATATCATCAACTATATACTTCGATATCTCTATAAAAATGTAGTAGTTAACAACTCATTATGCTTTGTGATTCTATATTAACGACTTCAAAGGAACTTATATATTATCTCGAACTCTATAAAACTCCTAAGTTATATTCTATAGATCTATTCAAAATCCTCTCTCTCGAGTGATAGATTCTAAACATATATCATCATATTTTAATTCTTCAAAGGAACTTATATATTCTCTCGAACTCTATAAAACTCCTAAGTTATATTCTATAGATCTATTCAAAATCCCCTCTCTCGAGTGATAGATTCTAAACATATATCATCATATTTGTGGCCAGAAAACACAAGGCATTAAACTCAAGAGAATACAAATAAACTGAATAAAACTTCATAACAAAATTGACAATTAAAACAAAGGTTCAAGCATCAGTTACATCATTCTCCATAATTAAGGAGTTTAGTTCATGACAATAGATAAAAAAAAATAAGAACAAAGTCATGAATCTAATGGAAATCATTAGAGTTGTAAGAAAGAAACAAGAAGATAAAACCCGAATTGAATCTATTCCTCTTCGGACGTCACCGCCTTCGTCTCCTCTTATTTCTCTTCAATCCTCCTCATTGGATCTCTAAGAATATGTATTTTTGTGTTTTAGGCTGTGTATTAGCCTCCTCTTTGAGTTGTGGACGAACTAATGTATTTATAATGAAGCCTTGGGGTCATTAGATCATGATTTCACCTAGTTGTCGCCTATGTATTTGTCATGTCAATTAATCCTTGTTCAGTTATATTTTTTATAAGTCAAGATTCCAAAAATATCCACTCCCTCTCTCGAGCATCAGTGAAAATATCATCAACTATTGACTTCGATATCTCTATAAAAATCTAGTAGTTAACAACTCATTACGCTTTGTGATTCTATATTAACTAATTCAAAGGAACTTATATATTCTCTCGAACTCTATAAAACTCATAAGTTATATTCTATAGATCTATTCAAAATCCCCTCTCTCGAGTGATAGATTCTAAACATATATCATCATATTTGTGGCCAGCAAACACAAGGCATTAAACTCAAGAGAATACATATAAACTGAATAAAACTTCATAACAAAATTGACAATTAAAACAAAGGTTCAAGCATCAGTTACATCATTCTCCAGAATTAAGGAGTTTAGTTCATGACAATAGATAAAAACAATAAGAACAAAGTCATGAATCTAATGGAAATCATTAGAGTTCTAAGAAAGAAACAAGAAGATAAAACCCGAATTGAATCTCTTCCTCTTCAGACGTCACCGCCTTCGTCTCCTCTTGTTTCTCTTCAATCATCCTCCTTGGATCTCTTAGAATATGTATTTTTGTGTTTTAGGCTGTGTATTAGCCTCCTCTTTGAGTTGTGGATGAACTAATGTATTTATAATGAAGCCTTGGGGTCATTAGACATCTAAAAAAACCGTAAAATCCTCTTTCTAGTGCGCTCGGGGCCAAAGCCCCTGGATTTTGTATGGAAAGCATTAATATCTTTGAGTAGATGCAAATTGATATATTATGGGTCTCATAACTCTTTTTAGATTATAAAATGAACTATAAATGACATTAAATGACTCGATCCATAACAACATAATAGACTAAGGATGTCGGAATAAGTGGGTATAAACCGCATTTATCAAACACCCCCCAAACTTAAGATTTTGCTAGTCCCGAGCAAAAGAAAAAATAAAAACTAAATACAAATAAGCAAATAAAAATAACTAAATTAACTAAGCCATTTTCGTTAGGATCACGATTGCATTTAACGTATGCAACAAGCCTTTAAACCCCTAGGCGGCCCTAGTGGACGAGTTGTAGTGTCGTGAGAGATTACAGCGACGATACCCACAAACGTCATTCACACACAATCATGCAAAAATATAAAACAAATAAGATAGCAACTAAAATAATCATGATAGTTATGCACAAAATTATCCTCAACGAGTGCTTATCAATGAAATCAGAGAACCTTCAAAGTACGTAATTCAGCTCAGATCCAAGTTCCTGAATAATTCATCTAGGCTAGACTCACTGTGTGTGTGTGTGTGTAAAGGTTCATTCACAGCTTGATTCCTAAGTAAGCTAACTTATTGATTTCGTTTAAAAATTGGGATCGATGGGTCAAACCAACTTAGATATCTCAAGTATGCTCTGTAATTGCTTTATTTTGTGCTCAGTATGATATGATTTTTCTTTTCTTTTTCTTGTCTCTTTTTGCACTTTTTTTTGAACTTTTTATTTTCTTTTTTGAACACACCTGCCCTTTAAAGTAGCATTTCTCCTCATGGTGGTCCTAATACTCGCCCATGGGTAGCTTCACGCTTACCGGTTATAGGTGGCTTTTTTTTTTCTTTAGAGACTTTTTTTCTTTTATTTCTATCCATACCATACATTATAACACTAGCAAATCAAGATAGATATCTAAGGAAACGGTCATTCATCGACATGCAAATTCTTCAACTAGTCACATTGTCAACTACTTAAGTTTTCACTGCTAAAAACCTATAATTGAGTGCTTACAAGTCAAACACAGATCAACTACTCAAGGCATCAGATAAAAGTAAATTGGACACTTATCGTTTCTAAAATTTCACCCATAAACAAACAGTATCATCATAGGATTTATGATTTAAGTAAACAACATGCACACACCCCCAAACTTAAAACTTGCATTGTCCTCAATGTAAGATAAAAAATAAAGAACAAGAGTGAGGAACAACACTACCGTGCATGGAGTTGATCAGGCTCTTGCTGGTTAGAATTTGGTTGTGCGAGCGTTGTGTGTTTCGTGCTACCTGCATAAATAACATGTAAATTAATAAATAGCACATAATAAACAAATAAACAAGTTGCAAATACAAGGGTTGCCTCCCCGCTAGCGCTAAGTTTAACGTCATCAGCTAGACGTAACCACCCAAATGGTCATGGTTTCTTAAATGTAGTGAACCGGGTAATCTCATCTGCTTTCTTCTTTGGTATCCACCGGTTCTTATGACAGACAGCTTGGCAGTCTGTGGTAGTTTATCCATAGATAGTCCCACAGGATATGTAAATTGTCCCCCAGTTGGAAATTCTGGACTACACATTCGGCAGAATTGGCTAGGCCTCATTTTTAACCTTTCAGGGATCATCTCTAAGTGAGCAGTGACCTTTCTTTTCCTCTTTTTTTGACGTTTTGGGAGTGGTTTCAGGTTTAGCTGTGGAGAATTTTCTTTTATGCATGACTGCACTATGCTCGTAGGTTGCTGAAATACTAAATTGCCTTGCGTGTATGCAACTCTCTTCTCTACTATATCTACCTTATAATATTCTACATCACCTTGAGGACTCGGCATGGTTCTGAAAGCACTGAAAGTGACTTCTTTATATTTACTGCCTAAATTCTGAGAGGTGTCTTTAATCTCTTTTCTGCTCCTAAGGGTTATGAATTGACATTGCTCTTTGGGGTTGAATTCAGTATTACTATGAAACACCCATTTCTGTTGATTGGCCATGGAAGAAACAAGAAGCCCAATTTGCGCTTCTAAAGATTTCAATGTTGCCCCCATATTGCCCATATGTGTTTCAATGTTATCCAGCCTTGACTCATTCTTCTCAAACCTCTCTGAAGCTGTAGATACAAATGTGCTCATGAGGTCTTCTAAGGAAGGGTTATGCTCATCTCTTGGACAGTTGAAGCCATGAGGAGTTTGAAAGATGTTCCCCATATTAGCATATAAAAAATTCGGATGATAATAATTAGCCATAGGACAGCCGCTATAGTTGTTGAAATTCCGATTGTTCATGTACTGTACTTGTTCAAATCCTGCTCCTCTGTTGGGTAAAAGCATTCCATTAGCAGAAACAGCTTCAATAAACGGTTGGCTCATTTGATTGTCAATACTTCTAGATGAGTCGTGAGGGAGGATACTTGAGCTATCATTGCACCAATAGGATCTGTCATTGCTTCTTTTCCAATCTCCTCATACGAAAGAAAGAAAAAAATATATATATAACAATAAAATATATATATATAATAAAATAATAAAAATAAAAAAATAAAATAAAATAAAACTTAAGACAAAAATAAAGAAAATAAAATCAAAAAATCAAAAAAATCAAAAATAAAAAAAAAAAATAAAATCTAAATTAAAGCTAAGATTACTTAGTAATAGCATTAATGTGAATTAAACAAACAATCCCCAACAACGGCGCCAAAAACTTGTTGTGATATTTTATATCGTATCGCAAGTGTACGGTGTCAAGTTTTAGTATAAATGAGTGTAGAGTGTTGAACCCACAGGGATTGCGTTAACTCACACTAATTACTATAATTGATAATCCTAACTTTATTTAGACGATAATTAATAAAGATTTAATTAAATAAATATAAAAATAATTATATATGAGGGAGTAATACGATAGAGATTCTAGATCATGATTTCACCTAGTTGTCGCCTATGTATTTGTCATGTCAATTAATCCTTGTTCAGTTATATTTTTTATAAGTCAAGATTCCAAAAATATCCACTCCCTCTCTCTAGCATCAGTGAAAATATCATCAACTATTGACTTCGATATCTCTATAAAAATCTAGTAGTTAACAACTCATTACGCTTTGTGATTCTATATTAACTAATTCAAAGGAACTTATATATTCTCTCGAACTCTATAAAACTCATAAGTTATATTCTATAGATCTATTCAAAATCCCCTCTCTCGAGTGATAGATTCTAAACATATATCATCATATTTGTGGCCAGCAAACACAAGGCATTAAACTCAAGAGAATACATATAAACTGAATAAAACTTCATAACAAAATTGACAATTAAAACAAAGGTTCAAGCATCAGTTACATCATTCTCCAGAATTAAGGAGTTTAGTTCATGACAATAGATAAAAACAATAAGAACAAAGTCATGAATCTAATGGAAATCATTAGAGTTCTAAGAAAGAAACAAGAAGATAAAACCCGAATTGAATCTCTTCCTCTTCAGACGTCACCGCCTTCGTCTCCTCTTGTTTCTCTTCAATCATCCTCCTTGGATCTCTTAGAATATGTATTTTTGTGTTTTAGGCTGTGTATTAGCCTCCTCTTTGAGTTGTGGATGAACTAATGTATTTATAATGAAGCCTTGGGGTCATTAGACATCTAAAATCCTGTTTCTGGTTCGCGCGGGGCGCCGCTACGCCAAAACCCCTGGATTTTATATGGAACGCATTGATATCTTTGAGTAGATACAAATTGATATATTATGGGTCTCATAACTCTTTTTAGATTAAAAGTTATAGCCTTTTTGTAATTCAGTGCGCAACTGATGCTGGTTTTTGCCTGTTCTTGAGTCCGATGCTCCCAATAGGTCCCGAAACATGCGTAATTGGTCCATTCTTCATGTTCTAATGCTTTCTAAAAACAAGATATAAAATGAACTATAAATGACATTAAATGACTTGATCCATAACAACATAATAGACTAAGGATGTCGGAATAAGTGGGTATAAACTGCATTTATCAAACACCCCCCAAACTTAAGATTTTGCTAGTCCCGAGCAAAAGAAAAATTAAAAGGTAAATACAAATAAGCAAATAAAAATAACTAAATTAACTAAGCCATTTTCATTAGGATTACGATTGCATTTAGCGTATGCAACAAGCCTTTAAATCCCTAGGCGGCCCTAGTGGACGAGTTGTAGTGTCGTGAGAGCTTACAGCGACGATACCCACAAACGTCATTCACACACAATCATGCAAAAATATAAAACAAATAAGATAGCAACTAAAATAATCATGATAGTTATGTACAAAATTATCCTCAAAGAGTGCTTATCAATGAAATCAGAGAACCTTCAAAGTACGTAATTCAGCTCAGATCCAAGTTCCTGAATAATTCATCTAGGCTAGACTCACTGTGTGTGTGTAAAGGTTCATTCACAGCTAGATTCCTAAGTAAGCCAACTTATTGATTTCTTTTAAAAATTGGGATCGATGGGTCAAACCAACTTAGATATCTCAAGTATGCTCTGTAATTGCTTTATTTTGTGCTCAGTATGATATGATTTTTCTTTTCTTTTTCTTATCTCTTTTTGCACTTTTTTTTGAACTGTTTCTTTTCTTTTTTCAACACACCTGCCCTTTAAGGTAGCATTTCTCCTCTTGGTGGTCCTAATACTCGCCCATGGGTAGTTTCACGCTTATCGGTTATAGGTGGCTTTTTTTTTTCTTTAGAGACTTTTTTTCTTTTATTTCTATCCATACCATACATCATAACACTAGCAAATCAAGATAGATATCTAAGCAAACGGTCATTCATCGATATGCAATTTCTTCAACTAGTCACATTGTCAACTACTTAAGTTTTCACTGCTAAAACCTATAATTGAGTGCTTACAAGTCAAACACAGATCAACTACTCAAGGCATCAGATAAAAGTAAATTGGACACTTATCGTTTCTAAAATTTCACCCATAAACAAACAGTATCCATAGGATTTATGATTACTATCAAAGACTAAAACAAGAATTTTTTTTTTTTTATATAAGTAAGTAAACACATGCACACACCCCCAAACTTAAAACTTGCATTGTCCTCAATGTAAGATAAAAAATAAAGAACAAGAGTGAGGAACAACACTACCGTGCATGGAGTTGATCAGGCTCTTGCTGGTTAGAATTTGGTTGTGCGAGCGTTGTGTGTTTCGTGCTACCTGCATAAATTGTTAGACATTATGTCCCATAGCGTCACTATTTGTAAATGATATTGTATTATTGTACAAAATTAACTATGTGATAATGAAATTGCCTTTGCCGTTTTGTAATATTATTTACTTGATATATAAATGGCGAAAGTCCATATGATTAATACCGGATTGAGATGATATGAGACAGTATCAATCCATAAAGGTTTAATCATTAAATATCCCTAGTCGGAGTATTATCGAGATCGGACATCGATAATGCGGAATAGACTAGTATTGCGCTTGTGCACGTTGTGAGGGCACAACGACATAGTTCTCATATATTTAAGTATTGGATACTTATGCAAGTGCGATAGGAGGTTGTGTTTTACCGATGGTACGGAAAACAGCTTCGCTCTGGATAGACCCCGAGGAATCCCATTGGTAGTATGTCTGCGTGTCTATGGGAGGCCGCATCAGGGTAGGTGTATATGGTCTTAACCTGAGACTTACATCGCTAGTACTTGCGACAATCGGTAAACTTTGGTTTTGGTGGTTGGGGACCTTAACCGGTTCTGTGTACACCTCTTCTGGGTTTATCGAGATCGTAGTGTACTGGATGTGATGTCGAGATGGAAGTATCACTTCAGACATATGGAGGTGATGATCACGCAGGACACAAAACTAGTACTCTATAAAAGGTTGCAACCGTCGGGACAATATGACCAGGTCAGGATTGTCCGATTTAAAGAGACTAGTTGCTGATGTCCGATATATGTTTCGTACGGGGCAGACACATTTCCAGCCCCAGGCCTAACATGTGATCGTCCGATACTGGATCGATGTACGTAATACTACGGTATACTACGCTTGATATAGATCTAATATTCCAGTAAGAATATTTCTGGAGAATTGGGTAGGCATGGCGCTTTGCTAGAAGCCAACCTTGTCTTGTGAATCGGTAAGAACGTAGTACGAGGTACGTACGTGTTCGGATTATCCTACGACCGTATTTACTGCCAACATATCCGGAGATCTCTTGGGTCGCTTCCTGAAGATTCACCTATGATATTTGATTCGGACTTAATTAATCTTGGATTAATTGCGGAGAAACTTTATCTTGGATAAAGTGCCTTATTTAGAGAGAGAACGATTAATTCAGAATTAATCGATAAAATTATATATTCGATATAATAATCGAAATCCGATTTCGACGCGAAATTAAAATTAGATTTTAATTCGGGCAAACGAGTTAATTTAGAATTAATTCGTTAGCGACGTAAATAATAATTTCGCTAGGTGCAATTATTTATTTAAATTCGATTTAATTAGCGTCGCGACGTAAGTTCGGTATTTCGGAAATATCGAACCCGAACGCGTGAGTGCACGTGGGCCCACTTTCATTTGGAAACGTGTGGGGCCCACATGACACATGTCATTATATGCATTATTTAATTGGTAATACATTGCATGGTGATAGTGTATAATACACTCAATGGTTTTGCATGGAGTTTGAGTGTTTGACACTCTAAGCCATTGCATGATTTGTGTCATAAGTTATTATTAATTTAATAAATATTATGGCATAAATATAAATTGATTTTTGTAACAAAAATTAAGACAACTCTCCTCTCTCTCTCACAATGCCGTGACTTCCATTAGGGCAAAGAAGATTTGATTTTCTTTTCTCCATTTGCTAGCACATTGAAGGATCAAAGGAGGTGATAGGGAAACCATCAAAGAGCTTGGAATACACAAAGTTTGGAGCTTCTACTCTTCTTCCTCCCTTGGCCGAAACTTGAAGCTTGGAGATTCAAAGATTTTCTTCATCACTTCTCATCACAATAGCTTTGTAAGTATGATTTCGCCATACTTCATCTTTTAATATATATATTCAATGTTGTATTTCATATGCTTAAACTTTCATTGGGACATATAATAGAAACCAACAATGGTATCAGAGCTAGGTTTAAGCATGAAATACATTAGGAATAATTTGGGGAAAATTGATTGAAGCATGTTCTTGTGGAATTGGATGCTATAGTATGCTTATATGTATGTTACTTGACATATTACATGATCAATTTTAACAAAATGCATTGGATGATTTTTTCCCAAAAATGTTGTCTTGGCCGAATGTGGAGGTGCTTCCAATGGATTGGAATTTTTCATGCATGAGTTTATTGTTTGATGACTTAGCATGTTTAAATGTATGATATTTGATATAATACATGGTTAATTTTGAGAAAAATGCATTGGATGATTTTTCCCCAAATTGATGTCTTGGCCGAATATGAGGCACTTCCATTAAGTTGATTCTATGCATGCACAAGTTCATTGGATGATTTAAGTGTGCTTAAATGTTTGTTATATGTAGTGATACATGATCAATTTTGAGAAAATTGTATTGGATATTTTTTCCCCCCAAAATTGGTGTCTTGGCCGAATGTATAGGTCATTTGATGATTTGGAATTTTTCATGCATAGGTTTATTGGATAACTTTAGCATGATTAAATGTATGATATTTGATGTGATACATGTTCAATTTTGAGAAAAATACATTGGATGATTTTTTCCCTAAAATTGATGCTTGACCGAAAATTTAGGCCTTTTCACTATTGTTGAATTTTTGCTTTTAAGTTCATTAGATGACTTAAAATCTATATGTATGTTGGATGTGTGATTCAATTGGATTGAAAAACAAATCGAACCGCAAATCTCTCTTGGCCGAATACAACATGACATGTTAAAGAACTTGATTTTTGTTCAAATAAATGTTAGACATGTGTTTTGAACAATTGATGAATAATGAATTAAATTGGTATTTTTGAAATATTTGATTTAATGAATTAATCATGCAATTACACTTTAATCAATTGAATTTTAAAATTTGGAATATTAAAATTTAATAAATGTGCTTTTATGTTTAATTGGGCCTTATGGGCTTGAAATTGATTTTATGGCACTTAAGGGTGATTCCTTGTTTGGGCTTGGTAATTGGATTTGACCCATATTGACCGAAGCCCAAGCCTTTATAAATCAATTGAAAGCCCATCGGACTTTAATTAAACCAACATAGGATGTTAGTTGGGCTTGGAGACCCAATTCGATAAGATTTAGAATCTAATCTTTAAAAGCACATTAAAAGTGTAAATATTTAATTTGGAATTAAATAAATAAAATTAATATTGAATACGGCTTAAATTGGATTTAACGAGTAGTTCGATATAATTCTTGAATTCGTACCTTGTGTACTTATTCTCAAACGAGTTGGACTCGCACAAAATCAAACCGTTGATTGAACATTGGATGATCATTTAAATAAAGACTAATTAATTGGATTAGATTGGTTGTAAAAGGCATGTCTTGTTTGAATATATATGTATGTGATGAATGAATAGTGTATATCGGATGGATATTAGAAGGGAAAGGGTAATTTTAGAAATTATTGTAAATTTGGAATTTATAAATTGGACCTGCGTGTCCAGCCTTATCTCTTTATCTCTTTGTATTCTCTTCTCACCTAATTCCCCTCAATGTAAATGAGGTTTCTCTTATTGTATTATGTAATTGGGTAAGAGTAGAATAGTGCTAGCGGGGAGAGGAAAGGGAGTGATTTGTTCTAGGAACAAGTTGTTTATATATCCATCCGCATATCACTATTAATTTACTTTACGCACTTTATGATGTTTTAGAAGCATGCTTAAGGGTGTATGATGATGAGACCTAACAAAGATAAATAAATTGGTTGCCAATTACGCGAAAAATCCCTCAATTTATATTAAGAAAATATCCTTCCATTGAATGATTCTTGTTCAAGATCCGAAGTTGGCATTGGTTTGTTTTTGACCAAAGTCAAGACCTTTGTCAATCGAGGATGTACTTGAATCATGAGAGTTTTGTTGCATATCGGTGTCTTGTCCAAATCGTGATTTTTATTGGCCAAAGTCAAGATCACTTTTTGTCCAATGACATTGATTACGAAACTTTCCTCGTCAATGGGTCCCGCTTAACTGGAATCATTAGGTTTGTTTTTGGCCAAAGCCAAGGCCTAGATGATTCGGAGGATAGGGTTAGGAAAATGTAATGGATACATTGACATTATACATATGTTTCGGACTTGGATGTCCACCTAACCGGATCTAGGAATTGGATGAGATCCAATTGATCATAGAGATCTACCTAAGTTAAATAGCATACAATTTTATTGGCCAAAGTCAAGGTTGTGTGTTATTAACGGGATCCTAGCCCACTAGGAAATAGGATTTCCCGAGCTCTCAACAGAGGGTTAGAGACTTGATAAAAATAGTGGGAGGCTAGTATTGAATTTGCAATTTCATTCAGATACTTTGCCTTACACGTTCTTCAAAATTATTTCGTCTATTTATTATTAGTTGGACTAATACATTGTTATTTTTTTGTAACAGTTTGACTGTACCCATTTTATCGTTAACTAGATAGTTGGACTATCGTAGTTGAGATGGCTAGCAAGGTAAATGTCCGAGACGTCATCATGGGTGACAATGTCTTTAAGGGACAAACTTCGCTGATTGGGAAATGAACCTAAGGATAGTGCTTAGGGCTGAGAGGATGGTATACCATACAAACACCTCTCCCGCCTAAGCCCACTGATCCACTTGAGCTTGAGTTATGGAAAACTCACAGCAGTGATTGTGAACACAGCTCAGGCTATTATGTTAGCTTCTATGACTCAACACTTTCGTCGCCAGAATAGGGACTTGGATCCTTATAATATGATGGCTAGACTTCGAGATCTCCACCGCTCCAACAAGCGGATGGAAAGGTATGAGTTGGTGAAGAAACTCTTCCGCGCCCGAATGACTGAAGGCGCATCAGTTGAGGCCCACGGGGCTCAAATGATCGCCGATATTGATGAGTTGGCCAATATGGGAATAGTCTGGAGGCTGAGCTGACTGTAGATATGATCTTGCAGTCACTTCCTGATACTTGGAAACAAATCATAATCAACTACAAGTTGATGGATACAGATGACACTCTTGGAGAGCTGTTATCCGTCTTGAAGGAGTCTGAAAAAGAACTCCTAAAAGGGGGCAAGCACGAGGCGCACTATGCATCGACCTCTCAGGGGCCAAAGGCTGGGCTTAATGCAACTGGAGGGGTGAGGAAGAGGAAACATAAGAAGAGGGTAAAGGCAAGTCGACAAAGACTTCTGGGAAGCCAAGGAACAAATCTCAAGATGTCTGCCTCAACTGCGGCAGAGGGGTCACTGGAAACGTGACTGCCGAATGGGCAAAGGGCAGAGGGAGGATATCAAGGCTGGCAAGGCTATCGCCTCTGGTATGTTTGTTATTGAGATAAATATGAATACTTCTAGTTTTAAAAATTGGATTTTGATTCTGGTTGAGGTGCTCATATTGTACTGATGTGCAGGATCTGCAGGATAGCAGGGTGCTGGCATCGGGGGAGATGGATCTACGGGTCGGAAACGGAACACCAGTTGCTGTTTTGGCCGTAGGGACTTTTGTTTTAGAACTGCCCTCAGGGCATGTACTTAAACTTTTGAACTGTTATTTTGTACCTAGTTTAACTAGGAATATTATATGTATCCTTGTTAACCCAGCAGGGTTAACTTTTGTATTTAGAAACACTGGGTGGTGTTATTTATATAAAAATGATGCAGAAATTTGCACAGCTGTTGCAAATAACGGTCTTTATATTTTGAATATAAATGAATCTCCTAAAATGACAAACAAAAGGCTCAAAAGGAGTAATCTAAAAGATGAAGCTTATATGTGGCATTGTCGTCTAGGACACATCAACAAGACTCGCATATCCACACTTTCAAAGAGTGGGTACTTGGACGAATTTGATCCCAATTCATATGACGTCTGCGAATCTTGCCTTTTAGGCAAAATGCCTAAATCACCTTTTAGCGGTAAAGGTGAACGTGCCAGAATTGTTGGCTCTCGTTCATACTGACGTATGCGGGGCCCATGTCTAGCCAGGCTAGAGGTGGATTTCACTACTTCGTAACCTTCACAGATGATGCATCTCGTTACGGTTATGTGTATCTTATGAGACACAAGTCGGAACTTTTGAGAAATTCAAAGAGTTTCGACACGAAGTGGAGAGAAACAAACAGGAAGAGTATTAAGACATTACGGTCAGACCGTGGTGGCGAATACTTAAGTTATGAGTTTCAAGATTACTTGAAAGAATATGGTATTCTTTCACAGTGGACTCCTCCTGGAACACCGCAATTAAACGGTGTGTGTGCCGAACGGAGAAACCGCACCTTGTTAGACATGGTGAGGTCAATGATGAGTCGCACTGAGCTACCCATATCCTTCTGGGGATACGCATTAAACAGTGCTATACTTATTTTAAATAAGGTACCGTCAAAGTCTGTTGAACAGACTCCATATGAAATATGGACAGGAAGGAAACCAGGTTTCTCTTTCCTGAAGATTTGGGGATGCTGGGCATATGTTAAACGTTTGGAAGGTACCAAACTTGAACCCAAATCTGATAAATGCCTTTTCGTAGGATATCCTAGGGAAACCAAAGGATATTACTTCTATCACCCACAAGAGAACAAAGTATTTGTTGCTCTACAAGCATTTTTCCTTGAAGAGGATTTTATAAATGCAGTGGTAAGTGGGAGGAAAGTAGAACTCGATGAAGATCGTAGTGATACTGTTTCTGGCAATGAATCAACGACGGAACAAGAACAGACCGTCCGGGATGAGTCTGTACCACAAACTTCACATGCACAAGGACCGCGTAGGTCGGTGAGAGTCAGAACAGTACCTGAGAGGTATGGGTTCCTGATCTCACCTCATGTAGATATTAATCTTATTGAGGATATTGAGCCGGCTACGTATGAGGAAGCGATACAAAATATCGATTCCGATTTATGGCAAGAAGCCATGAAGTCCGAGATGGATTCCATGTACGCCAACCAAGTTTGGACACTGGTTGATGCACCAGAAGGCGTAAAGCCTATTGGATGCAGATGGATCTTCAAGAAGAAGACCGACATAGATGGCAACGTACAAACGTACAAAGCTAGGCTTGTAGCGAGGGGTATCGTCAACAATATGGTATTGATTATGACGAAACCTTCTCACCCGTTGCCATGATTAAATCCATTCGGATAATGCTTGCAATAGCTGCATATTTCGATTACGAGATATGGCAGATGGACGTTAAAACGCTTTCCTTAACGGAAACCTTTTGGAGGATGTTTATATGCAACAGCCTGACGGTTTTATCGTACCTAGACTTGCAAACAAGGTTTGTAAGTTAAATCGATCCATTTATGGATTGAAGCAAGCATCACGGTCATGGAATCAGCGTTTTGATGAGATCATAAAAGAATATGATTTCGTGCAAAACGCAGATGACCCTTGTGTATACAAGAAGGTTAGTGGGAGAGCACTTACTTTTATTGTCCTTTATGTCGACGACGTATTGCTTATAGGCAATGACATTCCCATGCTAACGTCGGTGAAAGCTTGGCTTTCATTAAAATTCTCCATGAAAGATCTGGGAGAAGCAGCCTTTATTCTTGGAAAAAGATCTACCGGGATAGATCTAGAAAGCTGCTTGGACTCTCCCAGAGTACATACATTGATAAAGTGTTGAAGCGATTCAACATGGAACAATCCAAGAGGGGATTGGTTCCGATGGTACATGGTACCTCTCTGTCTAAGGACATGTGTCCTAAGACTCAGGAAGAGAGAGAGACAACATGAGTCGGATACCGTTCGCCTCGGCAGTCGGATCGATCATGTATGCCATGATATGTACACGACCTGATGTCTCATATGCTTTGAGCATGTGCAGTCGCTATCAGGCCGATCCAGGTGAAGGTCACTGGATAGCAGTTAAGAATATCCTTAAGTATCTTAAACGAACTAAGGATGCTTTCTTAATTTATGGAGATGGAGAACTTGCGGTATCTGGGTATACCGATGCAAGTTTCCAAACCGACAAGGATGACTACAAGTCGCAATCCGGGTACATTTTTGTTTGAATAACGGAGCAGTGAGCTGGAAATCTTCCAAGCAATATACTGTTGCCGATTCAACAACAGAAGCGGAGTACATCGCTGCATCTGAAGCAGCAAAGGAGGCAGTTTGGATCCGAAAGTTCCTAATCGGATTAGGAGTAGTTCCGTTAGCAGCTGAGCCCGTTCCATTGTATTGTGATAATAACGGGGCTATAGCACAGGCTAAGGAACCAAGGTCTCATCAACGGTCCAAGCATGTTCTTCGACGTTACCATCTGATTCGGGAGATTATACATCGTGGCGATGTAAAGGTCGAGAAGGTCACATCAGATGACAACATTGCAGATCCGCTGACGAAGGCTGTTCTTCAGCAAGTTTTTGAACGACACATACATAGTTCGGGTATTAGATGCTTGAGTGACTGGCTATAGGCCAAGTGGGAGATTGTTAGACATTATGTCCCATAGCGTCACTGTTTGTAAATGATATTGTATTATTGTACAAAATTAACTATGTGATAATGAAATTGCCTTTTGCCGTTTTGTAATATTATTTACTTTGATATATAAATGGCGAAAGTCCATATGATTAATACCGGATTGAGATGATATGAGACACATTATCAATAAAGGTTTAATCATTAAATATCCCTAGTCGGAGTATTATCGAGATCGGACATCGATAATGCGGAATAGACTAGTATTGCGCTTGTGCACGTTGTGAGGGCACAACGGCATAGTTCTCATATATTTAAGTATTGGATACTTATGCAAGTGCGATAGGAGGTTGTGTTTTACCGATGGTACGGAAAACAGCTTCGCTCTGGATAGACCCCGCGGAATCCCATTGGTAGTATGTCTGCGTGTCTATGGGAGGCCGCATCAGGGTAGGTGTATATGGTCTTAACCTGAGACTTACATCGCTAGTACTTGCGACAATCGGTAAACTTTGGTTTTGGTGGTTGGGGACCTTAACCGGTTCTGTGTACACCTCTTCTGGGTTTATCGAGAATCGTAGTGTACTGGATGTGATGTCGAGATGGAAGTATCACTTCAGACATATGGAGGTGATGATCACGCAGGACACAGAACTAGTACTCTATAAAAGGTTGCAACCGTCGGGACAATATGACCAGGTCAGGATTGTCCGATTTAAAGAGACTAGTTGCTTGATGTCCGATATATGTTTCGTACGGGGCAGACACATTTCCAGCCCCAGGCCTAACATGTGATCGTCCGATACTGGATCGATGTACGCAATACTACGGTATATTACGCTTGATATAGATCTAATATTCCAGTAAGAATATTTCTGGAGAATTGGGTAGGCATGCGCTTTGCTAGAAGCCAACCTTGTCTTGTGAATCGGTAAGAACGTAGTACGAGGTACGTACGTGTTCGGATTATCCGACGACCGTATTTACTGCCAACATATCCGGAGATCTCTTGGGTCGCTTCCTGAAGATTCACCTATGATATTTGATTCGGACTTAATTAATCTTGGATTAATTGCGGAGAAACTTTATCTTGGATAAAGTGCCTTATTTAGAGAGAGAACGATTAATTCAGAATTAATCGATAAAATTATTATATTCGATATAATCGAAATTCGATTTCGACGCGAAATTAAAATTAGATTTTAATTCGGGCAAACGAGTTAATTTAGAATTAATTCGTTAGCGACGTAAATAATAATTTCGCTAGGCGCAATTATTTATTTAAATTCGATTTAATTAGCGTCGCGACGTAAGTTCGGTATTTCGGAAATATCGAACCCGAACGCGTGAGTGCACGTGGGCCCACTTTCATTTGGAAACGTGTGGGGCCCACATGACACATGTCATTATATGCATTATTTAATTGGTAATACATTGCATGGTGATAGTGTATAATACACTCAATGGTTTTGCATGGAGTTTGAGTTTGACACTCTAAGCCATTGCATGATTTGTGTCATAAGTTTATTATTAATTTAATAAATATTATGGCATAAATATAAATTGATTTTTGTAACAAAAATTAAGACAACTCTCCTCTCTCTCTACAATGCCGTGACTTCCATTAGGGCAAAGAAGATTTGATTTTCTTTTCTCCATTTGCTAGCACATTGAAGGATCAAAGGAGGTGATAGGGAAACCATCAAAGAGCTTGGAATACACAAAGTTTGGAGCTTTACTCTTCTTCCTCCCTTGGCCGAAACTTGAAGCTTGGAGATTCAAAGATTTTTCTTCATCACTTCTCATCACAATAGCTTTGTAAGTATGATTCCGCCATACTTCATCTTTTAATATATATATTCAATGTTGTATTCATATGCTTAAACTTTCTTGGGACATATAATAGAAACCAACAATGGTATCAGAGCTAGGTTTAAGCATGAAATACATAGGAATAATTTGGGGAAATGTATAATATATCAATGTTATATTCAATATTGCCAATGTGTTTCAATGTTATCCAGCCTTGACTCATTCTTCTCAAACCTCTATGAGCTGTAGATACAAATGTGCTCATGAGGTCTTCTAAGGAAGGGTTCTGCTCATCTCTTGGACAGTTGAAGCCATGATGAGTTTGCAAGATTTTCTCCATATTAGCATATAAAAAATTCGGATGATAATAATTAGGCATATGACTGTCTCTTTAGTTGTTGAAATTCCGATTGTTCATATATTGTACTTGTTCAAATCCTGCTCATTTGTTAGGTAAACGCATTCCATTAGCAGAAACAGATTCAATAAACGGTTGGCTCATTTGATTTGTCAATACTTCTAGATGAGTCGTGATGGAGGATACTTGAGCTATCAGTGCACCAATAGGATCTGGCATTGCTTCTTTTCCAACTCTCCTCGTATGAAAGAAAGAAAAAAATAATATATAACAATAAAAAATATATATATAATAATAAAAAAAAAAAAAAAAAACTTAAGACAAAAATAAAGAAAATAAAATAAAAAAATCAAAAATCAAAAAAATAAATAAATCTAAATTAAGTTAAGATTACTTAGTAATAGCATTAATGTGAATTAAATAAACAATCCCCGGCAACGGCGCCAAAAAACTGTTGTGATATTTTATATCGTACCGTAAGGTACGGTGTCGATGTCAAGTTTTAGTATAAATGAGGTAGGGTGTGAACCCACAGGGATTGTGTAAGTGGCACTAATTACTACAATTGATAATCCTAACTTTATTTAGACGATAATTAAAAAGATTAATTAAATAAATATAAAAATAATTATATATGAGGGAGTAATACGATAGAGATTCTAGATCATGATTTCACCTAGTTGTCGCCTATGTATTTGTCATGTCAATTAATCCTTGTTCAGTTATATGTTATAAGTCAAGATTCCAAAAATATCCACTCCCTCTCTCGAGCATCAGTGAAAATATCATCAACTATAGACTTCGATATCTCTATAAAAATCTAGTGGTTAACAACTCATTACGCTTTGTGATTCTATATTAACGACTTCAAGGAACTATATATTCTCTCGAACTCTATAAAACTCATAAGTATATTCTCTAGATCAATTCAAAATCCCCTCTCTCGAGTGATAGATTCTAAACATATATCATCATATTTGTGTCCAGCAAACATAAGACATTAAACTTAAGAGAATACAAATAAACTGAATAAACCTTCATAACAAAATTGACAATTAAAACAAAAGTTCAAGCATCAGTTACATCATTCTCCAGAATTAAGGAGTTTAGTTCATGACAATAGATAAAAACAATAAGAACAAAGTCATGAATCTAATGGAAATCATTAGAGTTCTAAGAATGAAACAAGAAGATAAAAAACCCGAATTGAATCTCTTCCTCTTCGGACGTCACCGCCTTCGTCTCCTCTTGTTGCTCTTCAATCCTCCTCCTTCGATATCTAAAAATATGTATTTTGGTGTTTTGTGCTGTGTATTAGGCTCATCTTTGAATTCGGATGATAATAATTTGGCATAGGACTGCCTCTATAGTTGTTGAAATTTCGATTGTTCATATATCTTACTTGTTCAAATCCTGCTCTTTTGTTGTGTAAAAGCATTCCAATAGCATAAACAGCTTCAATAAGCGATTGGATTATTTGATTTGTCAATACTTCTATATGAGTCGTGAGAGACGATACTTGAGCTATCAGTGCACCAATAGGATCTGTCATTACTTCTTTTCCAACTCTCATCGAACGAAAGAAAGGAAAAAAAATATATAACAATAAAAAATATATATATAAATTAAAAAAATAAAAATAAAAACAAAAATAAAACTTAAGACAAAAATAAAGAAAACAAAAAAATAAATTAAATAAAAAATTAAATAAAATCTAAAGCTAAGATTATTTGGTAATATTATTAATGTGAATTAAACAAACAATCCCCGGCAACGGTGCCAAAAACTTGTTGTTATATTTTATATCGTACCGCAAGTGTACGGTATCAAGTTTTAGTATAAAAGAGTGTAGAGTGTCGAACCCATAGGGATTGCGTTAACTCGCAATAATTACTACAATTGATAATCCTAACTTTATTTAGACGATAATTAATAAAGATTTAATTAAATAAATATAAAAATAATTATTTATGAGGGACTAATACGATAGAGATTCTAGATCATGATTTCACCTAGTTGTCGCATATGTATTTGTCATGTTAATTAATCATTGTTCAGTTATATTGTTTATAAGTCAAGATTCCAAAAATATACATTCCCTCTCTTGAGCATCAGTGAAAATATCATCAACTATAGACTTCGATATCTCTATAAAAATCTAGTGGTTAACAACTCATTACGCTTTGTGATTCTATATTAACGACTTCAAAGGAACTTATATATTCTCTCTCGAACTCTATAAAACTCATAAGTTATATTCTCTAGATCAATTCAAAATCCCCTCTCTCGAGTGATAGATTCTAACATATATCATCATATTTGTGTCCAGCAAACATAAGACATTAAACTCAAGAGAATACAAATAAACTGAATAAACCTTCATAACAAAATTGACAATTAAAACAAAAGTTCAAGCATCAGTTACATCATTCTCCAGAATTAAGGAGTTTAGTTCATGACAATAGATAAAAACAATAAGAACAAAGTCATGAATCTAATGGAAATCATTAGAGTTCTAAGAATGAAACAAGAAGATAAAAAACCCGAATTGAATCTCTTCCTCTACGGACGGCACCGTCCGCCTTCGTCTCTCCTCTTGTTGCTCTTCAATCCTCCCTCCTTGTCTCTAAAAATATGTATTTTGGTGTTTTGTGCTGTGTATTAGCCACCTCCTTGAGTTGTGGACGAACTAATGTATTTATAATGAAGCCTTGGGGTCATTGTGACATCTAAAAAAACCCTAAAATCCTATTTTTGGTGCGCGCGGGGAGCCGCAGCGCCAAATCCCCTAGATTTTGGGTATATTTAAATTGATATATTATGGGTCTCATACTCTTTTTAGATCAAAAGTTATAGCCTTTTTAAATTCAGTGCGCAGCTGATGCTGGTTTTTACCTGTCTTGAGTCCGATGCTCCCTGTAGGTCATGAAACATGTGTAATTGTCCATTTTTCATGTTCTAATTGTTGGACAAAATGACCCATAGCATCACTATTTGCACAGATCATTGTGTTGTTGTAGCAAATTAACTATGTGACAAGGAAAAGCACTCTCATCATTTGTGATTAGATCACCATAGATATATAAATGAAGAGAGGTCCCTATGATTAGTTCCTGGATTGAGATGATATGAGACAGTATCAGTCCCCGAAGGATTAATCATTAAATATCCCTAGCCGGAGTATTATCGAGACTGGACATCGATAATGCAGAATAGGCTAGTATTGCACTTGTGTGCGTTGTGAGGGCACAACGGCATAGTTCTCATATATATAAGTATCGGATACTTATGCAAGTGCGATAGGAGGTCGTGTTTCACCGATGGTACGGGAAATAGCTTCGCTCTGGATAGACCCCTCGGAATCCCATTGGTATTATGACTATGTGTCTATGGGAGGCCGAAATCAAGGTAGGTGTGTATAGTCTTAACCTGAGACTTACATCGCTAATACTTACGATAATCGATAGACTTTGGTCTTGGTGGTACAGGGCTTTAACCGGTTCTGCGTACACCACTTCTGGGTTTATCAGAGAGTCGTAGTGTATTGGGTGTGATGTCAAGACGGAAGTATCACTTCAGTCATAGTGGAGATGATGTCACGCAGGATACGGTACTAGTGCTCTTGAGTGATGCGCATCCAATCGGATATTGTGACCAGGTCATGAATATCCGATTATAGAGACTATGTTACCAGACATCCGATATGTGTTTCAGACGGGGCAGACACTTATCCAGCCCCAGCCCTAGCACGTGACTATCCGATACTGGGCCGATATGCACAATACAATGGTATACTACGCTTGATACAGATCTTAATATTCTTAGATGAATATGACCGGAGAATTGGTAAACATCGTGCTTTGCTAGGAGCCGACCTTGTCTCGTAAATCGGTAGAACGTAGTACTTGGTACGTACGTGATTCGGATACACCGACGACCGTATTTACTGCCAACGTATCCGGGGATCTCATGGGTCGCTTCCCGATAATGCAACCGATGACGCATAACTCGCACTCATTAATAATCTGGGATTATATAGAAGAGAGAGAAAATTAATCTAGGATTAATTACGGAATATTTTATCTGGGATAAAATTTGTCTAAAGAGAGAGAATGATTAATTAGAATTAATCGGTAAATTAATATATTCGATATATTAAACGAAATTAGATTTCGACGCGGAATTAAAATTAGATTTTAATTCGGGCGAACGAATTAATTTAGAATTAATTCGTTAGGGACGTGAATAGTGAATTCGCTAGGCGTAATCATTTAATTACGACGCAACGGAAGTTCGCTAATTGAGAATTAGCGAACCCGAGCCCGAGTGTGATTGCGAGCGCATTCGTATTTCGAATTCGAGTGCGGCGACGCAAGTCACATCAAGCGTCAAATCAATCGTCACATCAAGCGTCAAATCAAAAGTCACTTTGAGTGATTGATTGATTGATTGATTGATTGATGGATTAAGTGAAAGACACACATCAAATCAATTTATTAAAGTGACATTTGAATAGTGATGTTAGTAGGTGAAATAGTGACTTTTTTAAAGACTTTTGCCATTTACTTATTTGATAAATATTTTTGGTAATTGTTTTTTATATATTTTCTAGGAAAATATATAAGGCATTTTTAGGTAAATGCTACATAAGTCTTCACACATTTTCATCTCTTTGTCTCACCATCTCTCATCTTCTTCACGCCAAAATGAAAGAAAAATTCACTTGTTTCATACCAGTTCAGGCGTGAACTTTAGGGAAGGAATGAGTGGTTTTCATGATGAAAACACAAGTGCTAGCACACTTGCGACTATTGCGAAGGCGTTAGAGAGGTTCACCCATGAGGCGGGATCCATCGATGAAGTTTGGAGCTTCAAAATGAGATCCGAAACTGCCCAAACCAGTGAAGAATTCTGCACCAGTGGGCGTGACCAAGGCAGTGGGGTTTTGGCTTCATTCGTCTTCAAATCGACTCAACCGATCGATGTGAGTATTCCGCTACCTCCGTTGATGTATTCACACATGTATTTCATGTCTTGTTTGATCTTGGGACCTAGATAATAACCAACAATGGTATCAGAGCCAGGTTCAAGCATGAAAAGTTTAGGGCTTAAAATTGGGTAAATTGATTTTGAGCATGATTTAGTTAAATTGTTTGATTGAGCATGTTTAAATGATGTTGAATTGAAGTTTGATTGGATCAATTTCAAAAATTGATTTGGAATAATTTTCCCCAAAATATTGATGTTGGCCGAATTTAAAGGAAAATTTTAATTCTTGGAATTTTTGATTTGATTCATTAGATGAATTAGAATCATTTAGGATGATGTTAATTTAAGGTCAATTGGATTGAATTTTGAATTGAACATAAATCCCTAATTTTCCCCCTTGGCCGAATTGATTATGCCTTAATAAAGTCTTGGTAATTTTGATTTTTGAACATTGGATGTGTTGGAAATCATTCGGGAAGTTGATTTAATGTCGATTGTGGATTATTGGATTAAAATCGAATTGGATATAAAATCCATCCCTTGGCCGAGACCTATAGCATGTTGTATGGTTTGATTTTTTCATTTATGTGTTGGACATGTGATAATGATAATGAGCATGATTATTGGACTAATAGGTGTTTTAGAAATATTGATTTAGTTGATTAATCATGTAATACAGTTTAGTTTAATTGAATATGAAATTGGATTTTGTATATTTAATTAATTGGGCCTAATTTTGGAAATTGGACTTTAATGTTGTTATTGGGCTGATTTTTATTTTATCAAGTTGGTTTAGGCCAAATGGATTGGATCCAATTGGGCCCAAAAACCACTTCCGTTAAGCCCAATAATGCGACTTAATGAACCTTTAAAGTTCAATTGGGCCTAATGGGCCAAGATTGATTTATGGGCTTATCGGGTAAATCCCGGATTGGACTTTGGTTATCGGTTTGACCCGAGTTGACCAAAAGTCCACGCCTTAAGAATCAATTAAAAGCCCATTGGACTTTAATTGAATTGACGTTGGACGTTAATTGGTCTTTGAGACGCGTTACGATTAAATTTGGAATTTAAATCGTAAAAGGTTTATTAAATAAAGTGTAATATTTAATTTGGAATTGAATAGTGAATTAGTATTAAATACATGTTAATTTGATTTAATGATGTAGTTTAATTTAATTCATGAATTCGTACTTTGAGTACTTATTCGCAAAAACGAGTTTGACTCGAACAAAATCAAATCGTTGTTTGAACATTGGATGATCACTTAATTATCAGATTAATTAATTTGATTAGATTGATTGATAGCATGCTTATGTGTGTGAATACGTGGTTGTGTTGTATGAATAATGTATATCAGATGGATATTAGTCGGGTGGGGCAATTTTAGAAATTGTTGTAATAAATTCGATTTATTAAATTGGACCTGCGTGTCCAGCCTTATCACCTTCATTCTCTTTGTATTCTCTTCTCACCTATTCCTCTCCATGTAAATGAGGTTTCTTTAGAAGTGTAGTGTAACGGGTAGAAGTAATACAAGTGCTAGCTTGAGTGAGAAAGGGAGAGACTTGATCTAGGATCAATGTGTTAAGTATCCATCCGCATATCATTATTATTTATTTTCATACTCACTTTATTATGTATTTAGAATGCATGTTTAAGGGTGTATGATGATGAGACCTTAACAAAGATAATTAAATTGGTAGCCAATTTGCACGCGAAAAACCCTCGTTAAATATCAAGCGTTTATTTTCCTTCCATTGAGTGATTCTTGCTCAAGATCCGAGATTGGCAGGGGTTGTTGGCCAAAGTCAAGCCCTTGTCCGTCGAAGATGTGTTTTAATCACGAGGCTTTGTTCCATATCGGTGTCGTGTCCAAGTTGTGGTTTGTTGGCCAAAGTCAAGACCACTTCTTGTCCATTGACATTGATTACGAAGCTTCCATGTCAATGGGTCCGCGCTTGACTGGGATCACTAGGTTTGTTGTGCCAAAGCCAAGGCCTAGTTGATTCAGAGGAAAAAGGTTAGGGTATATATTCGATATATAGGCAATATAGATATATATGTGTTTGGGACTTGGATGTCCACCTACTGGATCTATGAGTTGGATGGGATCCAATTGATCTTCGAGATCTACCTAGTTAATTATCATACAATCTGTTGGCCAAAGTCAAGATTGTGTGATATTTAACGGGATCCTAGCCCACTAGGAAACACGGTTTCCCGAGTACTCGACAGAGGGTTAGAGGCTCGACGAAAAATAGTGGGGACAAGTATTGAATTTGCAACATTCGTTCGAATACTCGCTAAACGCGCTCATCTATATTTTACTCGTCATATTAATCAAAAGTATTAGTTGGACTAATATTATATGTTGTTTTAAATATATATATAGTTGGACTATATACAAACTCATTCGATATAAAGTTGGTTTTAATTGGATTACAGTAATCAATATAATTGAATTAAAATTATAGTTGATTAAATAATTGGATTATTGTAATCATTATAATGAATAGTACCTTATTAATTGATTAAATAGTTGGACTATTGAAATCAAGAAAGAATTGAAAAGTTGAATATTTAAAATATATAATCCTTGGATTAAATCTTTAAATGATTTAATTTTCATTGGGAATTAATAATAGGTTACTTTATTGGATAAAATAACTTGTTATATCTAAGCCCATAATTAAGCATAGTAGAGCATAAAATCTTTGGAAGATTTATGTGATGTGACTTAGTGCTTAATTTAATTATTTTGACAATAATCTATCTTTAGATTTAAAAGGTATTAAAATTGCAATTATATTCTTAGAATTAATTGACTATTCTAGTGGAGAAAAGTCAAAGTTTGCAATTGGGCAAGTTGCACAAGGTGCACATCATTTCGATATTCTAAACCCAAGGCTTGGCCAAAGGTTTTTGAAATATTGAAAAGATAATTGACATATCCCAAAGTGACTACCATTTGGATATGGCAGACACGAAGGAATTAAAGAAAGGGCGAGGCTCTGACTTTAAAATATTTGTCAAAGTTATGTTCACTACTAGTATTGAAATTGGATTTTAAATACTTAGTGTGGTACATAAAATATATGTATTGATGTTCAGAATCCGCTATGAGCTGGATACTGACTTCAAGCCGAGATTTCTCTACAAATCGGAAACGGGACGAAAGTCGCTGTTTCGACCGTAGATACCTAAGTTTAGGAACTACCATTTGGGTATGTACTTAAATTAGGAACTGTTATAATGTAACTAGTTTGACTAGAGACATTATCTCTATATCAGTGTTTAATCTGTTGCGGATAAACCTTTATATTATAGAACACTAAAGTGTTTTATTATATAAAGATGATACTGAGATAAACACATTAGATGTGAATAACAGAATTTATATTTTGAATATAATAAAATCTCAAACATATAAAAATGACAAATAAATAGCTCAAATTGATTTGATCAATAGAGACTTATTTGTGGCATTGTTGTCTAGGACACAATTAAACGAGACTCGTATATCCACACTTTTGAAGAGTGGGTACTAGGACTGATTTGACTATTCAAATAAGGTCTGCGAATCTAGTTTATTAGGTAAAGTACCTAAAATACTATTTACTTGGTAATAGTATAAGGGCCACCGATCTGTTAGCCCTATTCATGGTGAAGTAAGTGGGCCCATATCTAGCTAGGCTAGATGTGAACATGAATATTTCGTGACCTTAACGGATGTGGCATCACGTTATGGTTATGTGTTTCTTTTGAAGAACACAAATCGGAAACTTTAAGTTTCGACACGAAGTAAATAAACAGATCGGGTATAGTATTATTCCGCCACGGTAAGACCGTAATGGAAAATACTTAAGCAGTAAGTTTCATACGTACATGAAAGAGTACGTATTCTTTCAATAAGGAATCCTCCCGAGACACGTCAGTTAGACGGTGTGTCCGAACTAAAAACCAAATTTTGTTGGACATGATAAGGTTTATCACGAGTCGCTCTGAGCTACTGTTTCCTTCAATAGGATATGTATTAACAGTGCAAAACTTATTTAGAATAAGGTTCCATATAAATCTGTTTGACAGATGTCATGTAGGATATGAACAGGGAAGAAACGAGGTTTCTCATTCCTGATAATTTGGGTATGCCAGGCATAACGTTTGGATGATACCAAACTAAGGACCCAAATTGGATAAGTGCCAATATAGGTTATCCTAAGGGAAACCATAAGTATAGTACTTATAAATCTCACATGAGAACAATGTGATTGTTGCTCACCATGCATTTTTTCCTGAGAGGAATACCGATATGCAGTGGTCAGTGGGAGGATAGTGATACTCGATGAAAATCGGAGTAATACTGTTCAAGGCACGAAGTCCTTAATGAACACAAATAGTTCATCTATGATGAATCTATACCATTAATCTTCAAATACACAAGAAACTAGTAGATCAGATAGAGTCAAAAACAACCTAGGGTATGGGTTTCTGATCTAACCTCATAAAGATGTCAATCTTATGAAGGTATATCCACCGACTACGTTTTGAGAAAGTGATATGAGGTATCGACTCCCTATTATGGCAAAGTGCCATGAGTCCGAAATGGATTCCATGTATAACAACTATTTTGGATACTAGTTGTTGTACCACAAGGCATTGTACCTATGGTACATTAACGTCTTCAAGGAAGACATACATGGAAAGACAACATACCAACGTACAAAGCTGGGCTTTTGACGAAAAGGTATCGTTATCAACATTGTGTTAATAACGATTCAACCTTTTACCTGTTGCCATGGTAAATCCATTTTGAAGATGCTTGTTGATAACTGCGTATTTCATTTATGAAATATGTCAGTTATAGATCAAAATCGCTTTCCTGAAAAGGAAACCTTTTGGAGGATGTTTACAACATCCTGACGATTTTTATAACCGACAAACAAGGTTTGCGGTTATTCGATCCATGTTTGGATTAATGCAAGCATAAGGTTCTTGGAACTAACGTTTTGAAATAATCATAATGGTTTATGATTTGAATCAAAACGAAATAATTCTTGTGTATATAAGGAGGTTAGTAGGAGAGCGCACTGACAGTTAAATTCCCATATAGCAATTGATGAAAGCTTGGCTTTCAATAGAAATTCTCCATAGAATTCTGGGGAGTAACAACCTTTATTCGAGGAATAAAGATCTACTGGGATAGATTTGGAGTTGTTAACACTCTCTGGAAATTGTACATTTAAAATGTACTTGATTTGGTGTCTCATACGCTTCGAGCATATGGAGTCACAATCGGGTCAATCCAAGTGACAGTCACTGGATTGAAGTTAAGAACATCTGTTAGTATCTCAGAGAACTAAAGATGCTATCTTAACTATGGAGAAGGAGAACTTGTAGTGACTGGGATCACTGCTGCAAATTTCCAAACGATTAAATAATACGGTACTATTAAGTTTGAACACTGGGACAGTGAGCTGGAAATATTCCGAGCAAGATAACTGTTACCGAATAAACAACAAATGCGGATTATTGCTACAGCTGAGGCAGCCAGCAAAGAAGCCATTTGGATCGAAAATAAATCTAATTAGATTAGATATAGTTCTGTTAGCAGCTGAGCTAGGCGTCAGCACAGGCTAAGGAATGAAGGTCTCATCGACGATCCAGATATATACTTCTATATCATCTGATTCGTTCGGATCACACATCGTGGCGATGTGATGATCGTATAAATCGCGTCAGACGATTATCAAACAAATCCGCTGACGAAAACCTTTCATCAGCAATTTGAGCGAACCGTACATAGTTCGGGTGTGGGACACTTGAGTGACTGGCTATGAGCCAAGTGGGAGATTATTGGACAAAATGACCCATAGCGTCACTATTTGCACAGATCATTGTGTTGTTGTAGCAAATTAACTATGTGACAAGTAAATTGCACTCTCATCATTTGTGATTAGATCACCATAGATATATAAATGAAGAGAGGTCCCTATGATTAGTTCCTGGATTGAGAATGATATGAGACAGTATCAGTCCCCGAAGGATTAATCATTAAATATCCCTAGCCGGAGTATTATCGAGACTGGACATCGATAATGCAGAATAGGCTAGTATTGCACTGTGTGCGTTGTGAGGGCACAACGGCATAGTTCTTATATATATAAGTATCGGATACTTATGCAAGTGCGATAGGAGGTCTTGTTTCACCGATGGTACGGGAAACAGCTTCGCTCTGGATAGACCCCTCGGAATCCCATTGGTATTATGACTATGTGTCTATGGGAGGCCGAAAAGGTAGGTGTGTATGTCTTAACCTGAGACTTACATCGCTAATACTTACGATAATCGATAGACTTTGGTCTTGGTGGTACATGGCTTTAACCGGTTCTGCGTACACCACTTCTGGGTTTATCAGAGAGTCGTAGTGTATTGGGTGTGATGTCAAGACGGAAGTATCACTTCAGTCATAGTGGAGATGATGTCACGCAGGATACGGTACTAGTGCTCTTGAGTGATGCGCATCCAATCGGGATATTGTGACCAGGTCATGAATATCCGATTATAGAGACTATGTTACCAGACATCCGATATGTGTTCGGACGGGGCAGACACTTATCCAGCCCCAGCCCTAGCACGTGACTATCCGATATTGGGCTGATATGCACATACAATGGTATACTACGCTTGATACAGATCTTAATATTCTTAGATGAATATGACCGGAGAATTTGGTAGACATCGTGCTTTTCTAGGAGCCGACCTTGTCTCGTAAATCGGTAGAACGTAGTACTTGGTACGTACGTGATTCGGATACACCGACGACCGTATTTACTGCCAACGTATCCGGGGATCTTATGGGTCGCTTCCCGATAATGCACCGATGACACATAACTCGCACTCATTAATAATCTGGGATTATATAGAAGAGAGAGAAAATTAATCTAGGATTAATTACGGAAATATTTTATCTGGGATAAAATATCGTCTAAAGAGAGAGAATGATTAATTTAGAATTAATCGGTAAATTAATATATTCGATATATTAAACGAAATTAGATTTTGACGCAGAATTAACATTAGATTTTAATTCGGGCGAACGAATTAATTTAGAATTAATTCGTTAGCGACGTGAATAGTGAATTCGCTAGGCGTAATCATTTAATTACGACGCAACGGAAAGTTCGCTAATTGAGAATTAGCGAACCCGAGCCCGAGTGTGATTGCGAGTGCATTCGTATTTCGAATTCGAGTGCGGCGACGCAAGTCACATCAAGCGTCAAATCAATCATCACATCAAGCGTCAAATCAAAAGTCACTTTGAGTGATTGATTGATTTGATTGATGGATTAAGTGAAAGACACACATCAAATCACTTTATTAAAGTGACATTTGAATAGTGATGTTAGTAGGTGAAATAGTGACTTGTAAAGACTTTTGCCATTACTTTATTGGATAAATATTTTTGGTATTTTTTTTTAAATATTTTCTAGGAAAATATATAAGGCATTTTAGGTAAATGCTACATAAGTCTTCACACATTTTCATCTCTCTTCTCTTACCATTCTCTCTCATCTTCTTCACGCCAAAATGAAAGAAAAAATTCACTGGTTTCATACCAGTTCAGGCGTGAACTTTAGGGAAGGAATGAGTGGTTTTTCATGGTGAAAACACAAGTGCTAGCACACTTGCGACTATTGTGAAGGTGTTAGGGAGGTTCACCCATGAGGCGGGATCCATTCAACGAAGTTTGGAGCTTCAAAATGAGATCCGAAACTGCCCAAACCAGTGAAGAATTCTGCACCAGTGGGCGTGACCAAGGCAGTGGGGTTTTGGCTTCATTCGTCTTCAAATCGACTCAACCGATCGATGTGAGTATTCTGCTACCTCCGTTGATGTATTCACACATGTATTTCATGTCTTGTTTGATCTTGGGACCTAAAATGAACTATAAATGACATTAAATGACTCGATCCATAACAAAAGAATAGACTAAGGATCTGTCATTGCTTCTTTTCCAACTCTCATCGTATGAAAGAAAGAAAAAAAATTATATATAACAATAAAAAATATATATAAAAAAATAAAAAAAAAACTAAAAACTAAAATAAAACTTAAGACAAAAATAAAGAAAATAAAATAAAAAATTAAAAATAAAATAAAATAAATAAAATCGAAATTAAAGCTAAGATTACTTGGTAATAGTATTAATGTGAATTAAACAAATAATCCCCGGCAACGGCGCCAAAAACTTGTTGTGATATTTTATATCGTACCGCAAGTGTACGGTGTCAAATTTTAGTATAAATGAGTGTAGAGTGTCGAACCCACATGGATTGCATTAACTCGCACTAATTACTCTAATTGATAATCCTAACTTTATTTAGAGGATAATTAATAAAGATTTAATTAAATAAATATAAAAATAATTATATATGAGGGACTAATACGATAGAGATTCAAGATACTGATTTCACCTAGCTGTCGTCTATGTATTTGTCATGTCAATTAATCTTTATTCAGTTATATTGTTTATAAGTCAAGATTCCAAAAAATCCACTCCCTCTCTCGAGCATTAGTGAAATTATTATCAACTATAGACTTCGATATCTCTATAAAAATCTAGTAGTTAACAACTCATTACGCTTTGTGATTCTATATTAACGACTTCAAAGGAACTTATATATTCTCTCGAACTCTATAAAACTCATAAGTTATATTCTCTAGATCTATTCAAAATCTATTCTCTCGAGTGACAGATTCTAAACATATATCATCATATTATGGCCAGCAAACACAAGACATTAAACTCAAGAGAATACAAATAAACTAAATAAAACTTCATAACAAAATTGACAATTAAAATAAAGGTTCAAGCATCAGTTACATCATTTTCCAGAATTAAGGAGTTTAATTCATGACAATAGATAAAAACATATAAGAATAAAGTGATGAATCTAATGGAAATCATTAGAGTTCTAAGAAAGAACAAGAAGATAAAAACCTGAATTGAATCTCTTCCCTTCGGACGTCACCCCGCCTTCGTCTCCTCTTGTTGCTCTTCAATCCTCCTCCTTGGATCTCTAAAAAAAATATATATTTTGGTGTTTTGTGC
The DNA here is from genome assembly GCA_019454045.1 of Zanthoxylum bungeanum. Taxonomy (NCBI): domain Eukaryota; kingdom Viridiplantae; phylum Streptophyta; class Magnoliopsida; order Sapindales; family Rutaceae; genus Zanthoxylum; species Zanthoxylum bungeanum. The sequence continues at coordinate 150,381 of SKCR01028301.1, forward strand.
TGTGTATTAGCCTCCTCTTTTGAGTTGTGACGAACTAATGTATTTATAATGAAGCCTTGGGGTCATTAGACATCTAAAATCCTGTTTCTGGTGCACGCGGGTGCCGCTGCGCCGAACCCCCTGGATTTTGTATGGAACGCATAGATCCCTTTAACTAGATGCAAATTGATATATTATGGGTCTCAAAACTCTTTTTAGATCAAAAGTTATAGCCTTTTTAAATTCAGTGCGCAGCTGATGCTGGTTTTTGCCTGTTCTTGAGTCCGATGCTCCCAATAGGTCCCGAAACATGCATAATTGGTCCATTCTTCTTCATGTTCTAATGCTTCCTACAAAAAAAGATATAAAATGAACTATAAATAACATTAAATGACTCGATCAAAAAAAAAATAATAGACTAAGGATCTATCATTGCTTCTTTTCCAACTCTCCTCGTACGAAAGAAAGAAAAAAAATTTTATATATAACAATAAAAAATATATATATATAATAAAATAATAAAAATAAAAACAAATAAAAACAAAAATAAAACTTAAGACAAAAATAAAGAAAAAAAATTAAAAATTAAAAAAATAAATAAAATAAATTAAAGCTTAGATTACTTGGTAATAGTATTAATGTGAATTAAACAAAAAATCTCCGGCAACGGCGTCAAAAACTTGTTGTGATATTTTATATCATACCGCAAGTGTACAGTGTCAAGTTTTAGTATAAATGAGTGCAGAGTGTCGAACCCACAGGGATTGCGTTAACTCACACTAATTACTATAATTGATAATCCTAACTTTATTTAGACGATAATTAATAAATATTTAATTAAATAAATATAAAAATAATTATATATGAGGGACTAATACGATAGAGATTCTAGATCCTGATTTCACCTAGCTGTCGCCTATGTATTTGTCATGTCAATTAATCCTTGTTCAGTTATATTGTTTATAATTCAAGATTCCAAAAATATCCACTCCCTCTCTCGAGCATCAGTGAAAATATCATCAACTATATACTTCGATATCTCTATAAAAATGTAGTAGTTAACAACTCATTATGCTTTGTGATTCTATATTAACGACTTCAAAGGAACTTATATATTATCTCGAACTCTATAAAACTCCTAAGTTATATTCTATAGATCTATTCAAAATCCTCTCTCTCGAGTGATAGATTCTAAACATATATCATCATATTTTAATTCTTCAAAGGAACTTATATATTCTCTCGAACTCTATAAAACTCCTAAGTTATATTCTATAGATCTATTCAAAATCCCCTCTCTCGAGTGATAGATTCTAAACATATATCATCATATTTGTGGCCAGAAAACACAAGGCATTAAACTCAAGAGAATACAAATAAACTGAATAAAACTTCATAACAAAATTGACAATTAAAACAAAGGTTCAAGCATCAGTTACATCATTCTCCATAATTAAGGAGTTTAGTTCATGACAATAGATAAAAAAAAATAAGAACAAAGTCATGAATCTAATGGAAATCATTAGAGTTGTAAGAAAGAAACAAGAAGATAAAACCCGAATTGAATCTATTCCTCTTCGGACGTCACCGCCTTCGTCTCCTCTTATTTCTCTTCAATCCTCCTCATTGGATCTCTAAGAATATGTATTTTTGTGTTTTAGGCTGTGTATTAGCCTCCTCTTTGAGTTGTGGACGAACTAATGTATTTATAATGAAGCCTTGGGGTCATTAGATCATGATTTCACCTAGTTGTCGCCTATGTATTTGTCATGTCAATTAATCCTTGTTCAGTTATATTTTTTATAAGTCAAGATTCCAAAAATATCCACTCCCTCTCTCGAGCATCAGTGAAAATATCATCAACTATTGACTTCGATATCTCTATAAAAATCTAGTAGTTAACAACTCATTACGCTTTGTGATTCTATATTAACTAATTCAAAGGAACTTATATATTCTCTCGAACTCTATAAAACTCATAAGTTATATTCTATAGATCTATTCAAAATCCCCTCTCTCGAGTGATAGATTCTAAACATATATCATCATATTTGTGGCCAGCAAACACAAGGCATTAAACTCAAGAGAATACATATAAACTGAATAAAACTTCATAACAAAATTGACAATTAAAACAAAGGTTCAAGCATCAGTTACATCATTCTCCAGAATTAAGGAGTTTAGTTCATGACAATAGATAAAAACAATAAGAACAAAGTCATGAATCTAATGGAAATCATTAGAGTTCTAAGAAAGAAACAAGAAGATAAAACCCGAATTGAATCTCTTCCTCTTCAGACGTCACCGCCTTCGTCTCCTCTTGTTTCTCTTCAATCATCCTCCTTGGATCTCTTAGAATATGTATTTTTGTGTTTTAGGCTGTGTATTAGCCTCCTCTTTGAGTTGTGGATGAACTAATGTATTTATAATGAAGCCTTGGGGTCATTAGACATCTAAAAAAACCGTAAAATCCTCTTTCTAGTGCGCTCGGGGCCAAAGCCCCTGGATTTTGTATGGAAAGCATTAATATCTTTGAGTAGATGCAAATTGATATATTATGGGTCTCATAACTCTTTTTAGATTATAAAATGAACTATAAATGACATTAAATGACTCGATCCATAACAACATAATAGACTAAGGATGTCGGAATAAGTGGGTATAAACCGCATTTATCAAACACCCCCCAAACTTAAGATTTTGCTAGTCCCGAGCAAAAGAAAAAATAAAAACTAAATACAAATAAGCAAATAAAAATAACTAAATTAACTAAGCCATTTTCGTTAGGATCACGATTGCATTTAACGTATGCAACAAGCCTTTAAACCCCTAGGCGGCCCTAGTGGACGAGTTGTAGTGTCGTGAGAGATTACAGCGACGATACCCACAAACGTCATTCACACACAATCATGCAAAAATATAAAACAAATAAGATAGCAACTAAAATAATCATGATAGTTATGCACAAAATTATCCTCAACGAGTGCTTATCAATGAAATCAGAGAACCTTCAAAGTACGTAATTCAGCTCAGATCCAAGTTCCTGAATAATTCATCTAGGCTAGACTCACTGTGTGTGTGTGTGTGTGTAAAGGTTCATTCACAGCTTGATTCCTAAGTAAGCTAACTTATTGATTTCGTTTAAAAATTGGGATCGATGGGTCAAACCAACTTAGATATCTCAAGTATGCTCTGTAATTGCTTTATTTTGTGCTCAGTATGATATGATTTTTCTTTTCTTTTTCTTGTCTCTTTTTGCACTTTTTTTTGAACTTTTTATTTTCTTTTTTGAACACACCTGCCCTTTAAAGTAGCATTTCTCCTCATGGTGGTCCTAATACTCGCCCATGGGTAGCTTCACGCTTACCGGTTATAGGTGGCTTTTTTTTTTCTTTAGAGACTTTTTTTCTTTTATTTCTATCCATACCATACATTATAACACTAGCAAATCAAGATAGATATCTAAGGAAACGGTCATTCATCGACATGCAAATTCTTCAACTAGTCACATTGTCAACTACTTAAGTTTTCACTGCTAAAAACCTATAATTGAGTGCTTACAAGTCAAACACAGATCAACTACTCAAGGCATCAGATAAAAGTAAATTGGACACTTATCGTTTCTAAAATTTCACCCATAAACAAACAGTATCATCATAGGATTTATGATTTACTATCAAAGACTAAAACAAGAATTTTTTTTTTTTTATATAAGTAAGTAAACAACATGCACACACCCCCAAACTTAAAACTTGCATTGTCCTCAATGTAAGATAAAAAATAAAGAACAAGAGTGAGGAACAACACTACCGTGCATGGAGTTGATCAGGCTCTTGCTGGTTAGAATTTGGTTGTGCGAGCGTTGTGTGTTTCGTGCTACCTGCATAAATAACATGTAAATTAATAAATAGCACATAATAAACAAATAAACAAGTTGCAAATACAAGGGTTGCCTCCCCGCTAGCGCTAAGTTTAACGTCATCAGCTAGACGTAACCACCCAAATGGTCATGGTTTCTTAAATGTAGTGAACCGGGTAATCTCATCTGCTTTCTTCTTTGGTATCCACCGGTTCTTATGACAGACAGCTTGGCAGTCTGTGGTAGTTTATCCATAGATAGTCCCACAGGATATGTAAATTGTCCCCCAGTTGGAAATTCTGGACTACACATTCGGCAGAATTGGCTAGGCCTCATTTTTAACCTTTCAGGGATCATCTCTAAGTGAGCAGTGACCTTTCTTTTCCTCTTTTTTTGACGTTTTGGGAGTGGTTTCAGGTTTAGCTGTGGAGAATTTTCTTTTATGCATGACTGCACTATGCTCGTAGGTTGCTGAAATACTAATTTGCCTTGCGTGTATGCAACTCTCTTCTCTACTATATCTACCTTATAATATTCTGCATCACCTTGAGGACTCGGCATGGTTCTGAAAGCACTGAAAGTGACTTCTTTATATTTACTGCCTAAATTCTGAGAGGTGTCTTTAATCTCTTTTCTGCTCCTAAGGGTTATGAATTGACATTGCTCTTTGGGGTTGACTTCAGTATTACTATGAAACACCCATTTCTGTTGATTGGCCATGGAAGAAACAAGAAGCCCAATTTGCGCTTCTAAAGATTTCAATGTTGCCCCCATATTGCCCATATGTGTTTCAATGTTATCCAGCCTTGACTCATTCTTCTCAAACCTCTCTGAAGCTGTAGATACAAATGTGGTCATGAGGTCTTCTAAGGAAGGGTTATGCTCATCTCTTGGACAGTTGAAGCCATGAGGAGTTTGAAAGATGTTCCCCATATTAGCATATAAAAAATTCGGATGATAATAATTAGCCATAGGACAGCCGCTATAGTTGTTGAAATTCCGATTGTTCATGTACTGTACTTGTTCAAATCCTGCTCCTCTGTTAGGTAAAAGCATTCCATTAGCAGAAACAGCTTCAATAAACGGTTGGCTCATTTGATTGTCAATACTTCTAGATGAGTCGTGAGGGAGGATACTTGAGCTATCATTGCACCAATAGGATCTGTCATTGCTTCTTTTCCAATCTCCTCATACGAAAGAAAGAAAAAAATATATATATAACAATAAAATATATATATATAATAAAATAATAAAAATAAAAAAAAAAATAAAATAAAATAAAACTTAAGACAAAAATAAAGAAAATAAAATCAAAAAAATCAAAAAAATCAAAAATAAAAAAAAAAAATAAAATCTAAATTAAAGCTAAGATTACTTAGTAATAGCATTAATGTGAATTAAACAAACAATCCCCAACAACGGCGCAAAAACTTGTTGTGATATTTTATATCGTATCGCAAGTGTACGGTGTCAAGTTTTAGTATAAATGAGTGTAGAGTGTTGAACCCACAGGGATTGCGTTAACTCACACTAATTACTATAATTGATAATCCTAACTTTATTTAGACGATAATTAATAAAGATTTAATTAAATAAATATAAAAATAATTATATATGAGGGAGTAATACGATAGAGATTCTAGATCATGATTTCACCTAGTTGTCGCCTATGTATTTGTCATGTCAATTAATCCTTGTTCAGTTATATTTTTTATAAGTCAAGATTCCAAAAATATCCACTCCCTCTCTCTAGCATCAGTGAAAATATCATCAACTATTGACTTCGATATCTCTATAAAAATCTAGTAGTTAACAACTCATTACGCTTTGTGATTCTATATTAACTAATTCAAAGGAACTTATATATTCTCTCGAACTCTATAAAACTCATAAGTTATATTCTATAGATCTATTCAAAATCCCCTCTCTCGAGTGATAGATTCTAAACATATATCATATTTTGTGGCCAGCAAACACAAGGCATAAACTCAAGAGAATACATATAAACTAAATAAAACTTCATAACAAAATTGACAATTAAAACAAAGGTTCAAGCATCAGTTACATCATTCTCCAGATTAAGGAGTTTAGTTCATGACAATAGATAAAAACAATAAGAACAAAGTCATGAATCTAATGGAAATCATTAGAGTTCTAAGAAAGAAACAAGAAGATAAAACCCGAATTGAATCTCTTCCTCTTCAGACGTCACCGCCTTCGTCTCCTCTTGTTTCTCTTCAATCATCCTCCTTGGATCTCTTAGAATATGTATTTTTGTGTTTTAGGCTGTGTATTAGCCTCCTCTTGAGTTGTGGATGAACTAATGTATTTATAATGAAGCATTGGGGTCATTAGACATCTAAAATCCTGTTTCTGGTGCGCGCGGGGCGCCGCTGCCCAAAAACCCCTGGATTTTATATGGAACGCATTGATATCTTTGAGTAGATGCAAATTGATATATTATGGGTCTCATAACTCTTTTTAGATTAAAAGTTATAGCCTTTTTTTAATTCAGTGCGCAACTGATGCTGGTTTTTGCCTGTTCTTGAGTCCGATGCTCCCAATAGGTCCCGAAACATGCGTAATTGGTCCATTCTTCATGTTCTAATGCTTTCTAAAAACAACATATAAAATGAACTATAAATGACATTAAATGACTTGATCCATAACAACATAATAGACTAAGGATGTCGAATAAGTGGGTATAAACTGCATTTATCAAACACCCCCCAACTTAAGATTTTGCTAGTCCCGAGCAAAAGAAAAATTAAAAGGTAAATACAAATAAGCAAATAAAATAACTATATTAACTAAGCCATTTTCATTAGGATTACGATTGCATTTAGCATATGCAACAAGCCTTTAAATCCCTAGGCGGCCCTAGTGGACGAGTTGTAGTGTCGTGAGAGCTTACAGCGACGATACCCACAAACGTCATTCACACACAATCATGCAAAAATATAAAACAAATAAGATAGCAACTAAAATAATCCTGATAGTTATGCACAAAATTATCCTCAAAGAGTGCTTATCAATGAAATCAGAGAACCTTCAAAGTACGTAATTCAGCTCAGATCCAAGTTCCTGAATAATTCATCTAGGCTAGACTCACTGTGTGTGTGTGTAAAGGTTCATTCACAGCTAGATTCCTAAGTAAGCCAACTTATTGATTTCTTTAAAAATTTGGGATCGATGGGTCAAACCAACTTAGATATCTCAAGTATGCTCTGTAATTGCTTTATTTTGTGCTCAGTATGATATGATTTTTCTTTTCTTTTTCTTGTCTCTTTTTGCACTTTTTTTTTGAACTGTTTCTTTTCTTTTTTCAACACACCTGCCCTTTAAGGTAGCATTTCTCCTCATGGTGGTCCTAATACTCGCCCATGGGTAGTTTCACGCTTATCGGTTATAGGTGGCTTTTTTTTCTTTAGAGACTTTTTTTCTTTTATTTCTATCCATACCATACATCATAACACTACCAAATCAAGATAGATATCTAAGCAAACGGTCATTCATCGACATGCAATTTCTTCAACTAGTCACATTGTCAACTACTTAAGTTTTCACTGCTAAAAACCTATAATTGAGTGCTTACAAGTCAAACACAGATCAACTACTCAAGGCATCAGATAAAAGTAAATTGGACACTTATCGTTTCTAAAATTTCACCCATAAACAAACAGTATCATCATAGGATTTATGATTTACTATCAAAGAGACTAAAAAAAAAAAATATAAAAATAATTATTATGAGGGACTAATACGATAGAGATTCTAGATCATGATTTCACCTAGTTGTCGCATATGTATTTGTCATGTCAATTAATCATTGTTCAGTTATATGTTTATAAGTCAAGATTCCAAAAATATCCATTCCCTCTCTTGAGCATCAGTGAAAATATCATCAACTATAGACTTCGATATCTCTATAAAAATCTAGTGGTTAACAACTCATTACGCTTTGTGATTCTATATTAACGACTTCAAAGGAACTTATATATTCTCTCGAACTCTATAAAACTCATAAGTTATATTCTCTAGATCAATTCAAAATCCCCTCTCTCGAGTGATAGATTCTAAACATATATCATCATATTTGTGTCCAGCAAACATAAGACATTAAACTCAAGAGAATACAAAAAACTGAATAAACCTTCATAACAAAATTGACAATTAAAACAAAAGTTCAAGCATCAGTTACATCATTCTCAGAATTAAGGAGTTTAGTTCATGACAATAGATAAAAACAATAAGAACAAAGTCATGAATCTAATGGAAATCATTAGAGTTCTAAGAATGAAACAAGAAGATAAAAAACCCGAATTGAATCTCTTCCTCTTCGGACGTCACCGCCTTCGTCTCCTCTTGTTGCTCTTCAATCTCTTCCTTGGATCTCTAAAAATATGTATTTTGGTGTTTTGTGCTGTGTATTAGGCTCCTCTTTGAATTTGGATGATAATAATTTGGCATAGGATTGCCTCTATAGTTGTTGAAATTTCGATTGTTCATATATCTTACTTGTTCAAATCCTGCTCTTTTGTTGTGTAAAAGCATTCCATTAGCATAAACAGCTTCAATAAACGATTGGATTATTTGATTTGTCAATACTTCTATATGAGTCGTGAGAGACGATACTTGAGCTATCAGTGCACCAATAGGATCTGTCATTACTTCTTTTCCAACTCTCCTCGAACGAAAGAAAGAAAAAAAATATATATAACAATAAAAATATATATAATAATTAAAAATAAAAATAAAAACAAAAATAAAAAAACTTAAGAAAAAAATAAAGAAAACAAAAAAATAAATAAATAAAAAATTAAATAAAATCTAAAGCTAAGATTACTTGGTAATATTATTAATGTGAATTAAACAAACAATCCCCGGCAACGGTGCCAAAAACTTGTTGTGATATTTTATATCGTACCGCAAGTGTACGGTGTCAAGTTTTAGTATAAAAGAGTGTAGAGTGTCGAACCCATAGGATTGCGTTAACTCGCAATAATTACTACAATTGATAATCTTAACTTTATTTAGACGATAATTAATAAAGATTTAATTAAATAAATATAAAAATAATTATTATGAGGGACTAATACGACAGAGATTCTAGATCATGATTTCATCAGTTGTCGCATATGTATTTGTCATGTCAATTAATCATTGTTCAGTTATATTGTTTATAAGTCAAGATTCCAAAAATATCCATTCCCTCTCTTGAGCATCAGTGAAAATATCATCAACTATAGACTTCGATATCTCTATAAAAATCTAGTGGTTAACAACTCATTACGCTTTGTGATTCTATATTAACGACTTCAAAGGAACTTATATATTCTCTCGAACTCTATAAAACTCATAAGTTATATTCTCTAGATCAATTCAAAATCCCTTCTCTCGAGTGATAGATTCTAAACATATATCCATATTTGTGTCCAGCAAACATAAGACATTAAACTCAAGAGAATACAAATAAACTGAATAAACCTTCATAACAAAATTGACAATTAAAACAAAAGTTCAAGCATCAGTTACATCATTCTCCATAATTAAGGATTTTAGTTCATGACAATAGATAAAAACAATAAGAACAAAGTCATGAATCTAATGGAAATCATTAGAGTTCTAAGAATGAAACAAGAAGATAAAAAACCCGAATTGAATCTCTTCCTCTTCGGACGTCACCGCCTTCGTCTCCTCTTGTTGCTCTTCAATCCTCTTCCTTGGATCTCTAAAAATATGTATTTTGGTGTTTTGTGCGGTGTATTAGGCTCCTCTTTGAATTCGGATGATAATAATTTGGCATAGGACTGCCTCTATAGTTGTTGAAATTTCGATTGTTCATATATCTTACTTGTTCAAATCCTGCTATTTTGTTGTGTAAAAGCATTCCATTAGCATAAACAGCTTCAATAAACGATTGAATTATTTGATTTGTCAATACTTCTATATGAGTCGTGAGAGACGATACTTGATCTATCAGTGCACCAATAGGATCTGTCATTACTTCTTTTCCAACTCTCCTCGAACGAAAGAAAGAAAAAAATATATATATAACAATAAAAAATATATATATAAATTATAAAAATAAAAATAAAAACAAAAATAAAACTTAAGACAAAAATAAAGAAAACAAAAAAATAAATTAAATAAAAAATTAAATAAAATCTAAAGCTAAGATTACTTGGTAATATTATTAATGTGAATTAAACAAACAATCCCCGGCAACGGTGCCAAAAACTTGTTGTGATATTTTATATCGTACCGCAAGTGTACGGTGTCAAGTTTTAGTATAAAAGAGTGTAGAGTGTCGAACCCATAGGGATTGCGTTAACTTGCAATAATTACTACAATTGATAATCTTAACTTTATTTAGACGATAATTAATAAAGATTTAATAAATAAATAAAAATAATTATTTATGAGGGACTAATACGATAGAGATTCTAGATCATGATTTCACCTAGTTGTCGCATATGTATTTGTCATGTCAATTAATCATTGTTCAGTTATATTGTTTATAAGTCAAGATTCCAAAAATATCCATTCCCTCTCTTGAGCAACAGTGAAAATATCATCAACTATAGACTTCGATATCTCTATAAAAATCTAGTGATTAACAACTCATTACGCTTTGTGATTCTATATTAACGACTTCAAAGGAACTTATATATTCTCTCGAACTCTATAAAACTCATAAGTTATATTCTCTAGATCAATTCAAAATCCCCTCTCTCGAGTGATAGATTCTAAACATATATCATCATATTTGTGTCCAGCAAACATAAGACATTAAACTCAAGAGAATACAAATAAAGTGAATAAACCTTCATAACAAAATTGACAATTAAAACAAAGTTCAAGCATCAGTTACATCATTCTCCAGAATTAAGGAGTTTAGTTCATGACAATAGATAAAAACAATAAGAATAAAGTCATTAATCTAATGGAAATCATTAGAGTTCTAAGAATGAAACAAGAAGATAAAAAACCCGAATTGAATCTCTTCCTCTTCGGACGTCACCGCCTTCGTCTCCACTTGTTGCTCTTCAATCCTCCTCCTTGGATCTCTAAAAATATGTATTTTGGTGTTTTGTGCTGTGTATTAGGCTCCTCTTTGAATTCGGATGATAATAATTTGGTATAGGACTGCCTCTATAGTTGTTGAAATTTCGATTGTTCATATATCTTACTTGTTCAAATCCTGCTCTTTTGTTGTGTAAAAGCATTCCCTTAGCATAAACAGCTTCAATAAACGATTGGATTATTTGATTTGTCAATACTTCTATATGAGTCGTGAGAGACGATACTTGAGCTATCAGTGCATCAATAGGATCTGTCATTACTTCTTTTCCAACTCTCCTCGAACGAAAGAAAGAAAAAAAATATATATATATAACAATAAAAAATATATATATAAATTATAAAAATAAAAATAAAAACAAAAATAAAACTTTAGACAAAAATAAAGAAAACAAAAAAATAAATTAAATAAAAAATTAAATAAAATCTAAAGCTAAGATTACTTGGTAATATTATTAATGTGAATTAAACAATCAATCCCCGGCAACGGTGCCAAAAACTTGTTGTGATATTTTATATCGTACCGCAAGTGTACGGTGTCAAGTTTTATTATAAAAGAGTGTAGAGTGTCGAACCAATAGGGATTGCGTTAACTCGCAATAATTACTACAATTGATAATCCTAACTTTATTTAGACGATAATTAATAAAGATTTAATTAAATAAATATAAAAATAATCATTTATGAGGGACTAATACGATAGAGATTCTAGATCATGATTTCACCTAGTTGTCGCATATGTATTTGTCATTTCAATTAATCATTGTTCAGTTATATTGTTTATAAGTCAAGATTCCAAAAATATCCATTCCCTCTCTTGAGCATCAGTGAAAATATCATCAACTATAGACTTCGATATCTCTATAAAAATCTAGTGGTTAACAACTCATTACGCTTTGTGATTCTATATTAACGACTTCAAAGGAACTTATATATTCTCTCGAACTCTATAAAACTCATAAGTTATATTCTCTAGATCAATTCAAAATCCCCTCTCTCGAGTGATAGATTCTAAACATATATCATCATATTTGTGTCCAGCAAACATAAGACATTAAACTCAAGAGAATACAAATAAACTGAATTAACCTTCATAACAAAATTGACAATTAAAACAAAAGTTCAAGCATCAGTTACATCATTCTCCAGAATTAAGGAGTTTAGTTCATGACAATAGATAAAAACAATAAGAACAAAGTCATGAATCTAATGGAAATCATTAGAGTTCTAAGAATGAAACAAGAAGATAAAAAACCCGAATTGAATCTCTTCCTCTTCGGACGTCACCGCCTTCGTCTCCTCTTGTTGCTCTTCAATCCTCCTCCTTGGATCTCTAAAACTATGTATTTTGGTGTTTTGTGCTGTGTATTAGGCTCCTCTTTGAATTGTAGACGAACTAATGTATTTATAATGACGCCTTGGGGTCATTTGACATCTAAAAAAACCCTAAAATCCTGTTTTTGGTGCGCACGGGGAACCTCGGCGCCAAAGCCCCTGGATTTTGTATGAAACGCATAGAGCTCTTTGAGTAGATGTAAATTGATATATTATGGGCTCATAACTCTTTTTAGATCAAAAGTTATAGCCTTTTTAAATTCAGTGCGCAGCTGATGCTGGTTTTTACCTGTTTTTGAGTCCGATGCTCCCAATAGGTCCTGAAACATGTTAATTGGTCCATTCTTCATGTTCTAATGCTTCATACAAACAAGATATAAAATGAACTATAAATGACATTAAATGACTCGATCCATAACAAAATAATAGACTAAGGATCTGTCATTGCTTCTTTTCCAACTCTCCTCGTACGAAAGAAAGAAAAATTTTTTATATATAACAATAAAAAATATATATATAAAATAAAATAATAAAAAAAAAAACTAAAATAAAAATTAAGGCAAAAATAAAGAAAATAAAATAAAAAATTAAAAATAAAATTAAAAATAAAAAAAAATAAAATCTAAATTAAAGTTAAGATTACTTGGTAATAGTATTAATGTGAATTAAACAAATAAACCCCGGCAACGTCGCCAAAAACTTGTTGTGATATTTTATATCGTACCGCAAGTGTAGGGTGTCAAATTTTAGTATAAATGAGTGTAGAGTGTCGAACCCACAGGGATTGCATTAACTCGCACTAATTACTCTAATTTATAATCCTAACTTTATTTAGAGGATAAATAATAAAAGATTTAATTAAATAAATATAAAAATAATTATATATGAGGGACTAATACGATAGAGATTCTAGATACTGATTTCACCTAGCTGTCGTCTATGTATTTGTCATGTCAATTAATCTTTATTAAGTTATATTGTTTATAAGTCAAGATTCCAAAAATATCCACTCCCTCTCTCGAGCATTAGTGAAATTATCATCAACTATAGACTTCGATATCTCTAAAAAATCTAGTAGTTAACAACTCATTACGCTTTGTGATTCTATATTAACGACTTCAAAGGAACTTATATATTCTCTCGAACCCTATAAAACTCAAAAGTTATATTCCCTAGATCTATTCAAAATCTATTCTCTCGAGTGACAGATTTTAAACATATATCATCATATTTATGGACAGCAAACACAAGACATTAAACTCAAGAGAATACAAATAAACTGAATAAAACTTCATAACAAAATTGACAATTAAAATAAAGGTTCAAGCATCAGTTACATCATTCTCCAGAATTAAGGAGTTTAATTCATGACAATAGATAAAAACAATAAGAATAAAGTGATGAATCTAATGGAAATCATTAGAGTTCTAAGAAAGAAACAAGAAGATAAAACCTGAATTGAATCTCTTCCCCTTCGGACGTCACCGCCTTCGTCTCCTCTTGTTGCTCTCAATCCTCCTCCTTGGATCTCTAAAAATATATATTTTGGTGTTTTGTGCTGTGTATTAGCCTCCTTTTTGAGTTGTGGACGAACTAATGTATTTATAATGAAGCCTTGGGGTCATTAGACATCTAAAAAAACCCTAAAATCCTGTTTCTGGTGCGCGCGGGGTGCCGCGGCGCTAAACCCCCTAGATTTTGTATGGAACGCATATATCCCTTTGAGTATATGCAAATTGATATATTATGGGTCTCATAACTCTTTTTAGATCAAAAGTTATAGCCTTTTTAAATTCAGTGCGCAGCTGATGCTGGTTTTTGCCTGTTCTTGAGTATGATGCTCCCAATAGGTCCCGAAACATGCGTAATTGGTCCATTCTTCATGTTCTAATGCTTCCTACAAACAAGATATAAAATGAACTATAAATGACATTAAATGACTCGATCCATAACAAAATAATAAACTAAGGATGTCGGAATAAGTGGGTATAAACCGCATTTATCAAACACCTCCCAAACTTAAGATTTTACTAGTCCCGAGCAAAAGACAAAATAAAAACTAAATACAAATAAACAAATAAAAATAACTAAATTAACTAAGCCATTTTTGTTAGGATCACGATTGCATTTAGCGTATGCAACAAGCCTTTAAATCCCTAGGCGGCTCTAGTGGACGAGTTGTAGTCTCGTGAGGGCTTACAGCGACGATACCCACAAACGTCATTCACACACAATCATGAAAAAATATAAAACAAATAAGATAGCAACTAAAATAATCCTGATAGTTATGCACAAAATTATCCTCAAATAGTGTTTATCAATGGAATCAGAGAACCTTCAAAGTACGTAATTCAGCTCAGATCCAAGTTCCTGAATAATTCGTCTAGGCTAGACTCATTGTGTGTGTGTGTAAAGGTTGATTCACAGCTTGATTCCTAAGTAAGCCAACTTAATGATTTCGTTTAAAATTTGGGATCGATGGGTCAAACCAACTTAGATATCTCAAGTATGCTCTGTAATTGCTTTATTTTGTGCTCAGTATGATATGATTTTTCTTTTTTTTTTCTTGTCTCTTTTTACACTTTTTTTTTGAACTTTTTCTTTTCTTTTTTCAACTCACCTACCCTTTAAGGTAGCATTTCTCCTCATGGTGGTCCTAATACTCGCCCATGGGTAGCTTCACGCTTATCGGTTATAGGTGGTTTATTTTTTTTCTTTAGAGACTTTTTTTCTTTTATTTCTATCCATACCATACATCATGACACTAGCAAAT
Organism: Zanthoxylum bungeanum; assembly: GCA_019454045.1. Taxonomy (NCBI): domain Eukaryota; kingdom Viridiplantae; phylum Streptophyta; class Magnoliopsida; order Sapindales; family Rutaceae; genus Zanthoxylum; species Zanthoxylum bungeanum. Next base: position 165,410 of record SKCR01028301.1, read on the forward strand.
CAAGATAGATATCTAAGAAAACGGTCATTCATCGACATGCAATTTCTTCAACTAGTCACCTTGTCAACTACTTAAGTTTTCACTGCTAAAAACCTATAATTGAGTGCTTACGAGTCAAACATAGATCAACTACTCAAGGCATTAGATAAAAGTAAATTGGGCACTTATCGTTTCTAAAATTTCATCCATAAACAAACAGTATCATCATAGGATTTATGCTTTACTATCAATGACTAAAACAAGAAATTTTTTTTATAAGTAAATAACAAGTAAACAACATGCACACACCCCCAAACTTAAAACTTGCATTTTCCTCAATGTAAGATAAAAAATAAAGAACAAGAGTGAGGAACAACACTACCGTGCATGGAGTTGATCAGGCTCTTACTGGTTAGAATTTGGTTGCGCGGGCGTTATGTGTTTCGTGCTATCTGCATAAATAACATGCAAATTAATAAATAGCACACAATAAACAAATAAACAATATGCAAATGCAAAGGTTCCTCCCCGCTAGCGTTAAGTTTAACGTCTTCAGCCAGACGTAACCACCCAAATGGTCATGGTGGCTTAAATGTAGTGAACCGGGTAATCTCATCTGCTTTCTTCTTTGGTATCCAATGGTTCTGATGACATGAAAAAGACAGCTTGGCAGGTTGTGGCAGTTTATCCATAGATAGTCCCTCAGGATATGTAGATTGTCCCCCAATTGGAAATTCTGGACTGCATATTCGGCAGAATTGGCTCGGCCTCATTTTTAACCTTTCAGTGGTCATCTCCAAGTGAGCAGTGACCTTTCTTTTCCTCTTTTAGCGGCGCTTTGGATGTGGTTTCAAGTTTATCTGAGGAGCATTTTCTTTTATGCATGGCTGCACCATGCTCATAGGTTGCTGAAATACTGATTTGCCTTACGTGTTTGCAACTCCCTTCGCTACTATATCTACCATGTGATATTCTGAATCACCTTGAGGACTCGGCATGGTTCTGAAAGCACTGAAGGTGACTTCTTTATATTTACTTCCTAAATTCAGAGAGGTATCCTTAATCTCTTTTCCGCTCCTAAGGGTTATGACTTGACATTGCTCTTTGTGGTTGACTTCAGTATTAGTATGAAACACCCATTTCTGTTGATTGGCCATGGAAGAAACAAGCAGCCCAATTTACGCTTCTAAAGATTTCAATGTTGCCCCCATATTGCTCATATGTGTTTCAATGTTATCTAGCATTGACTCATTCTTCTCAAACCTCTCTGAAGCTGTAGATACAAATATGCTCATGAGGTCATCTAAGGAAGGGTTCTGCTCATCTCTTGGATAGTTGAAGTCATGAGGAGTTTGCAAGATGTTCTCCATATTAGCATATGAAAAATTCGGATGATAATAATTAGGCATAGGACTGCCTCTATAGTTGTTGAAATTCCGATTGTTCGTATATCGTACTTGTTCAAATCCTGCTCTTTGTTGGATAATATGACCCATAGCGTCACTATTTGCACAGATCATTGTGTTGTTGTAGCAAATTAACTATGTAATAGGAAATTGCACTCTCATCATTTGTGATTAGATCACCATAGATATAAAATGAAGAGAGGTCCCTATGATTAGTTCCTGGATTGAGATGATATGAGACAATATCAGTCCACGAAGGATTAATCATTAAATATCCATAGCCATAGTATTATCGAGACTGGACATCGATAATGCGGAATAGGCTAGTATTGCACTTGTGCGCGTTGTGAGGGCACAACGGCATAGTTCTCATATATATAAGTATTGGATACTTGTGCAAGTGCGATAGGAGGTCGTATTTCACCGATGGTACGGGAAACAGCTTCGCTCTGGATAGACCCTTCGGAATCCCATTGGTATTATGACTAGGTGTCTATGGGAGGCCGAAATCAAGGTAGGTGTGTATAGTCTTAACCTGAGACTTACATCGCTAATACTTACGACAATCGGTAAACTTTGGTTTTGGTGGTGGGGGATCTTAACTGGTTCTGTGTTCACCTCTTCTGGGTTTATCAGGAATCGTAGTGTATTGGATGTGATGTCAAGACGGAAGTGTCACTCCAGTCATAATAGAGATGATGTCACGCAGGATACGGTATTAGTGCTCTTAAGTGATGCGCATCCAATCGTGATATTATGACCAGGTCATGAATATCCGATTATAGAGACTAGTTACCAGACATCCGATATGTGTTTCGGACGGGGCAGACACTTATCCAGCCCCAGCCCTAGCACGTGATTATCCGATACTGGGCCGATATGCACAATACAATCGTATACTACGCTTGATACAGATCTAGATATTCTTTGATGAATATGTCCGGAGAACTTGGGAAGACTTGGTGCTTTGCTAGGAGTCGACCTTGTCTCGTAAATCGGTAGAACGTAGTACTTGGTACGTACGTGATTCGGATACTCCGACGACCGTATTTACTGCCAGATTATCCGGGGATCTCATGGGTCGCTTCCCGATAATCCACCGATGACGCACAACTCGCACTCTTGAATAATCTGGGATTATACATAAGAGAGAGAAAATTAATCTAGGATTAATAACGGAGATATTTTATCCGGGATAAATGTCGTCTAAAGAGAGAGAACGATTAATTTGGAATTTATCGATAAAATTATATATTCGATATAATAATCGAAATTCGATTTTGACGCGAAATTAAAATTAGATTTTAATTCGGGCAAACGAGTTAATTTAGAATTAATTCGTTAGCGACGTAAATAATAATTTCGCTAGCCGTAATTATTCGATTTAATTAACGTCGCGACGTAAGCTCGGTATTTCGGAAATATCGAACCCGAACGCGTGAGTGCACGTGGGCCCACTTTCATTTGGAAACGTGTGGGGCCCACATGACACATGTCATATTATGCATTATTTAATTCTAATGCATTGCATGAAGATGTGTACAATACACTCAATGGTTTGCATGGAGTTTGAGTGTTTGACACTCTAAACCATTGCATGATTGTGTCATAAATTTATTATCAATTTAAAAATATTATGGCATAAATATAAATTGATTTTTGGTAAATCATTTTCAACTTAACACAACTTCAATCTCTCTCAAAAAAACTCTCTCTCTCCTCACGCCAAAAACAGAAGGTTTGCTCACTGGTTTTGAACCAGTTCAGCGTGACTTTAGGGAAGCAAGGGTTGGGTTTTCATGTTAATGTGTGAAAACCGCAAGTGCTAGCACACTACGAGTCTTGCGAAGGTGGTAGGGAGGTTTCCCCATGAGACGGGATCCATCCGACGAAGCTAGGAGCTCCGTTTCTTCACTCAAATTTCTGTTTTGCAGGGACAGTGGACTGTTGCAGTTTGGCGTGAAGGGCATTGCGTTTTTGGACTTCATTTGTCTCCAAATCGACTCAACCGATCAATGTGAGTATTCCGCTACCTCCGTTGATGTGTTCACGCATGTTTTCATGACTTGTTTGATCTTGGGACCTTAGAATAAACCAACAATGGCATCAAGAGCTAATGTTGCAAGCATGAAAAATGTAGGGCTTAAAATTTGGGTAAATGTTTGTTGAGCATGATTTGAATAAATTGCTTGTTTGAGTATGCTTATAACATGTTTAAATTCATATTGGTTGGACTAATTTGACGAAAATTGATTTGGAATAATTTTCCCCAATTTGATGGTGTTGGCCGAATATGTATGATATTGGAATTCTTGGAATTTTCATTGTTAATTCATTGGATGAGTTGTAATGGAGTAGGATGATGTTAATTTAAGATTGAATTGGATTTAATTTTAAATTGAACAAAACCCTAAATTCCTTATGTTGGCTGAATCTACAATGCCCTTTAATGTCTTGGTAATTTTGATTTTTGAACATTGGATGTATATGAAATCATTCGGGAAGTTAATACGTTGTCGATTGTGTAATTAATCGGATTGAATTCAAATCGGACAAAATAACTTCCTTGGCCGAGACTTAGAAGCATGTAATATGGTTTGATTTTTCATTATGTGTGTTTGACATGTGATAATGAATTGAATATGATTAATAAGACTAATTTGGTGTTTTAAAAAATGTTGATTTAGTTGATTAATCATATAATGCACTTTTGATAATTAAATTGTGAAAATTGGATTTTTGGATTTAATTAATTGGGCCTAATTTTGGAAATTAGAATTTAAAATTGTAATTGGGCCTATTGGGCTTGATTTATCAAGTTTGGTTTAGGCCAAGTGGATTGGATCCAATTGGGCCCAAAACCTTAACCATAAAGCCCAATTGCGACTAATGAACCTTTAATGTTCAATTGGGCCTAATGGGCCAAGATTGATTTATGGGCTTATGGGGTAAATCCCGGATTGGACTTTGGTTATCGGTTGACCCGAGTTGACCAAAAGTCCACGCCTTAAGAAATCAATCAAAAGCCCATTGGACTTTAATTGAATTGACGTTGGACGTTAATCGGTCTTTGAGACGCGTTACGATTAGATTTGGAATTTAAATCGTAAAAGGTTTATTAAATAAAAGTGTAATATTTAATTTTGAATTGAATATAGTGAATTAGTATTAAATACATGTTAAATTAGATTTATGATGTAGTTTAATTTAATTCATGAATTCGTACTTTGAGTACATATTCGCAAAAATGAGTTTGACTCGAACAAAATCAAATCGTTGTTTGAACATTGGATGATCACTTAATTATCAGATTAATTAATTTGATTAGATTGATTGATAGCATGCTTATGTGTGTGAATACGTGGTTGTGTTGAATGAATAATGTATATCGGATGGATATTAGTCGGGTGGGCAATTTTAGAAATTGTTGTAATAAATTCGATTTATTAAATTGGACCTGCGTGTCCAGCCTTATCACCTTCTTTCTCTTTGTATTCTCTTCTCACCTATTCCCCTCTATGTATAAGAGGTTTCTTTAGAAGTGTAGTGTAACGGGTAGAAGTAGTACAAGTGCTAGCTTGAGTGAGAAAGGGAGAGATTTGATCTAGGATCAATGTGTTAAGTATCCATCCGCATATCATTATTATTTTATTTCATACTCGCTTTATTATGTATTTAGAATGCATGTTTAAGGGTGTATGATGATGAGACCTTATCAAAGATAATTAAATTGGTAGCCAATTTGCACGCGAAAATCCCTCAATCTATATTAAGCAAATATCCTTCCATTGAATGATTCTTGTTCAAGATCCGAAGTTGGCATTGGTTTGTTTTTGACCAAAGTCAAGACCTTTGTCAATCAAGGATGTACTTGAATCATGAGAGTTTTGTTGCATATCGGTGTCTTGTCCAAATCGTGATTTTTATTGGCCAAAGTCAGATCACTTTTTGTCCAATGACATTGATTACGAAACTTTCCTCGTCAATGGGTCCTGCTTAACTGGAATCATTAGGTTTGTTTTTGGCCAAAGCCAAGGCCTAGATGATTCGGAGGATAGGGTTAGGAAACATGTAATGGATACATTGACATTATACATATGTTTCGGACTTGGATGTCCACCTAACCGGATCTAGGAATTGGATGAGATCCAATTGATCTGTGAGATCTACCTAGTTAAATAGCATACAGCTTTTTATTGGCCAAAGTCAGGGTTGTGTGTTATTTAATAGGATCCTAGCCCACTAGGAAACACGGTTTCCCGAGTACTCCACAGAGGGTTAGAGGCTCGACGAAAAATAGTGGGAGGCAAGTATTGAATTTGCAACATTCGTTCAATTACTCGCTAAACACGCTCATTTATATTTTACTCGTCATATTAATTAAAAGTATTAGTCATACTAATATTTTATGTTGTTTTAAAGATATATATAGTTGGACTATATACAAACTCATTCAATATATAGTTGATTTTGTAATTGGATTATAGTAATCAATACAATTGAATTAAATGATAGTTGATTTTATAATGAGATTATAGTAATCAATATTAAAATTATAGTTGATTAAATAATTGGATTATTGTAATCATTATAATAAATAGTACCTTAATAATTGATTAAATAGTTGGACTATTAAAATCAAGTAAAGAATTGAAAAGGTTGAATATTTAAAATATATAATCCTTGGATTAAATGTTTTAAATGATTTAATTTTCAATTGGGAATTAATAATAGGTTAATTTATTTGATAAAATAACTTATTATTACTAAGCCCATAATTAAGCAAATAGTAGAGCATAAAGTCTTTGGAAGATTTATGTGATGATGACTTTAGTGCTTAATTAATATACTTATAATAAATCTATCTTTAGATTTAAAAGTATTAAAGTTGCAATTAATAATTCTTGGAGAATTAATTGACTATTCTAGTGGAGAAAAGTCAAAGTTTGCAATTAGGGCATGTAGCAAAAGGTGCACATCGTTTCGATATTCCGAAACCCAAGGCTTGGCCAAAGGTTTGTGAAATATTGAAAAGGATAATTGACATATCTCAAAGTGACTACCATTTGGATATGGAAGACACGAAGGAATTAAAGAAAGGGCGAGGCTCTAACTTTAAAAATATTTGTCAAAGTTATGTTACTACTAGTATTGAAATTGGATTTTAAATACTTAGTGTGGTACATAATACATATATGTATTGACGTTCAGAATCCGCTGTGAGCTGGATACTGGCTTCAAGCCGAGATTTCTCTGCGAATTGGAAACGGGACGAAAGTCGCTGTGTTTCGACCGTAAATACCTAAGTTTAGGTACTACCCTTTGGGTATGTACTTAAATTAGGAAATGTTATAATGTAACTAGTTTGATTAGAGACATTATCTCTATATCAGTGTTTAATCCGATACGGATAAAACCTTTATATTCTAGAACACTAAAGTGTTTCATTAAATAAAGATGATACTGAGATAAATACATTGGATGTAAATAACAAAATTTATATTTTGAATATGATAAAATCTCAAACATATAAAATGACAAATAAATAGCTCAAATTGATTTGATCAATAGAGACTTATTTGTGGCATTGTTGTCTGGGACACAATTAAACAAGACTCGTATATCCACACTTTTGTAGAGTGGGTACTAGGACTGATTTGACTATTCAAATAAGGTCTGCGAATCTAGTTTATTAGGTAAAATACCTAAAATACTATTTACTTGGTAATAGTAAAAGGGCCACCGATCTGTTAGCCCTATTCATGGTGAAGTAAGTGGGCCCATATCTAGCTAGGCTAGATGTGAACATGAATATTTCGTGACCTTAACGGATGTGTGACATCACGTTGTGGTTATGTGTTTCTTTTGAAGAACACAGATCGGAAACTTTAGAGTTTCGACAGGAAGTAGACAAACAGATCGGCTATAGTGTTATTCCGCCGCGGGAATACCGTAATGGAAAATACTTAAGCAGTAAGTTCATACGTACATGAAAGAGTACGGTGTTCTTTCAGATGAGGACATGATAAGGTTTATCACGAGTCGCTCTGAGCTACTATTTCCTTCTACAGGATATGTATTAACAGTGCAAAACTTATTTAGAATAAGGTTCCATATAATCTGTTTGACAGATATCATATAGGATATGAACAGGAAGAAACGAGGTTTCTCATTCCTGATAATTTGGGTATGCCAGGCATAGCGTTTGGATGATACCAAACTAAGGACCCAAATTGGATAAGTGCCAATATAGGTTATCCTAAGGGAAACCTTAAGTATAATACTTGTAAATCCCACATGAGAACAATATAATTGTTGCTCACCATGCAGTTTTCCTGAGAGGAATACCGATATGCAGTGGTCAGTGGGAGGATAGTGATACTCGATGAAAATCGGAGTAATACTGTCCAAGGCACAAAGTCCTTAATGGAACACAAATAGTTCATCTATGATGAAAACTATACATTAATCTTCAAATACACAAGAAACTAGTAGATCGGATAGAGTCAGAAAACAACCTAGGGTATGGGTTTCTGATCTCGCCCCATAAAGATGTCAATCTTATGGTGGTGTACCATCCGACTACGTTTATGAGGAAGTGATACGAGGTATCGACTCCCTGTTATGGCAAAGTGCCATGAGTCCGAAATGGATTCCATGTATAACAACTATGTTTGGATACTAGTTGTTGTACCACAAGGCATTGTGCCTATTGGTACTATAAATGTCTTCAAGGAAGACATACATGGAAGGCAACATACCAACGTGCAAAGCTAGACTTTTGACGAAAGGTATCGTTATCAACATTGTGTTAATAACGGTTCAACCTTTTACCTGTTGCCATGGTAAATCCATTTTGAAAATGCTTGTTGATAACTGCGTATTTCATTTATGAAATTTGTCAGTTACAGATCAAAATCGCTTTCCTGAAAAGGAAACCTTTTGGAGGATATTTACAACATCCTTACGATTTTATATAACCGACAAACAAGGTTTGCGGGTTATTCGATCCATGTTTGGATTGATGCAAGCATAAGGTTCTTGGAACTGTTGTTTTGAAATAATCATAATGGTTTATGATTTGATTCAAAACTAAATAATTCTTGTGTATATAAGGAGGTTAGTGGGAGGAGAGCGCACTGACAGTGAATTCCCATAAAGCTATTGTTGAAAGCTTGGCTTTCAATAGAAATTCTCCGTAGAATTCTGGGGAGTAACAACCTTTATTCAAGGAATAAAGATCTATTGGGATAGATTTGGAGCTGTTAACACTCTCTGGGAAATTGTACATTTAAAATGTACTTGATGGGTGTCTCATACGCTTCGAGCATATGGAGTCACAATCGGGTCAATCCAAGTGATAGTCACTGGATTGAAGTTAAGAACATCTGTTAATATCTCTGAGAACTAAAGATGCTATCTTTTACTATGGAGAAGGAGAACTTGAAGTGACTGGGATCACTGCTGCAAGTTTCCAAACGATTAAATACTGCGGTACTATAAAGTTTGAATAACGGGACAGTGAGCTGGAAATCTTCCAAGCAAGATAACTGTTGCCGAATAAACAACGATTGCGGATTATTGCTGCAGCTGAGGCAGCAATAGAAGTCTTTTGGGTCGAAAGTGAATCTAATTAGATTAGATAAAGTTCTGTTAGCAGCTGAGCTAGGCGTCAGCATAGGCTAAGGAATTAAAGGTCTCATCGACGATCCAGATATATACTTCTATATCATCTGATTCGTTCGGATCATACATCGTGGCGATGTGATGATCGTGTAAATCGCGTCAGACGATAATTAAGCAAATCCGCTTACGAAAACCTTTCCTCAGCAATTTGAGCGAATTGTACATAGTTCGGGTGTTAGACACTCGAGTGACTGGCTATGTGCCAAGTGGGAGATTGTTGGATAATATGACCCATAGCGTCACTATTTGCACAGATCATTGTGTTGTTGTAGCAAATTAACTATGTAATAAGGAAATTGCACTCTCATCATTTGTGATTAGATCACCATAGATATATAAATGAAGAGAGGTCCCTATGATTAGTTCCTGGATTGAGATGATATGAGACAGTATCAGTCCACGAAGGATTAATCATTAAATATCCCTAGCCATAGTATTATCGAGACTGGACATCGATAATGCGGAATAGGCTAGTATTGCACTTGTCCGCGTTGTGAGGGCACAACGATATAGTTCTCATATATATAAGTATTGGATACTTGTGCAAGTGCGATAGGAGGTCGTATTTCACCGATGGTACGGGAAGCAGCTTTGCTCTGGATAGACCTTCGGAATCTCATTGGTATTATGACTAGGTGTCTATGGGAGGCCGAAATCAAGGTAGGTGTGTATAGTCTTAACCTGAGACTTACATCGCTAATACTTACGACAATCGGTAAACTTTGGTTTTGGTGGTGGGGGATCTTAACTGGTTCTGTGTTCACCTCTTCTGGGTTTATCAGGAATCGTAGTGTATTGGATGTGATGTCAAGACGGAAGTGTCACTCCAGTCATAATGGAGATGATGTCACGCAGGATACGGTATTAGTGCTCTTAAGTGATGCGCATCCAATCGTGATATTATGACCAGGTCATAAATATCCGATTATAGAGACTAGTTACCAGACATCCGATATGTGTTTCGGACGGGGCAGACACTTATCCAGCCCCAGCCCTAGCACGTGATTATCCGATACTGGGCCGATATGCACAATACAATCGTATACTACGCTTGATACAGATCTAGATATTCTTTGATGAATATGTCCGGAGAACTTGGTAGACTTGGTGCTTTGCTAGGAGTCGACCTTGTCTCGTAAATCGGTAGAACGTAGTACTTGGTACGTACGTGATTCGGATACTCCGACGACCGTATTTACTGCCAGATTATCCGGGGATCTCATGGGTCGCTTCCCGATAATCCACCGATGACGCACAACTCGCACTCTTGAATAATCTGGGATTATACATAAGAGAGAGAAAATTAATCTATGATTAATAACGGAGATATTTTATCCGGGATAAAATGTCGTCTAAAGAGAGAGAACGATTAATTTGGAATTTATCGATAAAATTATTATATTCGATATAATAATCGAAATTCGATTTCGACGCGAAATTAAAATTAGATTTTAATTCGGGCAAACGAGTTAATTTAGAATTAATTCGTTAGCGACGTAAATAATAATTTCGCTAGCCGTAATTATTCGATTTAATTAACGTCGCGACGTAAGCTCGGTATTTCGGAAATATCGAACCCGAACGCGTGAGTGCACGTGGGCCCACTTTCATTTGGAAACGTGTGGGGCCCACATGACACATGTCATATTATGCATTATTTAATTCTAATGCATTGCATGAAGATTGTGTACAATACACTCAATGGTTTTGCATGGAGTTTGAGTGTTTGACACTCTAAACCATTGCATGATTTGTGTCATAAATTTATTATCAATTTAATAAATATTATGGCATAAATATAAATTGATTTTTGGTAAATCATTTTCAACTTAACACAACTTCAATCTCTCTCAAAAACTCTCTCCTCTCCTCACGCCAAAAACAGAAGGTTTGCTCACTGGTTTTGAACCAGTTCAGGCGTGACTTTAGGGAAGCAAGGGTTGGGTTTTCATGGTGAAAACCGCAAGTGCTAGCACACTACGAGTCTTGCGAAGGTGGTAGGGAGGTTTCCCCATGAGACGGGATCCATCCGACGAAGCTAGGAGCTCCGTTTCTTCACTCAAATTTCTGTTTTGCAGGGACAGTGGACTGTTGCAGTTTGGCGTGAAGGGCAGTGCGTTTTTGGACTTCATTCATCTCCAAATCGACTCAACCGATCAATGTGAGTATTCCGCTACCTCCGTTGATGTGTTCACGCATGTTTTCATGACTTGTTTGATCTTGGGACCTTAGAATAAACCAACACTCTTCTGTTGGGTAAATGCATTCCATAAGCATAAACAGCTTCAATAAACGATTGGCTTATTTGATTTGTCAATACTTCTAGATGAGTCGTGAGGGACGATACTTGAGCTATCAGTGCACTAATAGGATCTGTCATTGCTTCTTTTCCAACTCTCCTCGTACGAAAGAAAGAAAAAAATATATATATATAACAATAAAAAGTATATATATAAAATAAAATTATAAAAATAAAAGCAAAAATAAAACTTAAGACAAAAATAAAGAAAATAAAAAAAAAAATAAATTAAATAAAATCTAAAGCTAAGATTACTTGGTAATAGTATTAATATGAATTAAACAAACAATCCCCGGCAAAAGCGCCAAAAATTTGTTGTGATATTTTATATCGTACCGCAAGTGTACGGTGTCAAGTTTTAGTATAAATGAGTGTAGAGTGTCGAACCCATAGGGATTGCGTTAACTCGCAATAATTACTACAATTGATAATCCTAACTTTATTTAGACGATAATTAATAAAGATTTAATTAAATAAATATAAAAATAATTATTTATGAGGGACTAATACGATAGAGATTCTAGATCATGATTTCACCTAGTTGTCGCCTATGTATTTGTCATGTGAATTAATCATTGTTCAGTTATATTGTTTATAAGTCTAGATTCCAAAAATATACATTCCCTCTCTCGAGCATCAGTGAAAATATCATCAACTATAGACTTCGATATCTCTATAAAAATCTAGTAGTTAACAACTCATTACGCTTTGTGATTCTATATTAACGACTTCAAAGGAACTTATATATTCTCTCGAACTCTTTAAAACTCATAAGTTATATTCTCTAGATCTATTCAAAATCCCATCTCTCGAGTGATAGATTCTAAACATATATCATCATATTTGTGTCCACCAAACATAAGACATTAAACTCAATAGAATACAAATAAAATGAATAAACCTTCATAACAAAATTGACAATTAAAACAAAGGTTCAAGCATCAGTTACATCATTCTCCATAATTAAGGAGTTTAGTTCATGACAATAGATAAAAACAATAAGAACAAAGTCATGAATCTAATGGAAATCATTAGAGTTCTAAGAATGAAACAAGAAGATAAAAAACTCGAATTGAATCTCTTCCTCTTCGGACGTCACCGCCTTCGTCTCCTCTTGTTACTCTTCAATCCTCCTCCTTGGATCCTTAAAAATATATATTTTGGTGTTTTGTGTTGTGTTTTAGCCTCCTCTTTGAGTTGTGGACGAACTAATGTATTTATAATGAAGCCTTTGGGTCATTAGACATCTAAAAAAACCCTAAAATTATGTTTCTGGTGCTCGCAGGGCGCTTCGGCCCCAAAGCCCTTGGATTTTGTATGGAACGTATAGATTAATTTGAGTAGATGCAAATTGGTATATTATGGGTCTCATAACTCTTTTTAGATCAGTAGTTATAGCTTTTTTAAATTCAGTGCGCAGCTGATGCTGGTTTTTACCTGTTCTTGAGTCTGATGCTCCCAATAGGTCCCGAAACATGCGTAATTGGTCCATTCTTCATGTTCTAATGCTTCCTATAAATAATATATAAAATGAACTATAAATGACATTAAATGACTCGATCCATAACAAAATAATAGACTAAGGATGTCAGAATAAGTGGGTATAAACCGCACTTATCAACCCCTGACATGCACCTATTGACATACAGATTGACTGACTTAACTACATGTAGACGTGGTTGTCATGCATACATGAACATAAACTATTGTAAACGTGTTGTATAACTCGCATGAACATAACTCATATATACACACATAATGAATATAAACTCGAATGCATAACTAGTACGTACATAACTTCAAATCTACCAACACATGAATACATAAATACATACATGGCCTTATGGCCTAATTTGAAATTAATAACTATTGGGCCCGACTCTGACATCTACGGTGTGTAATAACTGCCATTGGGTCTGATCTCTTCCATGCTTTTCCACTGCGTGCATGATCTTACAACCTGTAAAACAACTGGAGAATGGAGTAGGTCAAGTTTTTTGAAAGACCTGGTGAGTGAATGCCGGAGAGCCAACAAAATAGGTTGATATATATATAACATAAACATTTGAAATATTAAAACTAAAGAATATGAATATACATATAATGACATGAACTGAGAAATAATGGCATGGGTGAAGAACTATGATCGTGGCCCAAAAAATTGAAACTAAACTCGAATAATGGCACTGATGAGGTGAACTGTGTGAACATGACCTGGAGCTGACATGAACTGCATGACATGATTTCTAATGTGACCTAAACTGTGTCATGATCTTCAATCCTAATAACATGTTAACCTGATATGAAACTACGTGAGCTAAGCCTAAATATCTGAACTGACATCCAAGAGCTAAACCAAAATGCCTAACCTGAAATGCATAAACTAGACCTTAATACATAATAGAACATGTATGAGTTACAATTGTGTACCTGACCTGAAAACTACATGTACATGATCTGGTAATGACATATACTACCTGACAAAGCTGAAAACATGACCTACAATATGAACCTAACCTGAAACTAAAATGAACTGGTTGAAAACTTATCTATATTATGTAGTATTATGTCATGAACTACTTGAACTAAAACTGACATACTAACATATTCCAATCCTGCATGATTTGAAACTATATGAACTAAAACATGATTATCTGACAACGAGACTACAAGTCACGGTTGCTAACATAGCCTAATCCTATGTGATTTATTCTGAAACGTGTCCATAACTTGAGAATAATATATGCTAATGCCAAATCACCCATACCCGTGGTAAAACCATCCCAAACTCATGTATGAATCTTAAGAAAAAATTACATGATGATAGAAAAATGTAATTTGGAATCTAACATACTTGACGACATGTAAAATATGGATATGACATGTAAATGCATTAACATGATCTGAACTTGCATGAGGTGATTATACAACTATATGAACTAGACATAAATAACTAGAAACATGACATGCATAGATGAAACTACATGACATGGCATGATTTGAAAACATAACATGCAACTTGTAAAAACATGCATATAAATCTGATAATTATATTATAAACCGATAACATATATTGTTACCGAAAACGCATTGTGGTATGAATTCTGAAATTCATATACATGTTTAAACTGTAATCATAAAACCATGTACATGATCTGTAAACATACATGTGCAATGACCGAGATTGGGACATTTCCCCATTATCACCATAAGTAACGGGATTGTGCCGTCGCCCCCGCGTATGCTCGTACATCCTCTAAAAACATGAAAACCATAATAGCCTAGTAGCCTGGGGGCATTAAACACTGCGTAGTAGGACTTGACATCATATAAGTAAATGGAACATTAACATGAACTGAGCCTATCGGGGTGATCAGTGCCACAAGGCAAGCAAACCCGAGATGATTAACGTGAGGGAGCGGCACTGAACTTATGGTGTAAAAACCATGCATATACTTATAAAGTCATTTTAAGTGGATTCCATAAAATCATCTTGAAATCATAAAACATGAACATACATCTTGAAAAACATGGCGTGAAAACTAACATGCATAGTATCTGATGAACCTGACAATGACATAACCGACATGCATAATATTACTAACTTGAAATGGCAGTCTAGAACATAGACTGACATGAACAATATGACATGGACATGCCGAAGATTAAATCTTAACCATGTAATCTGACATGCTGCAAACATGAACTGAAGAACTATAAAAGAAATATTAACTTGAAAAGCATGAACTAACAGATACTGAAATCATAAATTTTAATTATGTATGTTGAAAGTCATATCTTGAAATCTGATATTCATGATACCTAAAGGACTTGTAAACATGAACTAATAAGTTATGGCATGAACTGAAATGCATGACTTGGCATGTAGGAGCAGCAAAACATAACTAGGCTGAATCTTGAATACGTGGCTAAACTACTGAGCTATATAAACTATGAATCATGAAAAACTTGAACTAACAAAAGTGAAAACTTGAAACCTATATATGAATTATAAGACTTATCTGAAATGAAAAACTAGAACTAAATACATAAACTAACATGCAATATGAATCTACAATCTAATTATATAACTAGGTATACGTGATGGACATATAAACTAAATACATGAAACTAAGATTACATCTAAAAAGCTTAAATTTATAAACGGAATTGATAATGAAGGCAAAAGAATAAAATGGAAACATAATCAATTAGTGTGAACTAAAAGTGATAACAAAAGCCATAAATTGGGGATTACTACTGAATACAAAAAGAATATTTCATGAATTGGAAATAGAATCAACAAAACGTAAGTAGCCGAGAAATATGAAAGAGATGGAAAAGAAAGCATTCTCTCAGTGCCTTACATTCTCTATCAGCGTTCCTGAATGCTGATGGAAAGATTCCTGCGAAGCATCTAACTAAACTTGTATTCAAGTATGGTTAGCATACTTGAATTAAAAAAAAAATATTGAACTTGATTTGTGAATGCATGAACATACTTCTTAATCTAACTGTGCTACTAATTGCCATGCTTATGATGTGATATGTTATGATCGAGCAATGGCATGCTCAAAAAAACTGATGGGACATTTTAACATGACCGATGTAGTCACTTGAAATGTCCAAAACTGCCTATTAGACAAAATGCCCAACTTAGCCTAATTTCATCATTACCAACCATACGTGTTTATTATCAGGCTCATTATCATACACACATATACGCTTATAAAATTCTGACCAAGCTTATACATGGCCTTATACATTTGGCTAAAACCTTCCTTATAAGGCTTCAAACATACAACGTCACACTAAGCATAAACCTAACACAACTAATACAAGCCTGACACATCAAAATAAACTTTCCACTAAGCTTCCTTGAATTCGGACAATAAAGTCTCATATCAAACTTGACAAAGCCAACCAATTTCATGTATTCATTTCTACACAATATTATTTCGTTCATAGATAATTACTTAAACAAGCAGAAATATACAAACAAGTTCTTTTCAAACCACCCATTTATACAAGCCTATCATCAAGCCTTCCATTCCCTTTGATATTTGGCCAAATTTCCCTAAAACCAAACTCATCACAAACCAAAACATTAAGGCATAACCCTTGCTAATTCACTATTTACAACAAAAAATTTCACATTCCCAAACATAACCTATGCATTCGGCCAAGACACAAAATTACCACCCTTAAAGTTTCAACCTAGCTTAAATACAACTTATGACAAAAAAATCCTCTAAATACATGAACCACCACCCAACATTAACAAAATCAGAACAATATAATCCCTTACACAAGCCTACATATTCGGCCAAGGGGCATAGTAATAGCCTTTGAAGTTTTTCATCTCAATACCATACAAATTCATGTCAAGACATCATTTTAAACTTGAATCATCATCATTCATCAATTGAAATAAAAAAAATAACCCCCAATTACATACATGCAGATTCAGCAAGCCCCCTAATTTTGGGAAAATTGGGCATTCCATCATAATAAAACTTAATCGATGTTTATATTGCATGAAATGCATTAAAATGCATGCAAGTAACTAATTCATGGACAAATTGACAAATTTAACTCT
This sequence comes from Zanthoxylum bungeanum, assembly GCA_019454045.1. Lineage (NCBI taxonomy): Eukaryota > Viridiplantae > Streptophyta > Magnoliopsida > Sapindales > Rutaceae > Zanthoxylum > Zanthoxylum bungeanum. Next base: position 182,379 of record SKCR01028301.1, read on the forward strand.
TAGGGTTTATAGGGTACGAATTTGGAGACTTATAAATTCTTGCTCGAACTAAAAAATATGAGAAAGATGGGAGATTAGAAGCATACATGTGTGAGATAAAACTTGGAACCACCAATTTATTCATTAAAAATGGTGCGAGTGTGAGAAATTTCTTAGAGTTTCCTTAATAATATTGGTTATGTTTTTGTAGTATCGAGAAAAGTGGGAATATTGCTCTTTGTATAGGCAAATGAATGATTTTTGGGTGCAAAAGAAGTGGTCTAAGTTGTGAAATTTTTCGCCATTTTATGATTTTGGAAACACGTTCAACATAAAATTTGTAGGTCTCGACCTTAGTTTTTCAATAGTATAAAGATCAAAATAAGGGATATCATATGAAAAAGTTACAACCAAATTACGAAATGGTTTCCTAAGACTCTGTTGAGCTAAAAAGAAACGGTTGAAGCTGAAAATTTATCCCGAGTCTCCGATCATAATTTCTAAAGTATGAATCCTATTTATACATGATTATATGAATAATAATATGTCATACATGATGAATTACTGTACTGGACATGTCGTGACTAACCGGGGTGTTAGAAGGGTACATTCCATTAGATATTCACATAATGCATTAAAATAACAACGGAACCTTTATAATATTTAATTACATTTACAAGGGCATCCACAATCAGTTGAACATCAGGATTGTATCCTCCATCCTTCTTTCTTCGGGCTCTAATCCAAGTTAAACTCCTGTCAATTTAAGCCTCAGTAAGACCAGTCTCATAACACTGAAAAAATCATGTTATATATTATGTAGTTCTCTAAGTTCATCATAAATGAAAAAGGTTCTATATTAGACAAACAATATGTATAATTTTCTATATCCAACATAGCCCTTTCGGCTCAGACAATGCTTATATTTATTGTAAGAATGCAATGCATGTTTCTGTTTCCTAACCTTGTGCAAAATAAATAAAGTATATTCATTTATATGATCGAAAACAAGTACTTGTTAATTTTTGCTTTACTATTGCTTACTGAAAACTCCTCTCAAACACAATCATTCACAAACAAATCCTAATAATATTGTCTAATATGGTAGCATAAAAGAGGTATCTTCAACTTCTTACAATCATGAAAATTGTCCAAAACAATCTTCATCAATCGGTACCTATGATTTCTAAAGGCCTTCTTTATGGATTGCAACACTTGTTTCTCACTTCTGTTATTAACGATGAATCTTTTCTGCAAATAGTAAATGTAAATTAACTTTTTGTTCATAATAAGTATCAGGCTATGCCTGAATAGTAAGTTAGGTATTTATACCTGAACAAACTTCCACAATGCTTCTTTATATTTATCCGGAACATATCTCCAATTATTTTCGATGATTGGTATAATAATTCATGCCAAAAGTCCAATGTAAGATAACAGTGAAGTGGTCTCAGCTCCAGCTGTTGGATAATATGACCCATAGCGTCACTATTTGTACAGATCACGGTGTTGTTGTACAAATTAACTATGTGACAAAGGAGATTGCACTCTTATCATTTGTGATTAGATCACCTAGATATATAAATGAAGAGAGGTCCATATGATTAGTTCCTGGATTGAGAATGATATGAGACAGTATCAGTCCACGAAGGATTAATCATTAAATATCCCTAGCCGGAGTATTATCGAGACAGGACATCGATAATGCGGAATAGGCTAGTATTGCACTTGTGCGCGTTGTGAGGGCACAACGGCATAGTTCTCATATATTTAAGTATTGGATACTTATGCAAGTGCGATAGGAGGTTGTGTTTCACCGATGGTACGGGAAACAGCTTCGCTCTGGATAGACCCCTCGGAATCCCATTGGTATTATGACTATGTGTCTATGGGAGTCCGACATCAGGGTAGGTGTATTTGGTCTTAACCTGAGACTTGCACCGCTAATGCTTACGACAATCAATATACTTTAGTTGAGGTCGTCTAGGACTCTAACCGGTTCTGTGTACGCCAACTGCTGGGTATATTGAGAATCGTAGAGTATTGGGTGTGATGTCAAGACGGAAGTATCACTTCAGTCATAGTGGAGATGATGTCACGCATGATACGGTATTAGTGCTCTTAAGTGTTGCGCAACCATCGGGATATTATGACTAGGTCATGCATATCCGATTATAGAGACTAGTTACCAGACATCCGACATGTGCTTCGGACGGGGCAGACACTTATCAAGCCCTAGCCCTAGCACGTGACTATCCGATACTGGGCCGATATACACAATACTTGGTATACTACACTTGAGACAGATCTTAAATATTCTTAGATGGATATGTCCGGAGAATTGGGTAGACTTGGTGCTTTGCTAGAAGCCAACCTTGTCTTGTAAATCGGTAAAACATAGTACTTGGTACTCACGTGTTCGGATAGTCCGATGACCGATTTGACTACCAACATATCCGGGGATCTCATCGGTCGCTTCCCAAAGATTCACCGATGACGTATGACTCGCACTTATATTAATCTGGGATTAATATGATGAGAGAGAAAATTAATCTAGGATTAATTACAGAGATATTTTATCTGGGATAAAATATCAATTTAAAGAGAGAGAGAATGATTAATTTGGAATTAATCGATTAATTAATATTTGATATATTAAACGAAATTGGATTTCGACGCGGAATTAAAATTAGATTTTAATCCGGGCGAGCGAATTAATTTAGAATTAATTCGTTAGCGACGTGAATAGTGATTTCGCTAGGCGTAATCACTTAATTACGACGCGACGGAAAATTCGTTAATTTGGAATTAGCGAAACCGAGCCCGAGAATATTTACGAGCGCATTCACATTTCGAATTCGAGCGCGGCTCGTCAAATCAAGCGTCAAATCGCTAGTCGCATCTAGCGTCACATCAAGCGTCAAATCATGTCACTTTGAGTGATGTGACAATTGATTAGATTGATTGATTGAAATGACTTGATGTGAGTGGTTGGAAATCAACTTTTTGAAAGTTGAAAGACATAATTGTTTTATATTTCTTTGACTTTTTGAAAGACAAAAGAAGTGTATATGCTTTATTTTTGTAGAAAATATATAAGCAAAGATATACAATATTTCCAACACACTTTTCATCTCTCTCTCTCACGTTGGTTTCATTTTGGAGCCAAAAATTATCTTCCTCTCTCACGCCATTTTCTGGTTCTAAGGGCAGTGAACTGCCGAATTTAAGAAGCAAAAATGGAGGGAAGCAAGTGTGTTTTGTGGCAAAACAAGAGTGCTAGCACACTCCATGATCAATGCGAAGGTGATAAGGAAGCTTACCCATGAGCCGGGAATCACTACGACGAAGCTTGGAGCTTGTTTTGATGATGAAAACCGAATCTGCAGTGAGCTGTGACAGTGGACTGCTCACGCCTAAACCAGTGAAGAAATCAGATTTTGTGTTGCTTCCGCGTCGCTCAACCGCTTGATGTAAGTCTTTCGCACTTCCGTCGTTGTATTCACTTGTGTATCATGCTTGAGTTTTGATCTTGGGACCTATAGAAACTCCAACAATGGCATCAAGAGCTTAGGTTAAAAGCATGAAAAGTTAGGGCTAAAATTTGGGCAAACTTGATTTTGAGCATGATAAATTAAATTGGATGGATTTGTATGCTTAATTGTGTTTGAATTGAAGATTGATTGGGTCAATTTCAAGAAAATTTGATTGGATCATTTTTTTCCCCAAATTTCCTCCTTGGCCGAAAATGTGATGCCCTTTAATGTCTTGGGATTTTTGATTTTTGACAATTGGATGTGTTGGAAATCATTCGGGAATATGATTTGATGTCGATTGCGGAATCAATTGGATTGCATTCGAATCGACGAAAAATCCCCAATTGCCAAGTATGTCATAAAGCTTTAAATTGGGTAAAATTGATTTGAGCATGCAATTATGAAATTGGATGATAAAGTATGCTTGAATGTATTTTAATTGATGATTGGTTGGATCAATTTGATTAAATATTGTTTGGAACAAATTTCCCCAATTTTGATGTGTTGGCCGAATAGGAGTATGCCCTAAATCTTGGTAATTTTGTTTCATTGATCATTGGATGACTTGAAACGATTGAGGATGTTGATTTAATGTTAATTTGGATTTAATTGGATTGAATTCGGAATTGACATAAAATTAGTCCACATTACTGAGAGTATTAAAGCATGTAATGGGTTTGATTTTAATCTTAATGTGTTGGACATGTGATGATGAAGATAAGCATGATTAGTTAGCCTAATTTGTTTTTTAGAATGTTAATTAGGGTGATTAATCATGACATACACTTTAGGTAATTAAATTGCGAAATTGGATTTGTGTAATTTAATTAATTGGGCTAATTTTGGAAATTGAGCTTGAATTGTTGTTATTGGGCTTATTGGGCTTTGTTGTACAAAGTTTGTTTTAGGCAAAATTGGTTGGATCCAATTGGGCCCAAAACCGCATCCATAAAGCCCAAATGCAACATAATGGACCTTTGTAATTTAATTGGGCCTAATGGGCCAAAATTAATTTAAAGGCTTATGGGGTAAATCCCGGATTGGACTTTGGTTGCGGGTTTACCCGAGTTGACCAAAAGTCCACGCCTTAAGAAATTAATTAAAAGCCCATTGGACTTTAATTAAGTTGACGTTGGACGTTAATCGGGCTTTAAGACCCGTAACAATTAAATTTGGAATTTAATTCGTAAAAGGTTTATTAATAAAGTGTGTGATATTAATTTGGAATTAAATAGTGAATTAGAATTAAATACAAATTGAATTGGATTTAATTGTGTAGTTTAATTTAATTCTAGAATTTGTACTTTAAGTACTTATTCGTAAAAACGAGTTTGACTCGAACAAAATCAAATCGTTGTTTGAACATTGGATGATCATTAATTATCAAGATTAATTAATTGGATTAGATTGATTGATAACATGCTTGAGTGAATACATGGTTGTGATGCATGAATAATGTATATCGGATGGATATTAGATGGGTGGGGCAATTTTAGAAATTGTTGTAATAAATTTGATTTATTAATTGGACCTGCGTGTCCAGCCTTATCACCTCTTATTCTTTGTATCTCTTCTCACCTATTCCCCTCAATGTAAATGAGGTTTCTTTAGAAGTGTAGTGTACAGGTAGAAGAAATATTTGTGCTAGCGGGAGAGAGAAAGTGAGAGATTTGATCTAGGATCAATGTGTAAAATATCCATCCGCATATCATTATTATTTTATCATATGCGCTTTATTATGTGTTTAGAATGCATGTTTAAGGGTGTATGATGATGAGACCTTAACAAAGATAATAAATTGGTTGCCAATTTGCACACGAAAAACCCTCATCAAATATCATGCGTTTTTCCTTCCATTGAGTGATTCTCACTCAAGATCCGAGACGGCATTGGGTTGTTGGCCAAAGTCAAGCCCTTTGTCTGTCGAAGATGTGTTTGAATCACGAAGGCTTTGTTACATGTCATGTTGTCTTGTCCAAGTTGTGGTTTGTTGGCCAAAGTCAAGACCACTTCTTGTCCATCGACATTGATTACGAAGCTTTCCATGGTCAATGGGTCGCGCTTGACTGGGATCATTAGGTTGTTGTGCCAAGCCAAGGCCTAGTTGATTCAGAGGAAAAAGGTTAGGTAATACATTGGATGTATTGGCATATATAAGATATATGTTTAGGATTTGGAAGTCCACCTACTGGATCTAGGAATTGGATTGGATCCAATTGATCTTAGAGATCTACCTAGTTAATTATCATACAATTTGTTGGCCAAAGTCAAGATTGTGTGATATTTAACGGGATCCTAGCCCACTAGGAAACACGGTTTCCCGAGTACTCGACAGAAGGTTAGAGGCTCGCAGAAAAATAGTGGGAGGCAAGAATTGAATTTGCAATACTCGTTCAATTACTCGCCATACGCGCTCATTTAAATTATTTCGTCATCAGATTAAATGTTTATTTAACGGTTGGACTGTATTATAGTTGATTATATATAATTGGATTATATTAATCAATATATTTGAATTAATTAATTTCAGTTTACAGTTGATTTTATAATTGGATTACAGTAATCAATGTAATTGAGGTTAATTAATTTAGATTATATTTGATTATATAGTTGGACTATTATAATCATTATAATAAATAGTACCACAAATCGTTGATTAAATAGTTGGACTATTAGAATCAAGATAGATATGAAAGATTAGTGTTTAAGACATAATCCTGGGTGAAAATGTATTTAAACGACTTTAATTTTCAAATCGGGAATAAATTTTCAGGATGGTCCTGGAAACTAATTAGTTATTTTATTTGATAAAATAATATTATGCCTAAGTCCGGAATTAAGCAAATAAGTGGAACATGATATTTGGAATATTCATGTAATGATAACTTTAGTGCTTAATCCATAATACTTGTCATATAGACTCCTTAATTTCTTTATCAGAACTAAGGATTAGATTCTTAAAGTATGATATTGAAATTGAAGGATATTCAAAGATTAGATCTTGGAAGTACTTTTAAAAATGCAATAAATAATTCTTGGAGAATTAAAGACTATTCTCAAGGAGATAAAGTCAAAATTTGCAATTAGGCAAGTAGTGCAAGGCACACCTTACTTCAATATTCTGGAAACCCGAGGCTTGGTCAAAGGCAACTGGAATATTGAAAATGACAAAGGCAAAATCATTATAGTCTTCTTGGAAGATAAATGACATATCCCAAAATGTCTGCACAATTGTGGCAACGGAATCGCGAAGCGTGACTGTCGTTTGGACAAAGCAGACATGAAAGAATTGAAGACGAGCAAGGCTCTGACTTCAAAATGTTTGTCAAAATTATGTTCATTACTAGTATTAAAATTGGATTTTTTAGATACTTGATATGGTACATAATAAATATATATATTGATGTTCAGAATCTGCTATGAGCAGGATTAGAGAACTGTTATAATGTAACTAGTTTGACTAGATACATTATCACTTTATCAGTGTTTACCCACTGCGGGTGAACCTTTATATTTTAGAACACTAAAGTGTTTTATTATATAAGGATGATATTGAGATAAACACATTAGATGTGAATAACAGAATTTATATTTTGAATATAAATAAATCTCAAATATATATAATGACAAACAAATAGCTCAAAGTGATTTGATCAGAAGAAACTAATTATGGCATTGTTGTCTGGGACACAATCGAACAAGACTCGTATATCCACACTTTCGTAGAGTGGGTACTCGGACTGTTTTGATTCCAATCAAATAAAGTCTACGAATCTAGTTTATTGGGCAATGTGCCTAAAACACTATTTACTTGGTAAAAGTGTAAAATGCCATCAATCTATTAGCCCTTGTTCATAGTGAAGCAAGTGGGCCCATGTCTAGCTAGGCTAGATATGGATATGAATATTTCGTGACCTATACAGATGTGGCATCGCGTAATGGTTGTGTGTTTTTTTTGACACGAAATAGACAAATAGATCGACTATAGTATTATATCGTCACGGTAAGACCGTAATGGAAAATACTTAAGCAATAAGTTTCTTATATACTTGAAAGAGTATAGTATTCTTTCAAATGAGGACTCCTCCCGGAACACGTCAAAGTGACGGTGTGTCCGAACGGATTAACCGAATCATGTTAGACATGATAAGGCTAATCATGAGTCGCTCTGAGCTACCATTTCCTTCAACGGATAAGCTTTAACAGTGCAATAACTTATTTAGAATAAGGTTCCATAATAATCTGTTTGACAGATTACATATTAGATATGAACGGGAAAGACCGGGTTTCTCATTCCTGACCATTTGGGATGCTAGGCATATGTTTGGATGATACCAAACTAGAACCCAAATTGGATAAGTGTCAATTGTAGGCTATCCTAGGGATACCATAAGTATTGTATTATACATCTCACCAGAGAATAATTAGATTGTTGCTCACCATGCAGTTTTCCTGAGAGGAATACAGACATGCAGTGGTAAGTGGGAGGATAGTAAAACTCGATGAAAATCGGAGTAATACTATTCAAGGAACCTATTCCTAATGGAACATAAATAGTTCATCAAGGATGAAACTATTCCATTAATCTTCGAATACACAAGAACCGCGTAGATCGGAGAGAGTCAGAAATGGATTCCATGTATATCAACTGATTACGTATGAGGTAGTGATACAAGGTATCGACTCCCTATTATGACAAAGTGTCATGAGTCCGAAATGGATTCCATGTATATCAACAAGTTTGGATACTAGTTGATGTACCATAAGATATTGTGCCTATTGGTACTTTATAAGTCTTCAAGGAAGACATACATGGAAGGCAATATACCAACGTACTAAGCTAGGCTTGTAAAGAAAAAGGTAGAGTTATCAATATTGTGTTGATTACGACGAAACCTTTTACATGTTGCCATTGTAAATCCATTTGGATAATGCTTGATAAAGCTGTGTATTTCATTTATGAAATATGACAGCTTAACGGAAAATCGCTTTCCTGAAAAGGAAACCTTTCGGAGGATGTTTATAACATCCTGTCGGTTTTGTCGTACCATAACAAGCAAACAAGGTTTGCAGGTTATTCGATCCATGTTTGGATTGAAGCAAGCATAGGTTCTAGGAATTATCGTTTTGATGTAATCATAATGGAGTATGATTTAATTCAAAACAAAATGATTCTTGTGTATATAAAAGGGTTAGTGGGAGTGCACTGACATGAATTTCATGTAAGATAATGATAATATGTCATTTCTTGGAAATGATATTCCCATAAAATAATCGGTGAAAGCTTGGCTTTCCTGATAACGACTGTAAGTCGTGACAAAGGTACTATACAATAGGATAACGGTACAGTGAGCTGGAAATATTCCGAGCAAGATAACTATTGCCGAATAAACAACAAATGCGGATTATTGCTGCAGCTGAGGCAGCAATAGAAGCCATTTGGATTATTAATAAATCTAATTAGATTAGATATAGTTCTGTTAGCGGCTGAGCTAAGCGTCAGCACAGGCTAAAGAATTAATGGTCTCATCGACGATCCAGATATATACTTCGATATTCATCTGATTCGTTCGGATCATACATCATGGCGATGTGATGATCGTGTAAATCGCGTCAGACGATAATCATGCAAATCAGCTGACGAAAATCTTTTCTCAGCAATTTGAGCGAACCGTACATAGTTCGGGTGTTACACACTCGAGTGACTGGCTATGTGCCAAGTGGGAGATTGTTGGATAATATGACCCATAGCGTCACTATTTGTACAGATCACGGTGTTGTTGTACAAATTAACTATGTGACAAAGGAGATTGCACTCTTATCATTTGTGATTAGATCACCTAGATATATAAATGAAGAGAGGTCCATATGATTAGTTCCTGGATTAAGAATGATATGAGACAGTATCAGTCCACGAAGGATTAATCATTAAATATCCCTAGCCGGAGTATTATCGAGACAGGACATCGATAATGCGGAATAGGCTAGTATTGCACTTGTGCGCGTTATGAGGGCACAACGGCATAGTTCTCATATATTTAAGTATTGGATACTTATGCAAGTGCGATAGGAGGTTGTGTTTCACCGATGGTACGGGAAACAGCTTCGCTCTGGATAGACCCCTCGGAATCTCATTGGTATTATGACTATGTGTCTATGGGAGTCCGACATCAGGGTAGGTGTATTTGGTCTTAACCTGAGACTTGCACCGCTAATGCTTACGACAATCAATATACTTTAGTTGAGGTCGTCTAGGACTCTAACCGGTTCTGTGTACGCCAACTGCTGGGTATATTGAGAATCGTAGAGTATTGGGTGTGATGTCAAGACGGAAGTATCACTTCAGTCATAGTGGAGATGATGTCACGCAGGATACGGTATTAGTGCTCTTAAGTGTTGCGCAACCATCGGGATATTATGATTGCATATCCGATTATAGAGACTAGTTACCAGACATCCGACATGTGCTTCGGACGGGGCAGACACTTATCCAGCCCCAACCCTAGCACGTGACTATCCGATACTGGGCCGATATACACAATACTTGGTATACTACGCTTGATACAGATCTTAAATATTCTTAGATGGATATGCCGGAGAATTGGGTAGACTTGGTGCTTTGCTAGAAGCCAACCTTGTCTTGTAAATCGGTAAAACGTAGTACTTGGTACTCACGTGTTCGGATAGTCCGATGACCGATTTGACTACCAACATATCCGGGGATCTCATGGGTCGCTTCCCAAAGATTCACCGATGACGTATGACTCGCACTTATATTAATCTGGGATTAATATGATGAGAGAGAAAATTAATCTGGGATTAATTACAGAGATATTTTATCTGGGATAAAATATCAATTTAAAGAGAGAGAGAATGATTAATTTGGAATTAATCGATAATTAATATATTTGATATATTAAACGAAATTGGATTTCGACGCGGAATTAAAATTAGATTTTAATTCGGGCGAGCGAATTAATTTAGAATTAATTCGTTAGCGACGTGAATAGTGATTTCACTAGGCGTAATCACTTAATTACGACGCGATGGAAAATTCGTTAATTTGGAATTAGCGAAACCGAGCCCGAGAATATTTACGAGCGCATTCGCATTTCGAATTCGAGCGCGGCTCGTCAAATCAAGCGTCAAATCGCTAGTCACATCTAGCGTCACATCAAACGTCAAATCATGTCACTTTTAGTGATGTGACAATTGATTAGATTGATTGATTGAAATGACTTGATGTGAGTGGTTGGAAATCAACTTTTTGAAAGTTGAAAGACATATATTGTTTTATATCTTCCTTTGACTTTTTGAAAGACAAAAGAAGTGTATATGCTTTATTATTTGTAGAAAATATATAAGCAAAGATATACAATATTTCCAACACACTTTTCATCTCTCTCTCTCTCACGTTGGTTTCATTTTGGAGCCAAAAATTCTCTTCCTCTCTCACGCCATTTTCTGGTTTCTAAAGGGCAGTGAACTACCGAATTTAAGAAGCAAAAATGGAGGGAAGCAAGTGCGTTTTGTGGCAAAACAAGAGTGCTAGCACACTCCGGGATCAATGCGAAGGTGATAGGGAAGCTTACCCATGAGCCGGGAATCACTACGACGAAGCTTGGAGCTTGTTTTGATGATGAAAACCGAATCTGCAGTGAGCTGTGACAGTGGACTGCTCACGCCCAAACCAGTGAAGAAATCAGATTTTGTGTTGCTTCCGCGTCGCTCAACCGCTCGATGTAAGTATTCCGCACTTCCGTCGTTGTATTCACTTGTGTATCATGCTTGAGTTTTGATCTTGGGACCTATAGAAACTCCAACACCAGCTTCAACACCTAAATGATTGTATCGAACCACAATCTTACCACTTTATTTCATCATACCCATCTATTCATCTTTCATCTCCAAATGTTTATCAACTACAGGTTATTCTGAATATACAACATCTTAAAGAGGTTTCCCATAGTCACCATCATTAAGAGAATGTGGAACTAAGTCATTAACATCATCATCGCTGAAATAAGGTGATAAAGGGTCTTTGACATTAACATCATCCTTATCGTCATCCATTTCTTTTTGTGTTGTAAGAAATATAATTGAATATAAAATGTCAGCTACACATATAATATAAATAAAAAGTTATAATGAGTAACTGATAAATTATAATATTCAATCAAATGCTGCACTTACAACCCAAAACCAATAAATGTTAACTTCTCATTGCTCAATCTCAATAGCCTCACCAAAAGGGAGAAATCGACGATGTCCAATGTATGCATTCTTTTTGCTATGAGACAACCTACAAGAAGTAGTGTCTTTGCCACAATATGAACATGCATGATACCCTTTTACAATGCACCCAAACAAATTCTCATATATTGGGAAGTCATTTATGGTCCATAGCATTATAACTTGCAAGTTGAATGCCTATTTTTTGTGGGCATCATACGCCTCAACACTAGAATGCCAAAGTGGTTGTCAGTCCTCAATTAATGGTGTAAGGTAAACATCAATGTTGTTTCTTAGTTGTTGTGGTCTAGAAATCAATAATGACAACATCATGAATTTTGGTTACATACTGACACGAATCCGTCCACTCAAGGAACATTAGATATCAGGACCAGTAACATGGTAGAGCCTTTACAAGTGCCAATAGGGCCAATCACACGCCAGATAGTTAAGATATCAGAGATGCAATGGCGGGGCTAGCACATAATGCCATGGTCGAGTCTGACAACTCCAAGGTATAATGGCAACACATGAGGGATTCTATGGAGTGGATCCAAATCTATTTTACTTGACCCAAGTCATACCAAATTGATGCACCAACAATTTGGAAGTTAAGTACTTTTTGACGAATCAAGTCGAATTAAGCCAAACATCAAATCTTTGGCCAAAACAAGACTTATTAGGCTTCAAAACACATCATTGAGTCTAAATACATAAAGGCCATGAATTTTTGGGGATTTTATGTCAAGGAAATAATTTGGCTATGGTTTTGAAAAACTTGCCGACTTTGTTGGATTTTTGTGATTTTATTATTTTTCCTTTATTGACTTTTTTGGAAAATGTTTTGATTAAGTTTTTATTACTTTAGACTTTTATGGTAATTTATCTAGGTTGTTAAATGACTATTAAGGGCATAGTCTTTAAGTAGCCATTAGTTAGCCATTAAGGATATTTTGGTCATTTTATGTCCATTAGGGTTTCTTTATTTGTACTATATAAACTATTATCTTCTTAATGGAAAGGTAATCATCAATTTTCGAAATTTTGCTTCATTTGAAAGCTTGGCTATATCCAAAATTTCTTAAGGGGGGATTCCTCTTATTTCATACAATCGACTTATCTAAGGCGTGGCAACTTTAGTGGCATCTCCGTGCTAGCAGAACACTACAAGGAATCATTTTAAGGGTTCTCAAGGACAAGTTCTTTGGGGTCTTCTTTGTGGCCTTGGAATGGTTTTGTTCCTACAAAATCAAATTTTTGATTCTTGGGGTTCTATCCGTTGTGAGGGGTTTGCTTGGCCTAATCCTCCAAGTGAGTTCTACTTCATTTGGTATTAAAGCTTAGGATTCCAAGGTCTGATTTTTCCATATTTACTTTGTGTTTTTGATTTAGTCTTTATTGTGTTTGTTGGTCATTAAGATCCTTGTTCATCTTGATTTTTAGTTTTTGTGTTTCTTAAGTATTTTTGCATTTCTGATCTGTCGGTGACCGACATAACGATCCCATACCGGCCTTCATACTGGTCTAACTGGGCATTACATAGCTATTGGAATCGGGCTCGTATCATACCGGCCTACATACCGGTGTCCATACTTGTCTACCTAGAGATAACGTAGCAACTGGAACCGGTCTAGTTTCATATCGGTCCCATATCAGTCACCATGTCGGTGACCCTATGAGTAAAACATATCTACTGGAACTGGCAAGCAACCATACCGGTCCCGGATTCCAAACCGTTCAACACTTAGAATTTTTTTGAGAGCTCAAGTGATCTAAATAGTAAAAAAGTTCCAAAATTTATTTGAGTTTTGTTGATGGTGTTTTCAGGCACTATGATATGTAAAACAGCACAACGAGGATATAAGTGTAATTCCCTACTTGGGTGAGATCGCTGAATCCAACCCGACCACTTTGTAATAAAAGAACAAGCACCTTACGGTTTCAAACCGACCACAACAGAAATAGACCGAGCACTTTATGACCGGCAACCGATCACTTGGGTTCAGATAGCCGGGCACTATCAGGTTGACAGCAGCATTCTCAGCATAAAGGACTATCATGACCGACCACATGAAAACCGACCAGATGGCGAGATATGCTCAAGATGATGACACTCTATTCATGTGGATAAGATGAAACGAATTATCCTACTTTCACAAGGAAATGAAGTCAGAATCCAAAAAGGAAAAAGAAAAAGTGAAGGCAGACGTTGGATTAGAAATCCTTACGAAAGGGGAAGACTGAATTCAACTAGGTATTCTTATACAAATAGGAGTCTGATTTCTGTACTATTATAAATAGGAGAGCAGAGTATGTGTAAAAAGGGCATCAAAAAAACAATCAGTGATCAGAATCATCAAGCTCTGACTTGTAAACAAAAAAGAGATCGGAAAAGCCGGTTCGAGTAATAAAAGTATCATTCTGCTTGTATCCGTGGACGTTGGTCGGATCCAAATCCCCGAACCACGTTAAATCTCCTTGTTGATTGGCGTGTTTTTTATCGTCTTTTGCTAAGTTTGCTTTTGGTCCCCCATAACCAAACAAATTCACTATTGAAGGAGGATTACCTCGGAGGTGATATTCCCATATTACCCTGAGACCAAAATCAGCCGTCAACAGTTGGCGCCGTCTTTGGGGAATCAACAAAAAGCAACTCGCATAGTAAGACAATGGCGGAAGGCGGAAACCATCAATCGTCAGGGAGCTCGGCTGCGGATTGGATTGAGAAGATTGAGGAGAACCTGAGGAAGGAAAGGGAGAGTAAAACCAAATTCTGCTGCTGAAAACCATAGTAGACCGGTTGGAAAAGATAGAAGGAGCGCACGACGGAAAATTCGAGACCGGGACTAGCCGACGAAGGAACGAAATAGCAGAAGGAAAGAGAATTATTGATACAAGTGAGGACGAAAGACCCCGGAGGAGGGGTCCCTACAGGGCAAGATCTGTGGTGGTGCAGAGAGATTCCCAGACCGAGGACACGTGGGAGGAAGAGGATGACAAATCGTCACCAGACCCCTCCTATGTTGGCCCTCACAACACCCGGAGAAGAGGAAAGAATATGACGAAAAAATTACGAGAGAGAAGATACCGACTCCGAGAAGCACCACTCCCAAGATAATAGAAAGAAAGGAGACCGCAGGAGGCGGCATCATGAAACCAAGACAGCAGCATGAAATATTGGTTACGGGAGGAGCTGTCCAAATGGGGAGTATGCCCCAATACAGACAGAGAGGGGATGCCCAGGACGGCAAAGATGAGTCCCCCCTCATAGAAGAAATAAGTTAGAGAAATTCCCAAAAAGATTCAGCATGCCAACCATGGCGCCATACAAAGGCCATACCGATCCCAAAACCCACATCGAAGGCTTCGTCCTACTAATGGAGGTACAAGGGGGGTAACAAGGGACGCCATTTGCAAAGTGTTCCCCTTAACTCTAGCCGGACCGCCATCCTATAGTACAGAAGCCTAGCCCCGAGAAGCATCAGCAGCTTCACAAAGCTCAGAAAGTCATTCATACGGCACTTCAAAGGGGCTTGCGTCCCCAGAAAGACAATTGGAGAACTAAGACTTATGAAACAAGGAGACGATGAACCTTTGAAAATATTTATTGAAAGATACCACAATATGGTACCCGAAGTCGGAGGGTATGAATCCCCCGAAGCCCTGGAAAGCTTGAAGGGAGCCTTGAAAGTCGGGAGGCTATGGACCCATCTAAGGATCGAAGACACCCCGGACTACGCCACCGCCCTGGAGGTGGCCCGAAAATTCGTTTTATTAGAGAACGAGGAGAAAATATCCCGAAAAGGGAACACCATCAGAGAAAGAATCACAAGGGAGGGCGTCCCTCGTCGTGTAGAAAAAGAAGCCAGAAGACCACCCCCGAAGCACAAGGAGTTCAAACCACTGCACCGAGACAACCTAGAGAGAAGGGCGCCGACCCAAGTAAACCAAGTGGTCGGTGAAGATGCTTACATTCCCCTAAAGAAGCCACTGGGACAAATTGTCATGGAGATCCAGGGGAAATGCCTCTTAGTAGAACCCGACCAAAGAAGATTTCCCCCGGATAAAAGGAACCAAAAAGCTTATTGCGTACACCACAACTCCAAAGGACATGCAACGGACGGGTGTAAAGATCTGCGGGAACAAATGGAAGATATCTAGCATGAAACAGATATTTGAACAAATAATTAACCACGAGGTCATGACGGCCAGACAAAGAGCACGTGGCCGCCAAATCAATATCATCGCAGGAGGGAGAACACTGGCCGGAAACTCTAACCGGTCAAGGAAAGACTACAGAAGAACTCGAGACTGGACGTCCTAGAAACAGAGCAGGTGACAGGACTCCAGGGAAACCGGTCGGTGGCCGATAATGTTTACTGATGAGGATACCCGAGGAGTAAGTTTCCCTCATGACGATGCGTTGATAATCAAGGCAGTAATCAGCGGGTCGGAGGTAGACAGAATCCTAGTGGACCCCGGAAGCGCAGTTGACATAATTTCCAGAGAAGCACTGGACAACCTAGGGGTGGAATATGCAACCCTGACCAACGATAGCACTCCCATATAGGTGGTTCGGAGGATCAGCCGTCATCCCACTAGGAAGGATACATATTGGCAATGACTGTCGGGAAATATCCCCAGACCCGGACAATCATGACAGACTCACGTAGTAAACTGCATGAGCAGTTACCAGGCCATCATCGGGCGACCTTTCATGATGAAAACAAAAGCCGCGATGTCCTGTTACCACCTAAAACTGAAATTCCCCACCCGGGAGGGGATCGGAATCATATGCGGAAGCCAGAAAACAGCTCGCAGCTGCTTCGCAACTCTCTCACGAGAGACTCTCTGCATCAAAGAAGATACCCGAAAACGACAAAGAAGCCTGGGTGAAGAAGAAGAAAACAGAAGTCCTGGGCCCCGGCCAAACAAAAATGCCAGACTCGCTGCAGCTGAGGAGACAGAAGAAATAGAACTTTACGGGCCAGGGAAAAGTATAAAGATAGGAGGAGGCCTGAGCAAGTCTCTACAAAAAGATCTGCTAGAATGCCTGAAAGAATACTCGGACGTCTTTGCCTGGGGATACAATGACATGCCTGGGATCGACCCAAGATTCATCAATCACCGCCTAGTAGTAGACCCATCTCGCAAGCCGGTCAGGCAAAAGAGAAGGAACTTCAATCAAGAAAGGAGTAAAGCAATAGCAGCCGAGGTCGAGAAATTACTAAAGGCAGGTCTCATCAGGGAGGCAAGGTACCCAGATTGGGTATCAAACGTAGTGTTGGTCAGAAAAAACAATGGCAAGTGGCGAATGTGTGTCGATTTCACCGACCTAAACAAGGCGTGCCCAAAAGACAGCTTTCCTTTGCCAAACATAGACCAGCTAGTAGATGCCACAGCTTGTCAGGGGTTACTGAGCTTCATGGATGCTTTCTCCTGATACAACCAGGTCAAAATGTGCCATGCAGACGAAGAGAAGACAACTTTCATCACAGATCAGGGACTTTACTGCTATAAAGTAATGCCCTTCGGGCTAAAGAACGCTGGAGCAACCTTTCAAAGGTTGGTAAACAAGGTTTTCAAACCACTCATCGGCATTACAATGCTAGTTTATGTCGATGACATGATAACAATGTCGTAAGAACCAAGCAACCACATGGACGACCTCAAAAGGACCTTCGAGCTATTAAGAAGACACAACCTGAATCTCAATCTAGAAAAATGTACCTTCGGGGTAGCCTCATGAAAGTTTTTAGGCTACATGGTGAGAGCCCGAGGTATCGAAGCAAACCCACAGAAGATCCAGGCAATATTAGGCCTAAAATCTCCAAAACAGTGTGAAAGAAGTACAAAGTCTGACTGGTAGAGTGGCTGCTCTCAATCGATTCATATCACGAGCAACTGACAAATGCCACCCTTTCTTCAAAGTGATCCAAAGAGCAGAAAAGGATATCGACTGGACGTCGGAGTGCGAAGAAGCCTTCCAGCAGTTGAAGCAGTATCTAGTGCAGCCTCCACTCCTGGCAAAACCACTTCCGGGGGAAACATTATACTTATACCTAGCCGTTTCGGAGCGAGCAGTAAGTTCAGTACTGATACAAGAAACCGACAAGGTCCAGAAACCTATTTATTACATCAGCAAAGCCCTCCTAGACGCCGAAACCCGATATCCGGTACATGAGCTGGTCGCCCTTTCATTGATCACGGCAGCTCGGAAACTACGGCCTTACTTCCAGGCTCATCCTATCAAGGTCTACACCGATCACCCCCTAAAACAAATTCTGCAGCGGCCGGAAGTTTCTGGCAGACTAGTAAAATGGTCGGTAGAGCTAAGTGAACATGACATCACCTACCTCCCGAGAGCAGCGGTGAAGGGACAAGCCTTGGCGGATTTTGTCACCGAATGTACCGACCCCCAGGCCCTGGCTATAGAAGAGGACAAATGGGAAATGTCTGTAGACGGTTCAGCCAGCATACAAGGCCATGGCGCAGGAATCATCCTAAAAAGCAACAAAGGAGAATAAATCATACTCGCCCTGAAATTCGCTTTCATAACGACCAACAATGAAGCGGAATATGAAGCAATACTGGGCGGTTTGAGACTATGCACGGTACTGGGGATCCGAGATGTGGTAATAAGGAGTGACTCGCAGTTAGCCATTCAGCAACTAAGGGGAGCATTTCAAGTCAAAGAGCCTAGCATGATGGCCTATCTGACCGAAGTACGAAAGTTAGCAGGGAAAATGGGGATGTACGCTTCGAATAAATCTCCCGAGAAGACAATTGTGAGGCAGACTCCCTGGCACGGCTCGCCTCTTCAACAAAAGCTGAGCACCCCAGAATAATCCCTTTGATTTACATCCGGGAAAAAAGCGTAGGGGAATCTGAAGTAGAAGTTCTAGATAAAGAAAGCAAAACATCATGGATGCGACCCATCAGAAAATATCTGGAAACAGGAGAAACACCAGGAGACAAAACGGAGGCCAGGAAGTTAAGATACAAAAGCACCAGATTCTCCCTAATCAACGGGGTACTTTACCGAAGGGGTTACTCAGTCCCCCTCTTAAGATGTCTTGCAGAAGAAGAGGCGAATTATGTGCTCAGGGAGATAAATACGGGCATCTGCGGAAGCCACGCCGGAGGTCGCTCAATTGCTTTCAAAGCCCTAAGACAAGGCTTCTACTGGCCGACCATGCACCAGGACGGCATAGAAGTGGCCCGCAAGTGCGAAGGATGTCAGAAAAACGCAAATCTCCACCACCAACCAGCCGAACAGTTAACTACGCTGCTCAGTCCCTGGTCGTTGCCCTAGTGGGGACTAGACATCATTGGGCCAATGCCACAAGGGAAAGGACAGGCAAAATACGCCATCGTGGCCATAGACTATTTCACCAAATGGGTGGAAGCAGAGCCATTAACCACCATAACGGAGAAAAAAGCCACTGAATTCCTGAAAAAAAATATCGTATGCCGATTCGGGATTCCCCGAGCCATCATCACTGACAACGGGAAGCAGTTTGACAGCAAAGGTTTCAGAAAACTTTGCGAGGACCTCCAGATCGCCCTAAGGTTCACCACGCCAGCCCATCCCAAGTCAAACGGATAAGTCGAGGCGACAAACAAAACCATCAAGGCTAACCTAAAAGCTCGGCTTGGATCCAGCAAAGGCCTATGGGTCGAGGAACTACCAAGAAGTACTATGGGTGCACCGGACAACCTATAAGGACTCCACGGAGAGAAACCCCGTTCTCCTTAGCATACGGATATGAAGCTGTCATCCCGTAGAGATCGGGGTGACCTCCCACAGGGTTCAGCACTACGAGAGTACGCAGAATGAAGGACTTATCAGAAACCACCTCAACCTGATCGAAGAGAAGAGAGAGAGATCGGCCGTGAAGACAGCAGTCTACCAACAAAGAATGGCCTGCTTCTACAACAGAAGAGTTCGGACCCGCTCCTTCCTCCCGGGAGAATTAGTATTGAGAAGGGTCACCTTGAACACCTTGCGGCCAGAGGAGGGCTCACTAGGTGCCAAGTGGGAAGGACCATATAAAGTCACAGAGATAGTAAGGCCAGGGGCTTACACCTTAGAACGGCTGGACGACACAAGATTAAAAAAGCCATGGAACGCCGAGATGTTGAGAAAATACTTCCAGTAAACTTTCTCTTCCTCCTTTCTGTTTACGGAAAACAAATAAGGGACAAAAATTCGAATACATAGCCTCTCTCAAAATGACCCACAGAGAGTTGTAAGAAGGGTAGTATGTCCCCGAGTATGAATAAAAGACTTTCTTTTTCCAAACGCTCTCTTAAAAAATAAAACTTTGCAAAACCATATTCAAAAACCTTGGGTACATGCTCAAAACGACGATCCAAAGCCAAAAAGCACAAAACTCAAAACTACCCGACCACGGCTACCACCATAAAAAAGCGCTAAGTCACACCAGAATCGTTCAAACTCCATGCAAGCATTAAAAGGCGAGGACGAAGGTATAGGTCCCTAAGAAGCATAGCGCGGGGAGGGATAATACCCTTGTGGCGATTGCTTACTCCAGTGTTACTAAACATAAGAAGGAATATGCCCTTAATGTTTCAATCGGCTCGGGGCTGGATTACGTTCCGCCGAGGCCTCTTCACTATTTAGCTGGGCTGGATCTTTCTGTTCCGCGAGGCCACTTCACTATTTGGCTCGGGGCTGGATCTTGTTCCGTCGAGGCCACTGGCTATTCGGCTTGGGGTCGGGTTACGTCCCACCGAATCACGCTTCTCGGGCCTGGGGATGGGAACATTCGCCCAGAACCAAATGTCTCTCAAGCTCTGGGTCCTCAGAATACTCAGGGACATATTCGATACATAGGATCCGTGAGAAGCATAGCGCGGGGAGGGATGATACGCCCGTGGCGATTGCTTACTCCAGTGTTACCGAACATAAGGAGGAATATGCCCTTAATATGTCGAACACTCTTTGATCCTCACTTACTCGATGTAATGGATCCATGAGAAAGCATAGCACGGGGGGTAATGATGCCCCCGTGACGATTGCTAGCTCCAGTGATATCGGACCTAAGGAGGAATGTGCCCTTAGTATCCCGGACACTCTTTGATCTATTCATCATTTGGATCCAAGAGAGGCGCAGCACGGGGAGGCGTTGTGCCCCTGTGGCGTGTGCCTGCTCTAGCGCGGTAAGGAGGAGCCCTCGCACAAATACACAGGCTCCACAGTGACCTGATGTATAGAGGATGTGCCCTTACCATTTTAAACGCTCTTTGATCCAAATCCCGGTTCGCCGGGACACTGAATTGAAAGATTCAGAATTGTGTTTTGGAGACCTCGGACAGGACGCTGTTCTGAGGCATCCCTGCTGATTGTTTATGCTTACGAAAACATTTTTTGGGATAAGTGCCAAAGTCACCCCCACCTTTTTTTAAATTTATTTTCCAAAGTTTTTATTTTGTTTTCCACTGGTCTGACAAAGGGACGCCCGCGTCAGATTCGGTAGGGCTTCAAAAGGTTGATCTGCTTCCCTTATGAGCAAGTCCCAATGATTAATCGGCTCGGGGCTGGATTCGTTCCGCCGAGGCCATTTGGATAAATCAGCTCGGGGTCGGGTTACGTCCCACCGAGTCGGTTTTCGTTGGACTGGGGAGGTAACATTCCCCCAGAGCCAAGTGTTTTCTTCAGCTCGGGGTCGGGTTACGTCCCACCGAGTCAGTTTTCGTTGGACTGGGGAGGTAACATTCCCCCAGAACCAAGTGTTTTCTTCAGCTCGGGGTCGGGTTACGTCCCACCGAGTCGGTTTTCGTTGGACTGGGGAGGTAACATTCCCCCAGAACCAAGTGTTTTCTTCAGCTCGGGGTCGGGTTACGTCCCACCGAGTCGGTCTTCGTTGGACTGGGGAGGCAACATTCCCCCAGAGCCAAGTGTTTTCCTTAGCTCGGGGTCGGATTATGTCCCTCCAGCTCATGTTGTCCCCTACGAAGGGGTCTCAAGTGACCATATAACAGAAAATATAAAGAAAAACAAAAAGAAGAAAAGATAAGGAAAGCGCGTAAGGATATATATACCTCAAAAAAAATATAGCTTATAATGTTGTTACAGAAAAAAAGACAAGTATACACAGGGCCCAGTCCGGGTTACCCTTCCTCAATCAGCCCGCACAGGGGCAGGGATTTCTTCCTCGGCTGGCTCAGACGACGGGAGGATCGGATCGACCTCAGAAGGGGGGAACGGCAGCTGTGACCTCGGCAATATGAGGGACCTCTGCTTCAAGGCTCGGAGGAGGGATCTCAAGACAATCCTTGCCGGGGACAGGAGCATCGGGTCGTCCCTCTTGAAAAACCTGGGAGACCGGAGCAACCGAAATCGGGTCCGGATCCATCACCCATCGGAAGAAGGGGGAGCCATTTCTGAAACTCCTCCTCGGAGATCTCCCCCTTGCAGAAAACTGATGGCCGCGTAGATAGGATCCATGTTCAGACCTGGCAGTACCATCGGTATTAGTTCAGCACAATCGCCAACCCCTTCAAGGCGGATAGCATCCTTCTCGGCCTCAAGATCGGCCTCTCTCCTCTCAAGATCATCCCGAGCCCGCACCATTTGTTCGTCGTTGGCCTTCAGTTTGGCTTCAACACTTGACACCTTCGCTTTCAAAATGCCGATCTCAGATTGGGAAGCCTTCAAATCCTCCCTAGCAGAGTCGGCAAGTTTTCGCTCCAACGCGGCAGCAGCCTTAAGAGCCTTGTTTGTTTTAAAAGTCTCAATTGCAGTCGACTCTTGATTCTTTATCACCTCCTCCCGCTCGGCCAGTTTAGCCTCCACTTCTGTAAGACGATTCTGAAGTCTCTGGGCCTGACCACCCTCAGACAGTAGGCTCAAGAGGAGGTCCTTATTTTTAGCCATAAGGTAAGTAGCCTGCACAAAAACTAAGAAGTCAAGATATGAGATAAAAAAACCGAGACCCGAAATCAGAAGGGAGAAGGGTAAAACTACATTTGCCATTTGGGAGCTCATCTCGGTCACCAGAGCCTCAGGAGAGATGTCCTCATATCTCGAAACCTCCCCCGGAGTAATCACCTCGGCCAGTTCATTAAATGCCGGCACTAAATGGGAAGTAGCCTCCCAGATGTCTTCCCCCAAGTCATCCACACCGAGGATCACAGACCCTTTTCGTTTCTTGGAGGAGCCCCCAGACGATTTTTTCCCCCGATGGGCATCTTTCTTCTTGCCCTGGACGGGCTCCTCCTCCTCCTCTTGAACCAACTCAGTCTCCTCTGACCCGAACTGACGCCTCATCTTCCTAAAAGGCTTCGGCGGACTGACAAGACGAGCAGATCCTGATGACGGCGCACCAGAAGGAGAAGATAGACCTCGAGCAGCCGGCTGAACCTTCCCCTGAGACACCCTCCCAGCTTCAACAGATTCAGGATGTGCTCGGGAGGTTCCAGTATCAGCGCGGCCGGCCTTCTTCATGGTACCGGCCAACTTCTCGAGATACTTTGGTCTCTTCGACATACCTGCAAAGAACAAAGACAAAAGAAAGGTTCAGGACCTAAGCATACAAAAAAAAGGGGAGAAAGAAGACATCAAACATGATAAATAAGCGAAGGAACCGGCTAAGAAGATCAACAGACATCTACCTATCCGACCCGAGACCTTGGGAGGAGCGGCCCGTATAAGTCCCGACTCAAGAAAAGCTGCATCATTTACCAACTCCCTCCAGAGACCGGCGTATCGCCGAGCCCAGGATACCCGCCTCCGGACTTGGCGGGAAACCTTGGGAGCATCCCTCCAACAGGCTGGGAGAAATAAAAGAAGTCAGGACCCTAAAAGCATGAAGCTAAGAAGAAAGGACACATAAAGATGATAAGGAACCCCTAACCTCCCGATCTGAAGATGTCCGGAACTGAGACGTCCTCTTCAAACGATCTCAGGACCCGACCCCAATCCCCAGTAGCCCAGAACCAAAGATCTTTGAAATTCTTGTTAGAGTCAGGAAGTTTCTGGACAATGTTGGACGAACTATCATAAGCAGAGCGGTAATACCAACCGTGGTGAGTCTTTGGGTTGGATTTCAAACGATATAACCTCTTCACCTCTTCCAAAGAAGGTTCACCTAAACCTGCCCGGTGCCAAACCACATGTATACCGGCCAAAATCCTCCAACTATTTAAACTCAGTTGACAGGGGGCAATCTCCATCTCGGCCAGCATCCAAGCAAAATAACGTTGCATCGGCAGCCGCAGCCCACACTCGAAAAAGGCAGGAAGAAGTGCCACCGAGCCCTCGTCAGGTTGACTAGCGCGATCCATCGGGCCGGGAACTTCAAGGGCGATATCTATCGGAATATCATATCGTTGTCGAAGTAGTGCGAGGTCATCTTCAGTTATCTTGGAAGGACAGTTCATATCCAGAGCCGAGGAGCCAAGATCACCGGGCTCTGGATCCTTCTGAGGAACCCTTTGATGGTAAGAATCTTGTTCAATCTCAGAAGGAGTGGGGGTAGTGTCAAGGTCTTCTACACTGGGTGCCCCCGAGCCCGAGGAGAGCTCTTCAGCAGGGGGAGTTGAGGGTTTAGCAGGATTTTCAGGGGGAGAACTATTGTCAGACATCCCTAACATCCGGAAAACAAAGAAGGGGAAGTCAGTCTACAACTAAGAAACTACTCAGGTTTCTTTCGTCTTAGCTAAACAGGTGGGTTCTAAAATACCCTAAAAACAAAAAAACAACAAGCCATAAATCATTCCCTAGCAACTTTCAAAGACAACAACAGATTCACAACACTCAAAAAGGAAGAGGTCGTTCAGAAGACTTACTTGTTCCTCTCAGAAAACCTGAAGATTGCACAGCACGGGTTTGCTCGTCCCTTGTGTTTATAGGTCGCAGAAGAGAGAGGAAGGAAATCAACGGTTAAAAGGAACTCCAAAATCACCGAGATCGAACAGGTCACGTTTGAAGCAGAATCTACAGGTAGGAAGGAAAATGGCCAAAAAAGATTGCACAGTGAAAACCTCGTCCTCTTATAGTTATGATCAGGACGCTCGTAACCGTTGGATCAAAATAAGAAACTCGGGTGAACGCCAAGTGTCAACCGTAAAAGAGGTCTACCAAAGATCAACAGACGGTTGAGATCAGCGCACTGTGAAGATGCTTCTACACGTTCGATTCACTTCCTTTTTGGCGGGAACCCGACAGATGTTTGACAAGTGTCAAAGCTAGAAGAAACCCTAAAAGATGATTTGATGGGCATTTAAACAGACGTGACTGTTGCGCGTCTCAAGAAAAAGCATTTGAAAAAAAAAAAAAGGGCGATGGAGCACTTTAATACCGGATCGATCCCCAAAAGAGTAAATCGGCACACCATCTTTATATAGTTCCGGCACCAACTTGTACACTTGTTGGAACCGAGAACTAGGGGACAGATGTTGATGGTGTTTTCAGGCACTATGATATGTAAAACAGCACAACGAGGATATAAGGGTAATTCCCTACTTGGGTGAGATCGCTGAATCCAACCCGACCACTTTGCAATAAAAGAACAAGCACCTTACGGTTTCAAACCGACCACAACAGAAATAGACCGAGCACTTTATGACCGGCAACCGATCACTTGGGTTCAGATAGCCGGGCACTATCAGGTCGACAGCAGCATTCTCAGCATAAAGGACTATCATGACCGACCACATGAAAACCGACCAGATGGCGAGATATGCTCAAGATGATGACACCCTATTCCTGTGGATAAGATGAAACGAATTATCCTACTTTCACAAGGAAATGAAGTCAGAATCCAAAAAGGAAAAAGAAAAAGTGAAGGCAGACGTTGGATTAGAAATCTTTACGAAAGGGGAAGACTGAATTCAACTAGGTATTCTTATACAAATAGGAGTCTGATTTTTGTACTATTATAAATAGGAGAGCAGAGTATGTGTAAAAAGGGCATCAAAAAAACAATCAGTGATCAGAATCATCAAGCTCTGACTTGTAAACAAAAAAGAGATCGGAAAAGCCGGTTCGAGTAATAAAAGTATCATTCTGCTTGTATCCATGGACGTAGGTCGGATCCAAATCCACCGAACCACGTTAAATCTCCTTGTTGATTGGCGTGTTTATCTGTCTTTTGCTAAGTTTGCTTTTGGTCCCCCATAACCAAACAAATTCACTATTGAAGGAGGATTACCTCGGAGGTGATATTACCATATTACCCTGAGACCAAAATCAGCCGTCAACAAGTTTGGTTGGTTCTTTATTGTCATTTAGGCGTCCGTGGATGGTAATTCATCAAAATTTCTATTGAGGCACCAAATTTCCATCTGAATTTGCATACGTCCGTAAATTATTTTGCATACTTGTTTGTTTGTTGTTATAGTTTTTGATTTCCATATTCCAAGTATTCTAGCTTTAGGTTTTCTTTCAATTGAGTCTACGTATTTGCCAATTCTAACTCGTATTACTCTGTTTGCCCTATATTGGTTTCTTGTTGTTTATGCTAGCTTGAAGATTAAACATTATTGTGAGCTTTTTGGTAAGTCATATTCAAACTATATTGAGTGCAAACACAAGTGGAGCGGAGTGGAGTGATACATATTTGAGTGTAAACATGTGAGCGTGTGATATTGTGAGGTTATATAATTTTGTTCACATATTTGTTACTTCTAATCTGTTTATTGAAGCTTTGAGATGGCAGATACTAGTTTAACAGTGGATAAGAAGCTTGAGGCTTTAGATAGGAAGTTTATGGATATGATGGAGAACATGAATGCTGCTTTCGATAGGTTGTCCAAGAGCGTAGAGAGTAACCAAACAGACAGTGTTAACAAAGCACCACCACCACAGATTGTGCTACCGCGTAAGTTCCACCACCTCAGTACCACTATTGGAGGATGAGGCCGAGAATTTTCCTGAAGGTTTTGATGATTTGGAAGACTCTGTAAAGGAGTAAAAAAGGTACAGGCCCAAGAATCATAGGCAATAGCAAAGACATGATAGAAGAGATATGAGGTTTGATAGACAGAGAGGATTTGATGACAAACGTGAGGATTATGACATGATGAGTTATGGTAGACATGGCGATGTTGATGGTGATTTGAGCAGCATGAAAATCAAAATACCAAACTTTCGGGGCAAGAATGATCCTGAAGTGTATTTGGAGTGGGGGAAGAAAATCGAGTTGATTTTCAATTGTCATCATTACTCTGATGAGAAGAAGATCAATATGGCAGCCATGGAATTCACTGATTATGCGATGATTTAGTGGGATCAGATTGTCACCAACCGAAGGAGGAATCATGAGAGGTTAATTCAGACATAGGAAGAACTTTGAGGTCTCATGAGGAAACGGTTCATACCAGCCATTTCTACCAAGAGTTGTATCAGAAACTATAACATTTGTATCAAGGGGCCAATAGTGTAGAGGATTACTATACTGAGATAGAGGTTGCCATGATCATGGCGAATGTAGTGGAGGATGCAGAGGCTACTTTGGCATGATTTATAGGGGGCTTGAATAGAGAGATTGCCAACATGGTGGAGTTGCATCATTATGTTGATTTGGAGGATATGCTTCACATGGCTATCAAGGTAGAGAGGCAACTCAAGAAGAAGTCTACTTCCAGATTTTGTACTCAGACTACTTCTGCATGGGAGGGAAAATAGGTTCCTAATGATCGACGTGATGGAGACTTTAACAAGCCAAGGGCCAAACCTAGTTCCAAGGGTAAAGAAGTTGTAGAACCAAGCAAGGCTAGACCAAAACATGATAGTACAACACCAAAGACTAAGAACATCAAATGTTTCAAGTGTTTGGGCATGGGACACTGTGCTTCACAGTGCCCCAATAGGCGTACCTTAGTGATTGATAAGAAGAGTGGCGAGGTACATTCTACTGAAAGTGAGGTTGAGGTCGATGATGATGAGCCTGAGATTAAGGATACTAGTGACAGAGAGGAAGCTGCATACCCGCTAGATAACTTATCATTAGCTATCAATCGTGCTTTGAGTGCACAAATTGTTGAGGATGATAGTGATCAGCAGAGAGAGAACATATTTCACGCTAGATTCCGTGTGAATGGCAAGAGGTGTAGTATGATCACTGATGGGGGAAGTTGTGCTAATGTCGTAAGTATAGCTTTAGTTGACAGGTTGGGATTAGATTGTTTGAACCATCCTATGCCTTACAAGTTGTAGTGGTTAAATGATTGTTGCGAAATAAAGGTGACAAAGCAGTGGTTAAATGATAGGAAGGTCATACATTATTGGTTCAAGAATAAGTATTTCTTTCAGCATAAGGGAAAACTACTTACCTTATACCCACTTACACCGAAGCAAGTACACAATGATCAAGTCAAGATGTAGCTTGAGAGGGATAAGGAGAACGAGAGTGCAAACACAGCTTTGGTGAAAATGTTGGACAATTATGACCCATAGTATCACTATTTGTAAAAGACATTGTGGTTTTTATACAAATTAACAATGTGACAAAGGAAATTGCTATTTTATAATTTTGTAATTAGATTACTTGAATATATAAATTATAAAAGTCCTTATGATTAGTTCCGGATTAATAAGATATGAGACAGTATCAATCCATGAAAGGTTTAATCATTAAATATCCATAGTCGTAGTATTATCGAGACTGGACATTGATAATGCGAAATAGGCTAGTATAACACTTGTGCGCGTTATGGAAGAGTAACGGCATAGGAATCATTATATTTGGGTATTGGCTACTCATGCAAGTGTAATAGGAGGTTCTGTTGACCGATGGTACGGGAACAACTTCGCTCTGGATGGACCCCTCAGAATCACATTGGTAGTATGACTATGTGTCTATAGGAATCCGAATCAGGGTAGGTGTATTTGGTCTTAACCTAAGACTTGCATCGCTAATACTTGCGATAATCAATACGCTTTGGTTTTGGCCGTCCGGGGCTTTAACAGGTTCTGTGTACGCCTCTTCTGGGTTTATTGAGAATCGTAGTGTATTGGGTGTGATGTCAAGAAGGAAGTGTCACTTCAGTCATATGGAGATGATGATCACGTAGGGATACAGAACTGGCACTCTAATATGTTGCAACTATCGGGATAATATGACAAGGTCATGATTATCCGATTAAAGAGACTAGTTGCTAGTGATCCGATATATGCTTCGTACGGGGCACACACAATTCCAGCCTCAGGCCTAGCATGTGACATCAGATACTGGATCGAAATACGCAATAGTTAGTATACTACGCCTGGTATAGATTATGTATTCCTTAAAATAATATTTCTGGAGAATTGGGTAGGCACGGTGCTTTGCTAGAAGCCAACCATGTCTTGTAAATCGGTAAGAATGTGGTACCGGGTACGCACGTGTTCGGATAGTCCGACGACCAGGAATCTCATGGGTCGCTTCCCAAAGATTCATCGATGACGTTTGACTCGAACATAATTAATTTGGATTAATTATAAGAGAGAGAAAATTAATCTCGGATTAATTACGGCAATAATTTATCTGGGATAAAATTCGATTAGAAGAGAGAGAACGAATAATTTGAATTAATCGATTAAATAATATATTCGATATATTAATTGAAATTAGATTTCAAAGCGGAATTAAAATTGGATTTTAATTCGGGCGAACGAATTAATTTAGAATTAATTCGTAAGCGACTTTAATAATAATTTTGCTAGGCATAATTATTTAATTAAATTATATTTAATTATGTCGCAACGGAAAATTAGTTGATTCGGAATTAAACGAACCCGAGATCGAAGTGTGTTAAGCGGGCCCACTCGAATTTTGAATTTTAAATTGGGGCCCACCAACTTAAATCATTAGTCAACTTTATTTACTTTTTGGTGATAGAAGTTGGTGGTGATTTGGTTGATAACTTGTAAAACACATTTTTTCATTTGAATGACATATACCAAGATTTGATTTTGGTATTTGGTAATTGACTTTTGGAAAATCAAATACACAAAATTGAAAAAACTCTCTCCTCTCCTACAAGCAAAAAACTGTGAGCCTCATCTCCCTTCTTAGAAATTTTGCTTCAAAATTTCTTCTTGCTAGCACATTCAAGGAGTCATTCAAGGTGTTAGGGAAATCAATCCTTGAGTTTGGAACATAAAGAAAAGGCTTGGAGCTCTTCTTCTTCATCAAAAGTTTTGAACTTTCAACATCCAACGAATCTGATCAATGTAAGTTTTTCCGCAACTTCTTTGATTATTCACACATCATTACATGTTAGAAGATCCTTGGAATGTTCTAGGAACCCAACAATGGTATCAAGAGCCTTTTCTAAACATGAAATGACTTTAGGGTTTATATACTTTAATTTGAGGTTTTTATGTTTTGAGCGTGATTTCTTCAAATTGACTGTTTGGATGAGCTTGGATGATGATGAATTAGATTTATGCATCTTAAAATTTGAGAAAAATTGATTGGATAATTTTTCCCTAAATTCCTTGAGAATGCCGAATATGAACCCTAGTATAGATCATGGTGATTTTTTGATTTTAGACCATTGGATGTGTTTAAAGCATGAAGTGTATATTGATTGTTGATTTAATTAGATTGAAATCAAAATTGGATATAAATTATGCATATTGTCGTGACTTGAGAAGCATGAAATTGATTGATTTTGCTTCAATTTGTGTTGGACATAAGTTGATTATTTAAAACTTGATTAATTAGTTTAATTGGTGTTTTGGAAATATTGGATTAATTAATTAATTATGGCTAATACACTTTAATTAAAAATTAATGTGAAATTTGGAATTTTGTATTAATTAAAATTAGTCTTTAATTTTGAATTGGGCTAATATTGTTGTATTTGGGCTTAATGGGCTTGGTTAGGCCAAGCTTGGTTTAGGACAATTGGATTGGATCCAAATTGGGCCTAAAACCATTCCATAAAGTCCAAATATAATAATTGGGCCTTTAACTATTTAATTGGGCCTAATGGGCCAAAATTAATTTTATGGCAAATAGGGTGATTCCTAAATTGGGCCTTGGCATTTGGGTTTGATCCATATTGGCCAAAGTCATGCCTTAATAATTAATTAAAAGCCCATTGGACTTTAATTAAATTGACATTGGATGTTAATTGGGCCTTTGAGACCCATAAAGATTAGATTTAGAATCTAAGTCTAAAAGGCGCTAAAATTAGTGTAATTATTTAATTTGGAATTAAATATAAATTAGTATTGAATACAAATTAAATCAAATTTAAAATTGTAGTTCGATATAATTTAAGAATACGTACTTTGAGTACTTATTCTTAAACGAGTTGGACTCGCGCAAATCAAATCGTTGTTTGAATATTGGATGGTCATTAATTCAAAGATTAATTAATTGGATTAGATTGATTGAATAACATGCTTTGTGTGAATACATGGATGTATTGTAAGAATAATGAATATCGGATGAATATTAGAAGGGTGAGGGTAATTTTGGAAATTGTTGTAATAAATTTAGAATTTATTAAATTGGACCTGCGTGTCTAGCCTTTTATCTCTTGACTCTTTGTATTTCTCTTCTCACCAATTCCCCTCAATATTAATGAGGTTTCTTTATAGTATTATGTAATTAGGTAGAAGTTAGAACAGTGCTAGTCAGGGAGAGGAAATGGAGAGATTTTCTCTAGGAACAATTTGTTGAATATCCATCCGCATATGGTTATTATTTATTTCGCGCCTTATTATGCTTTTAGAATGCATTCTTAAGGGTGTATGATGAGACCTAATCAAAGATAATAAATTTGTTGCCAATTTACGCGAAAAACCCTCAAACAAATATTAAGCGAATTCCTTAAATTGAGTGGTTCTCTCTCAAGATTCAAGATTGGCATTGGTTTGTTGGCCAAAGTCAAGATCAATGTCCATCGCGGATGTGTTTGAACCACGAAAGCTTTGTTCTATATCGCATGTCTTGGGCAATTGTGACTTGTTGGCCAAAGTCAAGGTCACTTCTTGTTCATCGACATGGAATACGAAGCTTTCCCACTATCAATGGGTCCTGCTTAACTGGAATCATTAAGCTTGTTGAGCCAAAGCCAAGGCTTAGTTGATTCAGAGGAAAATATTAGGAAATATATTGGATATATTGACATATATATTGTATATATGTTTCAGACTTGGAGGTCCACCTACCGGATCTAGGAATTGGATGGGATCCAATTGATCTTAGAGATCTACCTAGTTAAATATCATACAGCTTGTTGGCCAAAGTCAAGGTTGTGTGTTATTTAACAGGATCCTAGCCCACTAGGAAACTAGGTTTCCCGAGTACTCAACAAAGGGTTAGAGGCTCACCGAAAAATAGTGGGAGGCTAGTATTGAATTTGCAATTTCGTTCAAATACTTGCCAAATACGCGCTTTCAAATTATTTTTGTCATTTTATATATTTATATTAGTTGCACTAATATTTTATTATTTTTTTGTAACAGTTTGACTGTACCCAAAATCGTTAATTGAATAGTTAGACTATTGCAATTAAGATGGCCGGAAAGATCAATGTTAGAGACATTATCATGGGCGAAAATGTCTTTAATGGTGCGAACTTTCCTGACTGGGATATGAACCTCAGGATTTTCCAGGGGGCTGAGAAGATGCTCTATACAATAGAGAGACCTCTCGGGCCTAAGCCCAGAATTGAGCAGCCTCTTGAGCTTGAGATTTGGAAGACTTTTAGAGATGACAACTCAACTACTCAATCCAACATGCTTGCTTCAATGACCCCACAATTTCGTCGTCAAAACAAGGGATTGGATCCCTATGAAATGATGTTGAAATTGAGGGACCTTCACCGATCTAACCTTAGATAGCAGAGGTACGAATTGCAGAAGAAGCTCTTTCGCTCTCGTATGTCAGAGGGTACATATGTCGAGCACCATGCGTCACAGATGATTGCTGACATCGATCAGTCGCATAGTCTTCGAGGCTGAGACTTCTATAGATTTGATCTTACAGTCTCTGCCTGATAGTTAGGGCAGGTTCATCATGAACTACAATATGATGAACCAAGAAAATAATCTTAGAGAGTTAATGGTAATGCGGAAAGAGGCAGAAAAAGAGCTTTTGAAGGGCAAGAATCGCGAGGCGCACATCGTTTCGACATCTCAGAATGTCAGGGCTTGGCCAAAGGCTTCTGGAGGCGTGAAGAAGAATAAGAAGAGAAAGGGCAAGGCCAAATCATCAAAGTCTTCTGGGAAGGCAAAACAAAAATCCCAAGATTTCTGCCTGCAATGTGGCAAACGGGGTCACTGGAAGCGTGACTGCCGTGAGTATAAGGCGCACATGAAGGAAGTGAAGGCGGGCAAGGCTCCGGATTCAGGTATGTTTGTTATAGAAATAAACATGTCTACTTCTAGTTTTAAAAATTGGATTTTTGATTCTGGTTTTGGTATTTATATATGTACTGATGTGCAGGATCTACAGATTAGCAGGAGACTGGCTTCAGGAGAGATCGACCTCCGAGTTGGAAATTTGACTAGAGTCGTCGTTTTGGCTGTTGGGACCTACATTTTGGAACTGCCATCGGGGCATGTACTTAATTTATCAAGCTTTTATTATATATCTAGTTTAACTAGAAACATTATATTTGTATCTTGTTTAAACCAATGTAGGTATACTTTTGTATTCAGAAACACAAAGTGTTTTGTTTATAAAAATGATTTTGAGATATGCAGTGCTGATGTTAATAATGGTCTTTATATTTTTAATATAAATCAATCTCAAACATATAACATGACAAACAAAAGGCTTAAATTAAGTAACAAAGAAGAAACTTATATGTGGCATTGTCGTCTGGGACATATTAACAAGACTCATATATCCACACTTTTGAAGAGTAGATACTTGGACGGATTTGATCTAAATTCATATGACGTCTGTGAATCTTGTATATTAGGCAAAATGCCTAAAACACCTTTTAACGGTAAAGGTACACGTGCCACCGAACTGTTATCCCTCGTTCATAGTGACGTATGTGGGCCCATGTCTAGCCAGGCTAGAGGTGGATAGGAATACTTCGTAACCTTTACGGATGATGCATCGCGTTATGGTTATGTGTATCTTATGAGACATAAGTCAGAAACCTTTGAGAAATTCAAAGAGTTTCGACACGAAGTAGAAAAACAGACCGGAAAAAGTATTAAAACATTACGGTCGGACCATGGTGGAGAATACTTAAGCAATGAGTTTCTTGATTACTTGAAAGAGTATGGTATTCTTTCACAGTGGACTCCTCTCGAAACACCTCAATTAAACGGTGTGTCTGAACGGAGAAATCGAACTTTGTTGGACATAGTAAGGTCTATGATGAGTCACACTGAGCTACCAAATTCCTTTTGGGGATATGCATTGAACAGTACAACACTTATTTTGAATAAGGTTCCGTCAAAGTCTGTACAACAGAATCCATATGAAATATGGACATGAAAGAAACCGGGTTTCTCATTCATGAAATTTGGGGATGCTGGGCATACGTTAAACGTTTGGATGGTACCAAACTTGAACCCAAATCGGATAAGTTCCTATTTGTAGGTTATCCTAGGGAAACCAAAGGATATTACTTCTACCACCCACAAGAGAACAAGGTATTTGTTGTTCTACATGTGGTTTTCCTTGAAAAAGAATTCCTAAATGCAGTGGTAAGTGAGAGGAAAGTAGAACTCGATGAAAATCAGAGTGATACTGTTCCTGGCACCGACTCCCAAACGGAACACGAACAGTTCATCAGGGATGAGATTGTACCACAATCTTCTAATACACAAGAACCGCGTAGGTCGGAGAGAGTCAGAAAACAACCTGAGAGGTATGGGTTTCTGATCTCACCTCACGTAGATTTAATCTTATTGAGGATAATGAGCCGGCTACGTATGAGGAAGCGATACAAGATATCGACTCTACTTTATGGCAAGAATCCATGAAGTCCGAAATGGATTCCATGTATACCAACCAAGTTTGGACACTGGTTGATGCACCAGAAGGTGTAAAGCCTATTGGTTGTAAATGGGTCTTCAAGAAGAAGACGGACATGGATGGCAACATACAAACGTACAAAGCTAGGCTTATAGCGAAAGGGTATCGTCAACGACATGGTGTCTATTATGACGAAACTTTTTCACATGTTGCCATGATTAAATTCATTCGGATAATGCTTGATATTGCTGCATATTTCGATTATGAAATATGGCAGATGGATGTCAAAACCGCTTTTCTTAGTGTAAACCTTTTGAATGATGTTTATATGCAACGGCCTGACGGTTTTGTCGTACCAAAACATGCAAACAAGGTTTGCAAGTTAAATCGATCCATTTATGGATTGAATCAAGCATCGCGTTCTTGGAACCAACGTTTTGATGAGATCATAAAAGAATATGATTTCGTTCAAAACGAGGATGATCCTTGTGTATATAAGAAGTTTAATGGAAGGGCACTGCCATTCATTGTCCTTTACGTAGATGATGTATTGCTTATTGGCAATGACATTCCCATGCTACAATCGGTGAAAGCTTGGCTTTCATTAAAATTCTCCATGAAATATCTGGGAGAAGCAGCCTTTATTCTGGGAATAAGGATCTATCATGATAGATCTAGAAAGCTGATTGGACTCTTCCAGAGCTCGTATATTGACAAAGTGTTGAAGGGATTCAACATGGATCAGTCTAAGAGGGGACTGTTGCCAGTGTCACATGGTGTCTCTCTATCTAAGGACATGTGTCCTAAAACTCAAGATGAGAGAGACAACATGAGTCGGATCTCGTTCGCTTCTGCAGTCGGATCGATCATGTAGTCTATGATATGTACGCGACCTGATGTCTCGTATGCTTTGAGCATGTGTAGTCGCTATCAGGCTGATCTAGGTGATGGTCACTGGGTTACGGTTAAGAACATCCTTAAGTATCTTAGATGAACTAAGGATGCTTTCTTAGTCTATGGAGTTGGAGAACTTGAGGTAACTGGGTTTACCGATGCAAGTTTCGAAACCGATAAAGATGACTGTAAGTCACAATCCGGGTACATATTTTGTTTGAATAATGGGGCAGTGAGCTAGAAATCTTCCAAGTAAGAGACTGTTGTCGATTCAACAACAGAAGCGGAATATATTGCTGCAGTTGAGGCAGCAAAAGAGGCAGTTTGGATCCGTAAATTCCTAATTGGATTAGGAGTAGTTCCGTTAGCAGTTGAGCCTGTTCCTTTGTATTGTGACAATAACGGGGCAATAGCGTAGGCTAAGGAACCGCGGTCTCATCAACGATCCAGGCATGTACTTCGACGTTTCCATCTGATTCGTGAGGTCATATATCGTGGCGATATGAAGATCGAGAAGGTCGCATCAGATGACAATATTGCAGATCCGCTGACGAAGGCTATTTCTCAGCAAAAGTTTGAGCGATATGTACATAGTTCAAGTGGGAGATTTTTGGAAAATTATGACCCATAACATCACTATTTGTAAAAGACATTGTGGTTTTTGTACAAATTAACTATGTGACAAAGGAAATTTCAATTTTATCATTTTGTAATTAGATTACTTGAATATATAAATGATAAAAGTCCTTATGATTAGTTCCGGATTAATAAGATATGAGACAATATCAATCCACGAAAGGTTTAATCATTAAATATCCTTAGTCGTAGTATTATCGAGACTGGACATCGATAATGCGGAATAGGCTAGTATTACACTTGTGCGTGTTATGGAAGGGTAACGTCATAGTTCTCATATATTTGGGTATTGGATACTCATGCAAGTGTAATAGGAGATTCTGTCTACCGATGGTACGGGAACAGCTTCACTCTGGATAGACCCATCAGAATCTCATTGGTAGTATGACTATGTGTCTATCGAATCTGAATCAGGGTAGGTGTATTTGGTCTTAACCTGAGACCTGCATCGCTAATACTTGCGACAATCAATACGCTTTGGTTTTGGTCGTTCGGGACTTTAACAGTTTCTGTGTATGCCTCTTCTGGGTTTATTGAGAATCGTAGTGTATTGGGTGTGATGTCAAGAAGGAAGTGTCACTTCAGTCATATGGAGATGATGATCACGTAGGGATACATAACTGGTCCTTTAATATGTTGCAACTATCGAGATAATATGACAAGGTCATGATTATCCGATTAAAGAGACTAGTTGCTAGTGATCCGATATATTCTTCGTATGGGGCAGACACAATTCCAGCCCCAGGCCTAGCATGTGACATCAGATACTGGATCGAAATACGTAATAATTAGTATACTACGCCTGGTATAGATTATGTATTCCTTAAAAGAATATTTCTGGAGAATTGGGTAGGCACGGTGTTTTGCTAGAAGCCAACCATGTCTTGTAAATCGGTAAGAACGTGGTACCGGGTACGCATGTGTTCGGATAGTCTAACGACCGGATTTACTGCCAACATATCCAGGAATCTCATGGGTCGCTTCCCAAAGATTCACCGATGACGTTTGACTCGAACATAATTAATTTGGATTAATTATAAGAGAGAAAATTAATCTCGGATTAATTACGGCAATAATTTATCTGGGATAAAATTCGATTAGAAGAGAGAGAACGAATAATTTGAATTAATCGATTAAATAATATATTCGATATATTAATTGAAATTAGATTTCAAAGCGGAATTAAAATTGGATTTTAATTCGTAAGCGACTTTAATAATAATTTTGCTATGCATAATTATTTAATTAAATTAGATTTAATTATGTCGCAATAGAAAATTCATTGATTCGGAATTAAACGAACCCGAGCTCGAAGTGTGTTAAGCAGGCCCAATCGAATTTTGAATTTTAAAGTGGGGCCCACCAACTCAAATCATTAGTCAACTTTATTTACTTTTTGGTGATAGAAGTTGGTGGTGATTTGGTTGATAACTTGTAAAACATATTTTGTCATTTGAATGACATATACCAAGATTTGATTTTGGTATTTGGTAATTGACTTTTGGAAAATCAAATACACAAAATTGAAAATTCTCTCTCCTCTCTAACAAGCAAAAAACTGTGAGCCTCCTCTCCCTTCTTAGAAATTTTGCTTCAAAATTTCTTCTTACTAGCACATTCAAGGAGTCATTCAAGGTGTTAGGGAAACTAATCATTGAGTTTGGAACATAAAGAAAAGGCTTGGAGCTCTTCTTCTTCATCAAAAGTTTTGAACTTTCAACATCCAACGAATCCGATCAATGTAAGTTTTTCCACAACTTCTTTGATTATTCACACATCATTACATGTTAGAAGATCCTTGGCATGTTCTAGGAACCCAACGGAAAATATAGGAACCTCTTTCCTAACGCATCGGAAACATGTTAGACACTCGGGATCGGACTAGAAAACTTTACTCCCATTCTCTCCTCTTGGCCGAAAGTTACCAACACCAAAGCTGAAGTCTTGCTTCTGTTTTGGACAAAATATCAGCCCTGGAACAGCCCTCGAACAGCGGCATAAAAAATGGACTGTTTTGGACCCAATTTTTGCCCAGTTCACTGCCCAAACAGCCCCTATTTGTGTGAATCTTTGATGTGTTTAATATCTGATTTTTCAGTCAAAAACAACCCCAACACAACCCCAAAATAACCATATGTGTTCGCCAAAAATTCAGGATTAAAAATAAAACAAAATGAGTCCCAAAACACCAACATTTTGCGCGGCAATAAGCAAAAACAATGCTCACTGTTGTGGGTTAAAGAATAAAAAAGGAGATGGATTATTTTAATCGACACCAAAAAGTCTTCCGAGCTATATCTCGTCACCAACAGAACGTAGGGTGGGCTACACTCATAAAATAAATCCCTAAAACTTTTAGAGATTATAAGTCACACTAGTTTTATTTTGTCTTTCTTCATGTTCTTATTTTTGGTTTTTCTCAACACTTGAGAGAATTGTGAAGAAGAAGAAAGGTGGCTAGGGTTGCAAATGAGAGGCTTAGGCAAAAAATAAAATTAAAGTTCTTTTTATATCTAGGTTATTTGTTTCCAAAACAAACAAAACACTTGAGATTCACCCTAGCTTATTTTAAGCCATGACATTATTTTTTTAATAATCTTGTAACATCTAATATTAATTTCCATAATGGAAAAATATGTTACAAAACCAAATAGTTATTACCTTTCAAAAAGGTGTAACTACTAAAATAAAGCCAAGGGTTTCCAAAACCCAAAATTTGGAAATTCTAAATTTAGCCTTATTAAATTATATCATATATAATTTAATTTCATGTATTTAATAATTATCATATAATTATTAAAACCATATATTAAATTTTAATATATAGTTTCAAGTGTGACAAAATAATATTATTAATCATGTTAATAATATTTTCATATGTATAATTGGACTTTCCAATTATATTTAATTTGCTATAGTATATCGAGCTACTACGAGGACCAAATGGACCTACAGTTTCGAGCTACAATAATCTTGGAATATTAATTAAGCTCTTAATTAAATATTCTGAATTATTAACTCCGGGTTATTTCACTAAAAACCCGAAGTTGTACTCTAATTGCCGCAGATAGATAATTAAGCCAACCACGTCGGTGTCAATCGATATAGTCATTACATACGGATTAACCCTTCACGAGTATCTCGTAATTAAAGCCGGGTCATAATATCCATTATACCCCTCTAATTATTTTTACCTTAAGTACCATTTATTCTATAATGAATGATTTAATCTTTCTATTCGTAATAGAAAAACTCGAGCACTCTAACCGTTCAAGTATCGAATCAACCCTTAAGGAATATACTCCTCAACTTCTCGCAAGAAGGAGTGAACTCCATGTCTATGTAAAACGTACCCAGTTACAAACCAAACCATGTCCCCAAAGTACATAGCTATTGATTGGGATTGCTACACCAACCTCACCTTTGTAAATCAAAGGACATAGCCTGCCATGCAGGAGTTCGTAGTACACTTGTGATTAAGATCAATCCATAATGACCATCTAGTAGATCGAAATGAATTTCTTTATTTAACGGATATTATAAGAAACTCATTTCTATCTAGGTCCAGTCCTAGATGATCACATCATACAAGGTGCCTTCATTCTCATGTCTCCACTTGGA
Organism: Zanthoxylum bungeanum; assembly: GCA_019454045.1. Taxonomy (NCBI): domain Eukaryota; kingdom Viridiplantae; phylum Streptophyta; class Magnoliopsida; order Sapindales; family Rutaceae; genus Zanthoxylum; species Zanthoxylum bungeanum. The sequence goes on from SKCR01028301.1 coordinate 222,187, forward strand.
CGATCTCGGATCAAGGTCGCCATGCAATTATAGAATGGACCGCAGTAATTGATAAACCATAAACAAAGTACCCGCTTTGTTTGTTCTCTATGGACTATTTTAGATTACTAACTTCAGACTTAAATCATCTTGTTCATGATACTCATACATCAAGTCTGAAGGCACATGAGTAATCAAAATAATTTACAATATGTGATATTAAACAAACACTTTGATAAATGAATAATACATCATTTTATTTCATAACATATAATACCGTTTATATTACAAGATGCTCTAAGGCATATATCCCAACAATCTCCCACTTGCACTAGAAAAAATGGGGCATGTCACGTAATCCTAGCCATATAGGTGACCTTCAAACACTTTAGCCGACAAGGTCTTTGTAAACGGATCAGTCAGGTTCTCTGCGGATGCAATCTTTGTGACAAAAACATCTCATGTATGCATTATCTCCCTGATGAGATGATATTTCCTCTCTATATATTTTCCCCTCTTGTGACTTCTTGGTTCCTTTGAATTTTCCACTGCACCACTATTATCGCAATAAAGTGTGATTGGTTTATCCATATCTGGAATGACTTCCAGATCTCCCAAGGACTTACGGAGCTATACTACTTCCTTAGTTGTTTCGCAAGCTACTAGATACTCAGCCTCAATGGTGGAGTCAACAATAAAAGATTGCTTTATACTCCGCCATACTATAGCCCCACCACCTAGGGTAAACACTAATCCAGATGTTGAATTCCTAGAATCGACATCCATCTGAAAATCAGAGTCTGTATATCCTCTTAGGATCATATCCTCACCAGAATAAATAAGCATATAATCTCTCGTTCTCTTAAGATACTTGAGAATGTGTTTCACAGCCACTCAATGATCCAATCCTGGGTTAGACTGAAACCTACTGACTACTTCCACTGTAAAACAGATGTCCGGTCACTTGCATAACATAGCATAAATGAGACTACCAACTACTGAGGCATATGGGATATGTCTCATTTCCTCAACTCATTGAGGTGTCTTAGGAGACTGTTCCTTTGACAAATGAATTCCATGTCGATAAGGCAAATTGTCTTTCTTGGAATTCTACATCCCAAATCGCACAACGATCTTGTTGATGTAGGATGTCTGAGATATAGCTAACAGGTTTTCACGTCTGATAATATCTTTACATCATTCCCAATGAGTAAAATATCATCGACGTATAAAATAAGAAAAACCACATTCCCATCAATGACGCGCTTGTATACACAAGGCTCATCAACATTCTGCTCAAAGTCATAAGACTTGATCGTGATATCAAATGATATTTTCCAAGATCGAGATGATTTCTTAAGTCCATAAATGGACCATTACATCTTGTAAACCTTTTGCTCTTGACCTTGGGCTATGAACCCCTCTGGTTGTACCATATAGATACACTCATCAAGATTTTCATTCAAGAATGCAGTCTTAACATTCATTTTCCAAATCTCATAGCCATAATATACAGTAATGGATAGAAGAGTGTGGATGGATTTTAACATAGCTACTGGCAAGAAAGTTTCCTCATAGTCAACTCCCTCTTTCTGGGTATAACCCTTGGCCACTGGCCTAGCCTTGAAGGTATGTACCCTCCTATCTGCTCCCCTCTTTCTCTTATAGATCCACTTGTAACCTATAGGTTTTACCCCATCAGGTTGGTCTACAAGTTCCCAGACTGAGTTGGAGTACATAGACTCCATCTCTAAGTTCATGGCTTTAAGTCATTCATCTTTATCAGAATCATTCATTGCATTATGATAGGTCAATGGATCATCTACACCATCGCGATCAGGTTGTCGTAGAACCCTACCACTACGTCTAGGTGGTAGATCATTTTGAAGAACTTGCATCTGACGCTCAGATATTGAAGGTGCTATGTGTTTTTCAACTGTCGTTGATGATGGTATGCTGGTCGAACCAGCAAATAACTCCTCCAGTAACATTTTACTTCGAGGTTTGAACTCCCTCATATAGTCCTCCTCTGAAAATGTAGCGTTTGCCGATATAAATATTTTATTATCATCAGGGCTATAGAGGAATCCACCCCTAGTCTCTTTAGGATAGCCTACAAATAGGCACACCTGAGAACGTGGCTCCAACTTAGAAGTCTTATTCCTTAGCACATGTGATGGACACCCTCATATGCGGAAATTTCGTAAACTAGTTTTACGACCACTCCACAATTCTAAGGGAGTCTTAGAAATAGACTTATATGGAACTACATTAAGGATATACATTGATGTTTGTAATGCATATCCCCAGAACGAACTAGGTAATGAGCTATAACTAAACATAGATCTTATCATGTCTAGTAGGGTCCAATTTCTCTTTTCTGCAACACCATTTTACTGTGGTGTTCCAGATGCTGTGAGCTGGGATACTATGCCATGCTAAACCAATAATTCCTCGAAATCTCTGTCAAGGTATTCTCCTCTACAATCTGATCGTACATTTTTGATCGTTTTACCTAACTGGTTCTCAACCTCAACTTGATACGCTTTGAACTTTTCAAAAATATTTGACTTATGCTGCATTAGGTAAACATACCCATATCTGGCATAATCGTCAATAAATGTGACGAAGTATTCATAACCACCTCACGCTCTTACATTCATCGATCCACAAACGTCCAAATGTATTAGCTCAATTGGTTGACTAGCACTTGTACCGTTTCCAGTAAAAGGTCTTTTGGTCATTCTTCATTCTTAATAAGATTCGCATACTGGTAAAATTCTGAGCTTTAATTGGTTTAAGGCTCCGTTTTTATCAACCTATTTATCCAGTCAAGGCTGATATGACCAAGTCTAAGATGCCACAGATATATATCATCGTAAGAAATCTTTTGCCGTTTAGTTTTAGGCTTTTCAACCTTAAATATTTTACTGTTGAGCAATGACATATGTATTAACGGTCTTAACACATCAAATTATTTTCTGAGTTTCCTGTGCATATGGTTAATCCATTTCTACAAGTAATAACCAAATTACTATTAAAAGAAACTGAAAAACCATCATCCAAAAGTTTGGAAATAGAAATCAAATTCCTGCGAAAATCATAAATGAATAACACAGTGTTCATATTTAAATAACTATTATTTGAAAAACTTAAACTGGAAACTCCCACTGCTCTTGCTGAAAAGACATCCCCTGTCCCGACCCTCATGGTGTAGTCACCTTCAACAAGGTCCCTCCATGAGTCAAGTAGCTAGAAAGAAGAACAAACATAGTTAGTGGCTCCAGAATCAACAATCCAAGCGGATTTATCATCCTCCATTAATAGAGATTCAATAACAAGTAAATCGTATTTACCTATAGCCTTCTTCTTCTTCCATTCACCAAGGTATTCATGACAATTACTTTTCCAATGCTCATCCTTATTGTAGTGGAAACACTTTCCCTTAAAATTGGCATCATTGGAGCCTTTCTTGTTCTCATTTTTCATGGGCTTAACCTTAGCCTTCCCAGTGCTATTCTTTTTTTTTTTGCAGATTTAGAAGACTCGGCAGCATTTTCCTTAGCACTGGGCTTACGAGGATCCACAAGCATGGACTAGTAGTGGGTGAGCTCATTAAGCAACTGGGTCAAAATAAAAGTCAACTTGTTCATAACATAGTTGCTTTTAAACTGTAGGAAACTCTTCGGAAGAATTTCCATAATCATGGTCTCCTGGCTCCGCTCATCAATACGAGCATCATAGGTTTCGGCAGTGTTGAGATAGGTCATCATCCTCAAGACATGCTCTTAGACTGATGCCTCATCCTTCATCATAGCAGTCATCGCTGAGACCATAGCCTCATAACATTGACGCTTTGAAGATTGCCCGAACATTCCCTGCAACGACTCCCTCATCTGAGATGCTGAAGCCATAGGCTCATATTTTGCAGCAAGAACCTCAGACATCCCTGCTAGCAAGTAGCAGCAGGCCTTCTCATTAGTCGCGACCCATTTCTGATAGGCATCGGACACAGCTTGGCTGGTATTTCTGGCCGACTCGGGAGGACACTCATTCGTCAGGACAAACTTTAGGTCTTCACAGACCAGGATAACGTTCATGTTACTTTTCCACTTAACATAGTTTTCTACCGTTAATCTTTCATTTGAGAGTATGGAGATAATTAGAGAAACTATGGCTGAAAATTAAAAATAAACATGCATTTAATATTCATTCATCGCATATTAAAACTATCAAACAATTTTGGAATAAATTTAAACATGATGCATGAACCATGAATAACGAATTAGAAACCTAGGAGAATTACTATGCCACGAAAATCTATCATCCCACAAATAAGTTCCGTCGTAGGTAGGTCAAGTATTTTTATGATAGATTGAGACAATCTCAATCGATTAATATATGCAGGAATAACTCTTATTCCTATATTAATCAACCACCGTTTGATATATGAGTGTGACCCATCGTTTTGGAACCCTTGGACTTAACTAGTGAAGTTATGTCATAGGGTAAGTCAGTTCACCAGATACATCTAGAGTACCTATCCTCTCGGATTCTAAACACTCAAAATGGACACCATCTATAGGGGGACGAAAGCAAAGTCGTCTCGAGGAGCCTTTTGAATCTCATATTTTCGGACTAACAACGGAGATCGTGAGATATACTGTCGAATGTCTCTCTCCCACTCACTATTTTAAAATTAAGGTTTGTATTTTAAAAATATCCAATATTTTATATTTACTAGTGTGAATAAATTTATGTCGGCTAAATCATAATTTTTACTAACACCAATATATTATTAGTGACCTAACAAATTTTAACTCTTAAAATTTATATCACTAATATCTTTAGTCTCTAATAATTAATATACTCAATTAAACTAATTTAATTGGTGTATTATTAGTGACCTATTATATTTTAACTCTTAAAATTTATATCACTAATATCTTTAGTCTCTAATAATTAATATACTCAATTAAACTAATTTAATTGGTGTATTATTAGTGACCTATTATATTTTAACTCTTAAAATACTAGAACACTAATTAGTTTAAAATTTTTGGAATCCTAAAATGGTCAAGTTTTTAATTAAATTATTTAATTAATCTAAGTGCATTATAAAATCCAAAGGTACGTGGAATTATATCTCGAGTGCATACCACATTACCGTTCATTCGGATTCGGCTATGGAATTTATATCCGAGTTTCCATCCTATATACCAATGGAATTTATAATGCACTTATTAAGACTAATATATTAGAATTTCAAATTTTAAAATTTAAAACCAATTAATCCAATTAATCATTTTCCATGCATATCATATTCCAATTTAACATTTTAAATCACATAAAATCACATTTCATGTCTAGAATACATATGCATCCAAAAACTTGTTATGGCATGTGAAATACAAGAGTAGACACCCTAAGCTATATGACATGTTATTCAAACATTTCGAATGAAACATACATACAATATAAAAAAAATATTTTGCATTGACTGGGCTCTTATTTTTTCCAATACTAATCTAATTAGTACAAAAAGATATCCCAAGGCATCCTTTGGTTTTCAAATCTCACTCCAAGGTGGTGTTGGCTCTGTTTGCGACTTCGGTGCTCCAAATTACAACAATTGAAACTTTTACATTGGAAAATTAAATTAGAACATTTATAAACAATGGCCTTACGTCTCAAAACCAAAGCCAACACAATAATAAGAGCTGGAAAAATTTACGACCAATGCAAAATCCATTCATCCCATGAAAAACAATAATCATTCATCTTATGATATTATTTTGTGTCTACTCAGCTAAACATGCATATCAATATTTATAACACATATAAAAATATAAAAATAGTAACTTTAAATAAAATAGAGAAGTGTTAAGAATAATTTTCAACCTCGCTCTTGATGCCAACTGTATGAACCACTTTTCTAGCACAGCGGAAACACGTTAGGCATACGGGATCGGATTAGAAAAATTTTCGGCCCTTCTCTCCTCTTGGCCGAAAGTTACCAACACCAAGGCTGAAGTCTTGCTTTTGTTTTGGACAAAATATCAGCCCCAAACAGCCCCCGAACAGCGACATAAAAACTAGACTGTTTTGGACCCGATTCGTGCCCAGTTCATTGCCCAAACAACCTTTATTTGCGTGAATCACTGCTGTATTTTAGATCTGATTTTTCACTCAAAAACAACCCAACACAGCCCCAAAATAACCCTACGTGTTCCCCAAAAATTCAGGATTAAAAATAAAACAAACTGAGTCCCAAAACACCAACACTTTGTGTGGCAGTGAGCAAAAACAATGCTCACTGTCGTAGGTTAAAGAATAAGGAAGGAGATGAATTATTTTAATCGACACCAAAAATTCTTCCTACCTATATCTCGTCACCAACAGATCGTAGGGTGGGCTACACTCACAAAATAAATCCCTAAAACTTTTAGAGATTATAAGTCACACTAGTTTTATTTGTCTTTCTTCATGTTCTTATTTTTAGTTTTTCTCAACACTTGAGAGAATTGTGAAGAAGAAGAAAGGTGGCTAGGGTTGCAAATGAGAGGCTTAGGCAAAAAAAAAAATTAAAGTTCTTTTTATATCTAGGGTTATTTGTTTCCAAAACAAACAAAACACTTGAGATTCACCCTAACTTTTTTTGAGCGACATGATTTTTTTAATAATCTTGTAACATCTAATATTAATTTCCATAATGGAAAAATATATTTCAAAATTAAAGAGTTATTACGTTTTAAAAAGGTGTAACTACTAAAATAAAGCCAAGGGTTTCCAAAACCGAAAATTTAGAAATTCCAAATTTGGCCTTATTAAATTATATGATATATAATTTAATTTCATGTATTTAATAATTATCATATAATTATTAAAACCATATATTAAATTTTAATATATAGTTTCAAGTGTGACAAAATAATATTATTAATCATATTAATAATATTTTCATATGTGAGTATATAATTGGACTTTCCAAGTATATTTAATCTGATATAGTATTTTGAGATGGCACGGGGACCAAATGGACCTACGGTTCTGAGCTCCAATAATCTCGGAATATTAATTAAGCTCTTAATTAAATATTCTAAATTATTAACTCCGGGTTATTCCATTAAAAATATGAAGCTGCATTCACGTTACCGCAAATAGATAATTAATCTGAACCACGTCGGTGTCCATCGATATCGTCATTACATACGGATTAACCTTTCGTGAGTATCTCGTAATTAGAGCCGGATCATAATATCTGTTATACCCCTCTAATTATTTTTACCTTAAGCATCATTTATTCTCTAATGAACGATTTATTCATGACCATTATGAATGTTAATCTTTCTATTCTTAATAGAAATACTCGAGTGCTCTAACCGTTCAAGTACCGTATCAACCGTTAATGAATATACTACTCTACTTCTAGCAAGAAGGAGTGAACTCCATGTCTATGTAAAATATCCCCAGCTACACACCAAACCATGTCCCCAAAGTACGTAGTTATAGGTCGGGATTGCTACACCAACCACTCCTTTGTAAATCAAATGACATAGCCTGCCATGTAGGAGTTCGTAGTACACTCAAGATTAAGATCAATCCATATATGACTATCTCGTAGATCGAAATGAATTTGTTTATTTAACAGATAATATAATAAACTCATTTCTATCTGGGTCCAGCTCTATATGATCACATCATACAAGGTGTCTTCACTCTCATGTCTCCACATGGACGATCCCGGATCAAGGTCGCCATGCAATTATAGAATAGACCACAGCTATAGATAAACCACAAACAAAGTACTCACTTTTTTTACTCTCTATGGCCTATTTTAGATTACTAACTTTAGACTTAAATCCTCTTGTGCATGACACTAATATACTAAGTCTGAAGGCACATGAGTAATCTAGAGTAATCAATATAATTTACAATATGTGATATTAAACAAACACTTTGATAAATGAATAATACATCATTTTATTTCATAAAATATAATACCATTTACATAACATGATGCTCTAGGGCATATATCCCAAAAGAAAACACATGAGAGGAGTGTGACCGAACCTAATAAGGAAATTAAGGCTAGGGCTAAGGCTAAGGCGGTGAGTGTTCCCAAGGGGTGTTAGTGAACTTAAGTGGAAACAAAAGGGCCAGTGAAAAAAATCTTCTACATGAGTGAAGGTGAAGCGAAGAGAGCTTTTAAGGATAGCAAGCTTATGCTTTTGCTAGTCTACAAGGATTACCGTGTTTGTGTTGCTAACATTGACCTTTTGCTTCCTAGGTCCATTTCATCTCTTTTACAGGAATTCAGTGACGTGCTGACATAGGACATTCCTAGTAGGCTTCCACCCATTAGAGGTATTAAGCACTAGATAGATTTCATACCTGGCGCAGTCATTCCCAACATACCAGCCTACCGAAGCAATCCCGAGGAAACAAAGGAACTTTAGAGGCAAGTATGGGAGTTGATGGAGAAAGGGTATGTTATAGAAAGCGTGAGTCTCTGTGCGATACCAGTTCTTCTAGTTCTTAAGAAAGATGGGTCATAGCGTATGTGCGTTGATTGTCGAGCGATCAATAATATAACGATAAAGTATCGTCACCCTATTCCTAGACTAGATGACATGTTGGATGAATTACATGGTTCCAAAGTTTTTAGTATGATTGATTTAAAGAGTGGATACCATCAAATTCGCATGAGAGAGAGAAAGATGAGTGGAAAACTACATTTAATACCATGTATGGCTTGTATGAATTGTTAGTTATGTCATTTGGTCTTACAAACACACCTAGCACATTTATGAGGCTGATGAGTCATGTTATGCGTGCATTTATAGTTAAGTTTATTGTATTTTATTTTGATGACATCTTAATTTATAATAAAACATTAGATGAACATATTACACATTTGAAGCATGTTCTTGAGGTGTTGAGGCAGAAAAATATGTATGCTAACTTTGATAAATGCACTTTTTGTATGGATATGATTGTTTTCCTTGGTTTTGTTGTAAGTACAGATGCATCAAGTTGATGTAGAGAAGGTAAAGGCAATTCAGTATTGGCCTACAATGAAAACTGTGACAGAAGTCAGAAGCTTCCATGGTTTAACAAGCTTCTATCGCAGATTTGTTAGAGACTTCAGTAGCATTATAGCACAACTGACTGAAGTAGTGAACAAAACTGTTTACTTCAAATGGGGAGAAGAGCATGAGCGTACATTCTAGGATCTTAAAATAAAGTTGTGCAGTGCAGCAGTTTTGGCGCTGCCCAAATTTGAAATTTGAGATTGAGTGTGATGCATTTGGGATAGGCATTGGAGCGATTCTAATGCAAGAAAAACGACCAATAGCTTACTTTAGTGAGAAGCTGAATGGAGCAGTTTTGAGGTACCCCACATACGACAAGGAGTTGTATGCGCTAGTGAGAGCCATTGAGACTTGGCAGTAATATATGTGGCCTCGAGAGTTTGTGATCCATATAGATCATATGTCATTGAAACATTTGAAGGGCCAAGGTAAGCTGAACAAATGACGTGCACGATGATTAGAGTTTGTTAAGACATTTCCATATGTAATCCGCTATAAACAAGGTAAGGAAAATATTGTCGTCGATGCACTATCGCAAATGTATGCTTTACTTACTTCATTAAGTGCAAGAATGCTTGGGTTTGAATTTATTAAAGAACTTTATGCAAGTGATACTGACTTTAGTACAATCTATGCTGCATGTGAAAAGTCTACCTTTAGTAAATTCTACCAACATGATGATTTTTTGTTTAGGGAGAATAGATTATGCATTCCTGTTTGTAGTATGCGTGAGTTGTCAGTTAGGGAAGCGCATGAGGGAGGTTTAATGGGGCACTTTGGCATTTCTAAGACCTTAGGGGTATTGACCGAATATTTCTTTTGGCCTAAAATACGGAGAGATATTGAGCGTTTGTGTGATAAATGCTTAACTTGTAAAAAGGCTAAATCTAAGGTTATGCCTCATGGGTTGTACACCCCATTGCCTATACCTAGTGACCCATAGGTAGATGTATCAATGACTTTATATTGGGTTTACCTAGGACTAGGCAGGGTAGAAATTCCATCTTTATAGTGATTGATAGGTTCAGTAAGATGGCACATTTTATAGCATGTCATAAGACTAATGATGCCACTAACATTGCTGACTTATTCTTTAAAGAAGTAGTACGGCTCTATGGAATTCCACGGAGTATAGTTTCAGATCGTGATGTTAAATTCCTTAGTCACTTTTGGAAAGTTTTATGGGTTAAGTTAGAAACTAAAATTTTGTATTCTACTACTTGCCACCCCCAAACCGATGGGCAGACCGAAGTAGTTAATAGGACTTTGACTCAGTTATTACGTACTATTATCACTACGAACTTAAAAACTTGGGAAGATTGTTTGCCTTTTTATTGAGTTTGTATATAATCGTAGCTTCATTCTTCTATATCTTATTCACCATTTGAAATTGTTTATGGTTTTTAGCCACTAACTCCATTAGATTTGTTACCATTGTTTGTTGATGAGCGTGCAAAGTTAGATGGAAAAGGAAAGCTGATTTTGTGAAGCACATACATGAGAAAGCAAGAGAGCACATACCGCGGAAGAATGAGCAGTATGTTTCCCATGCCAATAAGGGAAGAAAGTGCGTGGTATTTCAGCCTGGAGATTGGGTTTGGGTACATATGCACAAGAAGAGATTTCCTGAACAACGTAAATCCAAGTTACAACCGAGAAGGGATGGTCCATTTCAAGTCTTCGAACAGATTAATGACAATGCGTACAAGCTAGATTTATAAGGTGAGTATAATGTGTCCGCTACATTTAATGTTTCTGACTTAACTCTTTTTTATGCATGTACAGATTCGAGGTCGAATCCTTTCAAGAGGGAAGGAATGACGTGAATCCAGCCACTCAAGGAACATTAGATATCACGACCTGTAATATGGTAGAGCCTTTGCAAGTGCCAACAGGGCCAATCACACGCCAGAGAGCTAAGAAGATCAGAGATGCAATGGAGGGGCTAGCACAGAATGTCATGGTCGAGTGTGACAGACGACTCCAAGGCATAATGGCAACACATGAGGGCTTCTATGGAGTGGGTCCAAAGTTATTTTACTTGATCTAAGTCATACCAGATTGACGCACCAGTAATTTGGAAGTCAAGTACCTTTTGACGAAGCAAGCCGAATTAAGCCCAACACCAAATATTCGGCCAAGACAAGACTTATTAGGCTTCAAAACACATCATTGAGTCTAAATAAATAAAGGCCATGAATTTTTGGGAATTTTATGTCCAGGAAACAATTTGGCTATGGCTTTGAAAAACTTGCCACCTTTATTGGATTTTTGTGATTTTATTATTTTTCCTTTATTGACTTTTTTGGCAAATATTTTGATTAAGTCTTTATTACTTTAGACTTTTATGGTAAGTTGTTTAGGTTGTTAAATGACTATTAAGGGCAGTCTTTAAGTAGCCATTAAGGATGTTTTGGTCATTTTATGTCCATTAGGGTTTCTTTCTTTGTACTATATAAACTCTTATCTTCTTAATGGAAAGGTAATCATCAATTTTCAAAATTTTCCTTCATTTGAAAGCTTGGCTATGTCCAAAATTACTTAAAGGGGGAGATTCCTCTTATTTCATGCAATCGACTTATCTAAGGCGTGGCAACCTTTGTGGCATCTCCGTGCTAGCAGAACACTACAGTGAATCATCTTAAGGGTTCTCAAAGACAAGTTCTTTGTGGATCTTTTTTGTGGCCTTGGAAGGGTTTTGTTCCTACAAAATCAAATTTGTGGTTCTTGGGGTTCTATCCGTTGCGAGGGGTTTGCTTGGCCTAATCCTCCAAGTGAGTCCCGTGTATTGTAAGCAACAACGAGAACATGCCAACAAATATTTGTACTTCTTACTTAGTGAGCTATGCGAATTGATGCCAACGGTTGAAAGGGAAAGACATAAATTTCTAGATTCTGAACCAAATCCAGGACATTTCTCATCAACTAACTTCCAAGCTAGTGAGTCAGTCGAACGACAAAGCTTCCTATCAACCACTTTTTCATTAGCATGCCAAGTTAGATCCTTGGTTGTTTATGGTGGTTGGAATATCCGCCTGAATTTAGGAATGATTGGAAAATACCATAAAATTTTAATTGGAATCTCTAAACTATCTTCGGTGGAAACATTTTGTTCTTCCAAAGTGATACTCCGCAAGTAGGATATTCACTAAGGATTTCATATTCTATTCTATATCAAATGTAATCGTTTGGGCATTGCATTTATTTTCTCGTACTCCATTCCCAAGGCAGACATGGTCTTTTTGGCCTTATAAGTAGACTTAGGCAATGTATTTCTCTGGTAAAACGTCTTCAATGAGACTCAATAAATAACAGAAGCTAGTATCAGACCACCTATATTCTCTCTGTAAGTTGAATAACTTTACCAACACACCTATCCTAGTATACTTTTGGGAACCCAGGTACAAAGATCTCTCTACATCTTCTAAAAGTGATTTAACGGTATGAGGATCATCATCCCAATTCTTATAACCATAATGAATTATGTCTATAGCCTCAGCTTGATCAAGGTACTTATGGTCTTATTTATATTGGTTATCAATGTCATCATTTGGTAATTCAGGGTCTATGTCACCATGCCAAGTCTAAAATGTGTAACTCATATCAAAACCCTTAGCATATAAATACTCCCTAACTATCATAGAAGAGAGAAATGCAATATTTCCACATCTATTACAATGACACCTTATACTATCACTGTTATTATAATTATCAATTGTAAAATCCACAAACATATTCATATCAAAAAAATACTCTACATATAAACTATCTCATGTCATCCAAGATTTATCCATTTTGATTATAAACTTCAATCCTTAGCAAAAATTAAAATAAACTTTAGAATTAAAAATAAGGTGTGCAAGTTTTGTCTCTTGAAATGCAATACTGAGGGTTTCTCAATTTTATTCAAAACTAATAAAAATGAGACAGATTGAGAAGCATTTTTTCAAAATCAAAACAAAATCAACATGCATTTGTCAAAATTGAAACACAAATTCGCATATAAACAATAAGCATTTTTTAAAATAAAAACACAAATATGCACCTCATAAAGTGTAACGGAGCAAAGGAAGATTGAAAAGAACCCAAGCGCACTAAAGTGAGGCTGATGCGAAACTGAGAGGAAAAAAATTCAAACCGAAATAAAAATTGAGGCAAATAGAGAAGCATTTGTTAAAGTAAAAACAAAATCAACAATAAATTTTCAAAATCGTCCACATAGAATACACAAATTCGTACACAAACAACAAGATTGAAACACATGCATAACCATAAGCATATGATTCGAAAACTGGGATAGGTTATCTACATACTTTCACTTCATATCAAAGAAAAAAGTTGAATTGCCAACTAGTCTAGGCCATGGAAGCATAAGAGAAAAATCTCTTGGGGAGCAATTAAGACCACTTGGAAGTTGGACCTCTTGATCGGTGGTAAACACACGTTACACAAGCGCATGTATCGCTCAAGTAATATGAAATGTATCGATCCCACGAAATACCTAAGCTATTAATTTATGAAGCTAAATGTCTATGAGTATCTAATTGATTGATTTTTGGTTGGATCGTGATTTTAAACTAAAGACAAGTAATTAAAACAAAACAAAGATAGATTTTAAGTTTTAAACAATGATATGAAAATATCCAGGGTTGTGAATCATTCCAATATCTTTTAAAGATGAAGTGATTATCTCATGTTTGTGCAATATATCTGTTTATTAACCTGGAACACGAAGTTATGCAAAAGTCTTTTTCGATGGTCAGATGTAAATACCCAAAGTAACTCAATTAACTATATTTCTATGTTAATTAAGAAACTCTGAATTCATTAAGATTTAGTTCCAATTATGGCTACCCCCGTCCGACAAGTATATTCCTATCCTGTAAGGAAATCTACGTAAGAGACATTTACCCGAATGTGAGATCGTGAGCTATTGAGTCTATGGCTAAAACCTAAAATCTCTTTTTCAAGTTTATTTTAAGTTTACCAAATCAATCTTATTAATGACCAGTTAACAAGAAGCATTAGGCTTAAGACTCAATAAATAAACCAATATACTACCCAAAACATAAAATAACCACTTATAAAACGTGATATTGGAATTCATCACAACCCTAGATAATATTTTTAGTTACAAAACATACCTAAAATTACAAAATGCATAGTTAAACAAAATAACATAACAGAAAATTAAAAAGTAAAGAAAATTACAACAATAAAAGAAAGTGCTGGAGCTAGGGGTTTCACTTTTAATACTTCAAATATAGATTACTCTCTTATCAATTAATCATTTCTTGAATTAATTATATTAAAACCGACCATATAGGCGCTGAATGTCATTTGTCCAAAGTCAAACCGACCATATAGGCGGTAACAAAATCATATAAATCGACCATGTAGGCGGTAACAAGGTTAGCACCTAAACCGATCATATAGGCGGAAACTAAGTACAATAATGTAAAACCGGCCATATAGGCGGTAAATAATTAATTCAATTTACTTATTTTAATTAAGGGAGTAAATCTAAATTATTATATTAAAAGTTTCACCCCGGACTCTAGCAAAAAGAGATTACATACTCATGATGTAATTAAAAACACATAAAGATTTATTAAATAAATAAAGAGAAAATACAAGAAAACTTAAATAAACATGCAAGACACTTTCTTTTAGGTTTTCATGGAGAAATCCTCCAAAGAAAACATGAAAAATTTACGAAGTTTAGTTTGGTATTTATAGACAAATCTAAAGGCTTCCACTAATTTCTCCACCAAATAAGGCACCAAACATGGCACCAAACATGACACCAAATCCTCCACCAAACATGCAAGTTTGGTGGAAGATTGACAAGTTTCATTTTTTATTTTTTATTTTTTTGAAAATGACTTTAATAATTACACATAACACACTTCCGAATTTTTCATCAATTTCGGTAATGAAAATTTCAGAATTCGAAAATCTTATGAACTTCAAAGTTGTAGATATTTGAGTCTTCTTTAATCTGGAACTTGAATCACCTCAATCCGATATCGGAATAAAAAGGTATGGCCAAAATACGATAATTGCGCAAAGCTAAAATATCTGAAATTGTACTTCGTTAGAACGCCATTTCAAGTTTCCAATCTCCAAAATCAAAATGTCAAGTCCAGTTTTTACCCTTATTTGTTCCACATTTCATCATGATTGATTTCATTAAGTCTCGATTTTATTTTATTTGCAAAATAAACTAAAACACATCAAAACGTTCATAAACCTCGAGAAACTATACAAAATATTAAGTAAATGGGCGGTAAATATTGATATATTTTCTGCTCATCACCTTTCACGTTCAAGCCTCATTAGTTATCAGAAAAAAATTTCCAAGCAACCAAAATATGGAATCTACTATCAAATAGTTGATGCATAATTCCATATATCTTTATAAATTGAACCCATGTTACGATGAAATCTTAGTGAAACAGAACACTGCATAATATTTTACTTCCTATCAAATAACAATTCATGGATGGAAAATTATAAAATTAGCGGAGAGATTATCAATAGCGACAATTATATAAATCAATTATCAAGTTATAGTATGATTAAAGAAAGAAACATAAATACCTGTTGTAGACATTATATTTTTACTTAGCCCGATGATGAGTCTCTTATGATGACGCACTTGAAGAGTTTAGGGAAGTTGTAAGGTTTAATGCTGGAAATTAAAGAAACCCCAAAAAAACCCAATAGCCGGAGTTATGGTCGGACATCATCCATGTCTGGCCGAGCATAAACATTATGTCCGGCCGGAGGTTCCTAAAATCTAGTCGGACATGAATTGGGTTTTCAGATTAGCGGGACTCAATCTTCTTTCCCTTTTAACCAGTTTCTATAACACAAAGCTTTCCTTCTTAATTACTTTGTAAAATAACCTATTTCCTTAACAGTTGTTTTCCTTATCAAAGGGGATCATTTCCTTAATAACCATAGCCTTAGCACTATAAAACAAATATTGTGTTCTTCACATGGATTGATTCATGAAACTTTACCAACGGAAACACTACTAACAAAAAAGAGACACAGAGAACAAAGAATAAGCCACACTTTTAGAAAACCAATAACCCAGAAAAATCCTACCAGATTCCCAAACACAATAACCTTGTGATTCCTTCCAACAATACGATGAAAACAACAAACTTGATCTTTAGTAGTTTTCTCAGAGTCGAGTAACGCTTGAGGTATGACTTGAATCTATTCTGCTTTATCTTTTGACTGCTATAAGACATGTATTTCCTTTGGCTATGATATTATTTATCTTTTGTGTGATTGTGTTACAAATAAAATGGTTATGTGTAATTTATGCATTATAAAACATGTGGATCTTCCTTTGAGTGTGGATATTATAAGGGCATCAATAAGGGACCATTCTGAACCCAAATGGGTTAAAGTCGGACCTTGCGAGGGGAGTAGTGCGACCTTAAATTATTCTCAATGTCTTATACTCTGGTTAGTCTCTCGTGGGTTAATCAGTACTCTCTATAGGCTTCAAGCCCAACCGTATCACTGTCGCCGATGTCATAGGCATAGCGGTAAATCCCGCTTCGCTCCTAAAGATGGCGACTCAATTGGGATAGAAAATCTTCCCTGGAAAAATGTCTTGTATTATCTATGGCAACACTAAGGTGAATCATGTCTTCATTTTTTTTGCAAACCTTTTACACTAAATGGTGTTGCATATTATGAAATCGATTTCACTTAAGGCAGTGGATCGCTATGTGATGATACCCATCACTCGTTGGCACGTACTCCTAAGATATAAAAAAGATGTGTCCATTGGTCGTTCAAACCCATAGGTGGGGGACTTAATTATGGACAACCTTTAGCCAATGAGAGCCTAATTCTAACCCTAATGAGCCCACATATGAGCCAATATTTATTTTCCCCTAGGAATAAACCTCATTAATGCATGTTTTTGGGCCCTAACTGTTTGAAGTTGATTGACCCTCTTACTACAGGACATAAACTTGTTGGACCTTTTCAATTGGGACAAGTTTACCTTCTAAGATAATTAGGTCAATTACTTTGAAACGTCTATGAGCCAACATGTATGACAACCTTGTTGGGCCTAGAGTATTTAGTTAAGGCTCAAATGTGCTAAAGCAAAAAGCACACCTCGTCTTGGCCCACTTGAATATTCCTAAATATTTCATGGTATATTCCTAAAATGACCATGATTAACAAAGTTCTGATTCGTCATTTTTAGACAATAGTTTGATCCTTATATTAGGCTTAGTCATTTTATAAATGGGCAACCGTTTTCTTTTAACGATGAATGGAACCAAAGTAGCCAATTCTTAGGCAAATGATATATCTCGTGGCCATGGAAATGGAAGACATGATTTTCAATGTCCCAAAAGGTTTAAGTCGTCTTCAGAAAAGTGTAGTCTATCTTCATTCGATTAAGGTAACGCAGTTCGAAGAGCTAGGCCAAATCTGAGGGTGATCAATCAGTAATCTCACGGATCAGTACTATAACAGGTCTTCCAAGACATGAGTCATTGGGACAGATAGACGTGATTAAGCAGTAATTGAATATCCAGTATCTCGGACCAGAAGGGTTTCAAAATTTCAGACGTACCAGTAATCAGGTGATCTGAGCGACGCTAGGAGGAACCAAAAGCCTTTGGAAAAAAAAAGGAAAATTGGGAAATTTTACAGTCAAAATAGAGGCGGGTCATAGCCTATATATACAGTTTGGAACCACGTAAGGATTAGATTCCTAATCTTTGGAGGAACCCTATATCCATTGGGATATTATGGGAAGTCCGGCCGGACTTTCACTAAATGGCCGATTGGATATCTTAGAAATATATGGCCAGCTCACCCTATGTACGGCCGGAGGTAAGCCAAAGACTGGTAGATCATTGATTTCATGTTCATATAATGAATTGGTTCATCTTGTGCCTATGTGATGCATTGAAAAAAAATGATGAATACAAGGATGAATGAAATAGTATTTCTATTACATAATGAAGTCCATACAAAATGGGCTTTTACAAAGAAGCAATACAAAGTAAACAAAGGAAATAACAATCCATTATTATGAAGATTCCCCTTTGTCGGCTCCCTCCTCCTCGGACTTCTCATCCTCAAGCGCAAGCTGAAGCTCTCGCGGCACATCTTGAGAATGCAACCCATTCGTAAGAACCTCTTATCTCATATAGGCGGTCCATATAGAGGAAAAATGTCGGTTCGGCATATCATACTGCTGATGCTGCTCCCTAATCCGCCTTTCTAGCTCCTCAACACGACGCTACAATTAGGAACATAGAAAGAAGTCAGGAAATCATGCATACATGCTAATGTTTCTTTGCAGGTACCCAATGGGAAAAACTTTATTAAGTTAGCACGATCTTTGCTGCTTATGCTAAGAAATAACAATGATCTGCGAAATCAACGAGGACCTACAGTATAAGATCGATCAGTAATAAAAATAATGAAAGAGGAAAATGAATATTTATAAATACTTACATGAGTGGAATTCATAGGTGAAAGCGTCAAAGACTACATCTACGCTAGAGAAATATATTGAACCTTCAGCATTTCAACATCATTACAGATCATATAAATCAAGTTGGGCTAACAACCCACTCAATCAGGGATAATATTGGGAGGAGCAGTGGGTGTCAAATTAGATGCAGCAGCAAGAGACCGATCTTATTGAGAAGAATGAGCCATACGTCAAACACGTTGAGATGGTGTTGGGTCTGTGGGAGGCTCACCCCTTTCATCATCGCCATCATAAGGCAGGAAAGCACGATGAGTTCCACGACCTCGCCCACGAGCCTATAGCAGGATGTACGTGAACAATGAATGAAAAGTTTAAGAAAATGACGAATATGGAAAGGTAACAGTTCATACTTGAGTGGCTCATCAAGGATTGGAAAGTGACAGTGAGCTAAGAATAGCAATGCAAGCCCATCCTCCAATAATCACCCTTAATAAGAAAGTAACTTGATGAGAGGAAGTGAAAATCGACCGATAGGTCCTCCCCTTTAACAACTCCAAGGATGGGGAACAAACTTCTAGAATGAAAACACTCTGAGAATAGGGAATGAACTTCGAGAATGAAGATAACTTTGAGAATGTAGTACAAACTTCGAGAATAAAGACTACTTCAAGAATAAAGACAACTCTGAGAATAGGGTATAGACTTCAAGAATGAGGTTGAAGTGTCAGAAACAGCTCCGAGAATGGGGTACAAACCTCGAGAATGAGGATGAACAACAAACAATAGGATACGGACTTCAGGAATGAGGTTGTAACATCACAGACAACTCCGAGAATAGGGTACAAACTTCAAGAATGAGGTTGAAGTGTCAGAAACAGCTCTGAGAATGAGGTATAAACCTTGCGAATGAGGATGAACAACAAACAATGGGATACGGACTTCAGGAATGAGGTTGCAGCATCACAGATAACTCTGAGAATGGGGTACTAACACCAAAAAACAAATAAACTATATCGCAACAAGGTAAGCCCAATGCGTCCGAAAAGCCAAGTACGTAAAAATACATACATGACTTTGGTAGACTTGTCACTATCACACACTACACAAGCCTACCAAAATGGGGGATCCTGTAGACATTGTATTTTTATTCATAGCCCGATGATGAGTCTCTTACGAGGACACCCTCTGAAAATTAGGGAAATTACAATAGTGAATTTCATGAAGGAAATGAACTCCAAGGAACCTAGAAAATATAAGCAAAAAGCTAACCATATATCACTAATATATGGCCTACCTTCTCTCTAAACCAAAACATACGGATGGACATGACCTGAAAACCCTACATTCGACTAGACATAACACAACTATCAGGGAACGAGCAGATTGTCAGTTACTAAAGTTAAGGAACTTGATTACGTCCGGCCGGACATATAATTCAAATTCGATATCCTACCGGATATGTATCGAGCTGGCAATAATTATGCACATCTTCAGTTACAGGAATCATGGGAATGACTTTGTCTGGTTGGATGTAGATCTTAAATATCCAACCGGATATGTCTTGAGCTGTAAGTGACATAACATATTACAATCACTAGAGAATGAGAGGGGATTTTTTCCCCTCCTTCCATTCTCAGCCCCTCTCATTTTCAAAAAAAAATTCTACCTTCTTTAGGAGGATCTAAAGGCTAGTTAGAGAGATTTACCAAAAGGAAACCTTGCTAAAACTATAAAACAATGAGCTTACGAGAGAAAAATATAGAAAACAACACTGATTCTTGGAGCTTCCTTCCATTTGGTACAAATCCAGCAACAACCCAAACTTCAGAGGCGTCTTTTGAGCCACCATATACATAAAGGTACGACATGAGGGTATAATTTTTAATATTTCTGTGTATCTGAGATTCTGTTTCTGACATAGTATCTCCAGCCGGACGTTCACACACACCCGACCAAGCATAAATATGTCTTGTCGCGCTTACTATTCTCCGTAGTTTACTACATGTTTAGTTATCTTTATGTTATACTCGTTGCTATTAGGTTATGAATGTTTAGTTATTTCGTTCTCCTACTTTAGTTGATAATATGCATGTGTTGCTAATTCACTATTATTTAAGCATGTTATGATTTGTTATCGCTATTTGCATTCTTTGTTTACTATCCGATTTGTGAAATATGTCCAGCCAGATTTGTCATATGTCTGGCCACACTCACTTATGCCCGGCTGTATGATGCTGTGGTATATAGGATGGGAAACTCGGACGTAAGTTTTATAGCCGATTTTGAATGGACGGTAATTTAATTCGCACTTGGGATACAACTCCACATACCACTGGGAGATGGTCATTTCGTTATGAAGACATCCAAAATGCATGTTTATTAATCAGTTATTGTGTATGAATATTTCTGCATTTCTGGACTACGCAGTATATCCGGTCAAACTTCCAAGAAGTCCGGCCGGACAAAAAGCTTGAATGCTATATCCGATCGACCTTGGGCCATATCCGGTCAGGCCTCTCCGATATCAGGCCCACTTAATACATGCTTTAACTTATTTTATCTTGTTTACTTCATTTATTTATTTACCGTTTTTCTTGTTTGTACTATGATATGTGCTTTATAAATTGTATTGCATGTGACTACATTATAAAAGATAGAGATACCTCTTTTGAGCGTAAATATTATACTGGCATCAGTATGGGACCATTCTAAACCCAAACGGGTTTAAGGTCGGACCTTTTGAGGGATATAGTACCGCCTTAAATCATTCATGGTGCCTCATACTGGGTTCCCTCCAAAAGTCTATTCGTACTCTCTACGGACTGCGAGCCCAACAGTGTAGTAGTCACCGACATCATAGGTATAGTCGTAAACCCCGCTTTACTCCTACAACAGCTTTAGGTATTTAGTGGAATAACCTAAAGTTAATAATTCGAAATATTTAATTAAAGAGTTTTAATTAATGATCCGGGATTATTGGAGTTAGGAACTGTGGGTTCATTTGGTCCTCGTGCTAGCTTGATATACTATAGCAAATCAATAATAATTAGATTGTCTAATTATGAACTCACATTCATAATAATTTATTATATTAAAATTATTAATGTGATTAATAATTATTATCACATGAAATCTATATTAACTAGTCGGGAACTCACATGTTCTTTTTTATTTTATATGTTTGGTTTGTATCTTTTTAACAAGTATAAACTCTTCATCTTCAAACTGTTTTAGAGTGCGAAAATGAGATTCTTAAGAACTTTTGAATTTTTCTATCATTTATAGGAATGGTTTCATCACAAACCCAATTTAAATTTTATATACTGACAATATATAAGGATCTATAGCAACAACACTTCAACTAGTTATAATTTCTAGGATATCTCATAGACTATGTCCATTCAATAATATGGTGTAAGAGTATAAATACATGTCATGGGTCAGGACTAAGCCCACCATTCTGCCTTCCCCCAATGCGATCTTCGACTTGCTCGAGGGCTGACAGCAAAATATCTTCTCAGAGATAAAGAGGAACGTCCATGGCTTACATTTATTGATGGTAGATAATTTTTATTTTGACTTATAATGAGTAGGGAACAGAAATTACTTATGTAGTAGCAAGCATCACAAATTGTGTTGAAGCTTATGAAGTGTTCATTAGCATTTTGCATTCTATATTTACGCATCATGGTCTTCTCGGCTCATTTTTATGTCACAATAAAAATTAAATTCAAAAGTTTATTGGAAACAGATGGAATGACATTAGCATAACTGCAACCATCCAATCTCGGATCATTGTAGTTTTGCTTGCAATGTTAATTTTTAGCAGTCAACGTCTGATTCAAAAACCTTTCGAAACAGTTTTCCTAAATTTATGGACAACCAAGATCAAATAGGCAACATAATTCATACCTCAAGGAACACTTCTTTTTGTTGAGTAAGTTCACCCCTGAGAATGTAATCACACAAATACATAGTTTGGATTAAATTACAATTAAAAGAACATTCTAATTAATATCATCTAATCTTCATAAAAATGTAGTCTCCCTTCTTGTGCTTCTCAACAATATTCCAGACGTTCATAAAAA
This sequence comes from Zanthoxylum bungeanum, assembly GCA_019454045.1. Classification (NCBI taxonomy): domain Eukaryota; kingdom Viridiplantae; phylum Streptophyta; class Magnoliopsida; order Sapindales; family Rutaceae; genus Zanthoxylum; species Zanthoxylum bungeanum. Next base: position 244,839 of record SKCR01028301.1, read on the forward strand.
AAAACTTTTCAAAATTTTATCTAATATCTACTTGAAGAAGAATTGAAAATATAAATAGATAATAGAATAATCATAATAACAAATTATCTATTTCAGCTAAATGTACCTTGGGCACGCGCGGGCAAGTTGTATCAATAATAAGTACTTGTACTGCATGGAAATGCACAAACATGTAAACTTAAGTATCAATGTTTAAATACACTTTAGGAACCATCACAGTGAATTCATAGCTGGCGCGACAAAGGTCACTAAATTCCAGGGAGATGTGGAGTTTGTAGAAGGAGAGGTTATGCTGTTCGGAGTGGAATGTACTAAAGAATTTGGGCTCTACTCGATCATCATTGAATCTGATGTTCAGAACGTGGTGAATTTAGTTCTAGGGAAGATTTCTAGTCTAAAGGAAGTGTGTTGAATTGTAGTGGAGATTAAAAATACGATTAACTCATTGTTTTCTTTTACGATTCAGTTCAAATAGAGAAGTTGTAATAGAGCTGCTCATAGAGTAGCCAGATATGCCTGGTCAGGTTTCTAGACTCTGGAGGGATATATTCCCTCCTTTTATATAGGTGGCTAATAGCGCGTCAGTAATTTTAAATTTTTTTAAAATTAATGAATGGTTAAGTGTTGTAAAGTTTTTATTATAATATTATGTTATACTTAACTATGAAGTCTAAAAGTTGATTAACCGTCAGTTAATTATTACTTAATCATAAATTGTTATTTGAGTGATTTGATCCAGTCGATTTTGATAACTTTAATTCGACGTAGATTTCTGAAGATTTTTACTGATTAATCACTTGATTCTTGATTTCTCAAAAATCATCTGATTTCAATTTTTAATCTATTTTTTATGATTTTAATTTATGATTTTGCATGGAAAATATAAATATTTTGTTAGAAACGATGAAAATTAGTGTGAATATGTTTCGATTTAAAAGAATTATTATATATTAATACTAGTATCCTTAATTTATTATATGTTCTTGAATAAATATAATATTTTTTTTGTTTATGTGAGAATTTGTGAAGAAAATGTGTATTAACATTTGCTTGAGTTTAGAACTATAATGAGAGGTCTTTATATAGGCATTATACAACTACCATATTAAATATACAACTACACAACTACCATATTAACTACACAATTATCATATTAAATACATAACTACCATATTAAATACACAACTGTCATATATATTAATTACTTAGTTGAATATAATCTAACGTCCCCCCTTCAAACTCAAGGTGGTAAAGAGAAAACCAAATTGAGTTTCAAAACAAGTGTAGTGTAACGTCCCGGAAGAAAGGATTTGGTGAAGACATCAGCTAGCTGATCAGTGGATTGGAGATATACCAAGGAAATAGTGCCACGAGCAACGTGTTGGCGAATGAAATGACAATTTGATCTCAGTGTGTTTGGTGTGCTAATGAAAAATATCATTATGTGTTATTTCAATAGCACTTTTGTTGTCGCAGTAAAGAATGAAAGATGATGGTTGAGGGATTCCCATATCTTTTAGGAGCCAACGTAACCATAGAAGTTCAGTTGTAGTAATAGCAACAGCTCTATATTCAGTCTCAGTATTCGAGTGGGAAACCAATGTATGTTTCTTGATGCGCCAAGAAATAAGTGAGTCACTAAGAAAAATGCAATAACCCATAGTTGATCGACAATCAGTAAGGTCTCCTGCCCAGTCAAAATCAGAGTAGGCTCGAAGAACCAATGATGAAGAAGCAAAAAATAGAGACCAATAAAGAGATTTCCTTTAACATAACGAAGAATGTGAAGCACTGCAACATAATGAATAGAACGAGGAGCGGTCATGAACTGGCAGACAATGTGAACTACATAAGAAATATATGGTCGAGTGACTGTAAGATAAATGAGGCATCCAACCAATTGTTTGTAGAGAGTAGGATCATCAAGAGGAGTGATATTTTCATTCATAGGTGTAAGATGAGTATTATACTCAATTAGAGTTGGAACTGTCTTACTGTCTGTAAGGCCAGCTCGAGAAAGAAGATCAGAGGCATAATGGGCTTGCGAGAGATGATAACCATCATCAGAACAAATAACCTCAAGGCCTAAAACATAACTCAGAGAGCCAAGATCTTTCATTTCAAATTATTGACTAAGAGTCTGCTTGAGATCTGTAATGTTTGAAATACCATCTCCAGTGATAATCATATCATCAACATAAAAAAGTAATATCACAATACCCATGTCAGATTTTCAAAGTAATAAGGCTGAATCATGTGGACTGAAGGTGAACCCAATCTGACTGATAGCGGTACTGAATTTGCCAAACCATGCACTAGGAGCTTGCTTCAAACCATATAAGGCACGTCTCAGGCGACATACTGTATTTGGTGGATGATCAAGACCATGAGGAGGCTTCATATAAACTTCTTCAGTGAGATCAACATTGAGAAATGTATTCTTGACATCCATCTGAAACAGACTCCATTGCCGAGCAGCAGCAATAGTAAGCAAACTGCGAATTGAGGTAAGGCGAGCAACAGAAGCAAAAGTCTCCTCATATGCAATCACATACTCTTGAGTGAATCCTTTAGTAACAAGACGTTTTTTATAACGCTCAATAGATCTATCTGAATGTGTTTTGATTTTGTAAACTCATTTGCATCCCACTGGATTTTTGACATGAGGAAGATCAACCAAGTCCCAAGTACCAGTCTTTGTCAATGCTTGCAATTCATCTTGCATAGCTTGTTGCCAATGAGGATTAGAAGAAGCCTCCATGTAGGACTGAGGTTCATGCAAAGAAACAAGAGCAGAGAAACGATGATAATTTTGAAGGTAAGAGGGATGATTTCTTACTCGAGTAGGATATGACGGAGATGAGTCACCAATGTCTCTGGTGCAGTATCTGCAGAAGGGGCATTATCAGGAAAAAACGTTGATGGAGGTTGGACATTTGTATACTCACCATGAGTACCTGCATCAGGTGGAAAAAACTTGATAGATGGGTTAGTGAAAAATGGAGGTGGATCTGAAGGTGACATTGTAAACTTAGAAAGAGATGAGAACATAAGGTGTTCCCAGAAAATAACATGACGAGATATGCGAAGTTTCTTTGACACGGATCCCAATAACGATACCCTTTGTGTTGAATACCATAACTTATGAAACAATAAAGTCTGGCATGAGGTTCTAACTTGTAATGCTCTGTAGGAGGAAGAAGAACAAAATAAACACTCACAAAAACCTTGAGAAGATCATAAGAAGGGGAAACACCATAGAGGCACTCATAAGGAGACAGATGTTGTTTGGTGACTGAATAATGAACATGATTAATAACATAAATAGCTGTAAGGGCAGCTGCACCCCAAAAGCGTTCAATACAAGATGATGAAATGAGCATAGGTCGAGTGGAATCTAAAATATGATGATGTTTTCGTTCGGCTCGTCCATTTTATTGAGAGGCATATGGGCATGATCGTTGTGAAATGGTCACTTCTGCTTTTAAAAATTATTGAATTTTAGAGTTAAGATATTCCTTGGCATTGTCGGTCCTCAATGTTTTGATAGTCTTGGAAAGTTGTGTTTTGATCTTGTTTGCAATGTCAATATAAATTTGAGGTAGTTCAGAACGCTGTTTCATAAGAAAAATCCATGTAAATCGAGAATAGCCATTAATAAACAAGACAAAATATTTAAATCCTCTCATAATTGTTATAGGTGAAGGTCCTCATACATCAGAGTGAACCAAATCAAAAGGGACAACAAAATTATGTTTATTATGTTGAAAGGATAAAGCTGGTTGTTTTCCAAGTTGACAAGAGACACAATGGAAAGACTGGTCTTTAACAGAACCTAGTGAACCATTAGAAACAAAAGGATGAAGTTTATTTAACAAGACATGACCAAGGCGCATATGCCACAAATGAAGAGAAGATGGAGTAGATACATCACATAGGTAGGAAAAATTATTGGAATGAAGATGCAGAGAGGTGAGTTCAAATAGACGTCCAATTCTACGGCATGTCCCAAGAATCTGTCCCATCTGCGGATCCTGCACACGACAACCATTAGTGGAGAATATTAATTCTAATCCAAGTTCACATAGTTGACCAACAAAAATAAGGTTGAATGTGAGTTTGGGAATAAGAAATGTATTTGGTAATGTGAGTGTAGATGTTGATATGTGGCCAGACTGACTTACAAGCATTTGTGAACCATCTGCAGTGAAAATTAGAGAAATACTTGTGGTAAGAGAGGTGGAGGAAAATAATGGGGATTGAGAAGTCATATGATTGCAACAACTAGAGTCAAAATACCAAGGAGAATTACCTGAAGTGACAGATAAGGTGGTGGAAGTACTAGAAGAAATTAAGAGTATCTGTCTAAGGAGTGTTTCTAAGTTACCAGTAGAGTTAGAGGAGTCATTGACTTTATTGACAACAACAGCGACAGAATTGGCAGACCTTGGGGTCTGATTAGATCTTGGTGGATGAGTGGGACACTACTAAATGGAATGGCTAGACAGCTTGCAGCATTCTTCATTAAGAGGACAATTGGAAGTTATATGTCTATTTTTCTTACATTTGTGACATTCAGTAAAACAACATTCAAATAGGGTGTGACCAGCCTTGTTACAGGTATAACACAAATTTCCTCATTCGCTAGAATTATTACTTACAGTGGCAAGCACAACATCATCTCGAGGAGGCTTAAGTAAGCTTAGTCGAGTTTTATCAAATAATAAACGAGATACGACAACTTCTAATGTAGGCAGAGGGATTGATGTAACAAGGAAGCTCGGCAAGATTCAGAGTCATCAGTAAGGGCCATAAGGAATTGAATTAGCCGCATGCAGTCACGGTGTGCCATATAATTAGTTCATCAATAGTGCAACTCATAGATGATTCTGACAGAGCAAGTTGGTCACATATATTCTCCACTTGAGCAAGAAAATTAATAAGAGACTGACATTTCTCTTATTTCAAAATATGCAACTCTTCCCACAGTTGATACTGACAAGAGAGATCAAAAGAGGTGTACCTTAATGCAAGCAGATCCCAAACTTCTTTGGCAGTTTCATAGCGGCCAAATTGATGATGAATGGCTAGAACCGAAGTATTCTGGAACCATGTCAGAATTCTATGATTGTTACTGTCCCAATCCTTGAGACGTTCAGCGAGCTGTCCATCAGTTTCATCAGTGAGCTGAGTGGGAACTTGACATCTCTAGTAACATAGCTGAGTGGGAACGTTCAACGATGTACTATCAATTTTCAATTAATAAGCTTAAATATGTAAGGGCTTCAAAATTTAAAAATAACATTAGATTTTGAAGATACTAGGTCTATAACCAATCTCGGATTGATTTCATGGTGCGTTTACCTACTCGTAATCGGAATGAGATGAAATCGGAATGAAATGGAATCAGAATGAGCTGGAATGGGAATGGTAAATCGGAATCAGAATAAATTGTTTACTTAACTGTAGGAATCGGAATCAGAATGAAGCAGTATTAGCATTGATGTGTTTACTTTGTCCAGTAATCGGAATGAATTGTTAAAAAGTTACAAAATACCCTTAGTTATAATTATATATTAATTTATTATTATTAATTTTTTATGTATTAAATTACTCAATATTTAATTATTCTTTTATTAAAATATTAAATATTATTTTATTATTAAATATTATTTATTTTATTTATTATTTATAAATTAAGTATTAATTTATTAATTAATTATTAATGTATTAAATTACTAAATATTAATATATTCTTTTATTAAATTATTATTTTATTAAAATAGTAAATATTATTTTTTATTAATTATTGATTAATTATTAATATATTTTATTTATTATTTATAAATTAATATTAATTAATTATCTTATGGGTAATATTATAATTTCCCATTAATAATGGGAATAGGAATCTCATTCCTATGGGGGGTGGTGGGAATGAGATTCTCATTCCCCATTCTCAAATATGTGGGCCACACTCTCATTCTCATTCCCATTTTTATTCAATTTTAGGAAGAATTCAACACACATAATCTATTACAAATATGAATCCATGCTTATTTACCATTGAGAAAAATAATAATAATAATAATAATAATAAATTATCAACGCATCCTCGTGTACGGCTAGTTACAAGAATCGAGATGGTAGCCAAAAAATTCTTATTTTGTTGTTTAAATTTCAAATTATATTTTCATTCTCACTTTTTGAAGAAGAACTTATCTTTTTTCAAATAATATTATATAATATTTTTTTTCTTCTTTATTCTTGGTGGTGATGGTTGAAATTATTAATAACAATGATTTATTAAATCATAATTCTTAACAACTCTTTTTTTAAACCTATAAATAATATTAAACTCATATACAGTGCACTACAAATTTTACTAATATTTATCATTTCAATTTTACTCATTCTTAGTGGATTTTATCAAAATGGATCAAATTGATTATCCAAAATTTTCTATCCTAAATCTTAATTTATCTCAATTTGTTGAATAAAATGGCTAGCCATTAAGGAAATCAATAGAAAATATAACAAACTTTAATTAGTTTTGAACAAATGGAATGATAAATAAGTTGTGTAACAAATAATATAATTTATAAAAAAAATTAAAAATACATCAAAAGATAAAATGGAAGACAATTAAATTTGTTGGAGGTAAAAAATTGGTGAATTGTTAAATTTATTGAAAAAATGGAGTGTAGTTAAATTTGGTAGTGGAAAAATTTTGATTAAAATAATTTAAACATATTTTTATTTGAAAAATTTTTTGGAATTAAAATTATTTTTCCACTCTTCAATTTACAACATCAGTAAGAAAATAAGTATTCGAATAATAAATTTAGTAGAGTCTTTTGGAGTTGCACTTAGAGCAACTTCAAGAAACTCACCAAATGTTATTTTGTTATTTAAATGGTGAGTCACATCATCAAAATTTGCTCCAAAAGAGATATGAAATGAGATTTTTCAAAGGAAATTACTCCTCCCCCCTCCCTGCCACTCACCCCCCTTTGTCTCCCTGCAAAAAGACCACAATATCCCTCTCTTTTTAGTTTATCACTCATTTATTGTTGTCAACTATAACCTCAATTTAATTAATTTATTTATCGTTTTAGTCACTTATTTTATACGACAATACGTGTTGACAACTTTAATCACACTGTTCGTTATATATGTTTTTTTAATTTTCTAATTAATTTTTTTCCATGTTTCAATTTTTTACCTCAGCCATTGAAGTGTTGGGTTTGCTAGGTCAAACCAAGATCAATTTAAGCATTTAAACATGTGAATACATCAAAGTTAAGTTGCGGAATACTCACTTTGATCGGCTTTTGCGATGCGAGGAGCAACAAAAATTTCTTGCTCCATCCTTGAAGCTCTCGGCCATGGCTCCAATTTGTGCTCCATGTTGGATCTCCAAGCTCCAAGCTTTGTGTGTGGATTCCATGCTCATGAATGAGTTTCTCTATCACCTTTGGATGACTCTTTAGTGTGCTAACACTAGGAAAAATTTGCCACAAATCTTCCTTTGGTCTTCCTCTTGCTCACGGCAATGAAGGAGTTTTTAGAGAAATAAATAGCCAAGGCCGAAAATGGGAGAGGGAGGGAGAGAGAAGAAGTGAGTTGGTTTTGTGTATTTAGATTTCTAAAATCTAATACCAAAAATTCAAATCCAAAAGTACAAGGCAATAAAGCCTTCCAACCACCCACATCAATCACAAGTGACTAACATCACATCACTCAAAGTGACAAGACATCTATCACTTAAATGACTAATGATGTGACGCTTGATGTGACTTGTGGGCCGCACTTGAATTCAAAATGCGAGTGGGCCCGCAAACACTCCCGGGCTCGGGTTCGCTAATTCCGAATTAACGAATTTTCCATTGCGACGTAATTAAATCAAATTTAATTAAATAATTATGCCTAGCAAAATTACTATTCACATAGCTAGCGAATTAATTCTAAATTAACTCGTTCGCCCGAATTAAATTCTAAATTTAATTCCACATCGAAATCTAATTTTGTATAATATATCAAATATATTATTTTATCGATTAATTCCAAATTAATCGTTCTCTCTCTTTTAAATAATATTTTATACCAGATAAAATATCTCCGTAATTGATCCTAGATTAATTTTCTCTCTAATAATTAATCATAGATTAATTATGTGCGAGTCATACGTCATCGGTGAATCTTCAGGAAGCGACCCATGAGATCTCTGGATATGTTGGCAGTAAATCTGATCGTCGGACTATCCGAACACGTACGTACCTAGTACTACATTTTTACCGATTTACAAGACATGGTTGGCTTCTAGCAAAGCACCGTGCCTACCCAATTCTCCAGAAATATTCTTAAAGGAATATGTAATCTGTTTCAGGCGTAGTATACGTAGTATTGCGTATTGTGATCCAGTATCGGATGTCACGTGATAGGCCTGGGGCTGGAATTATGTCTGCCCCGTACGAAGCACATATCGGATCTCTGGTAACTAGTCTCTATAATCGGATAAACTTGACCTAGTCATAATATCCCGATAGCTGCAGCATATAAGAACACCAGTTCCGTATCCTACGTGATCATCATCTCCACTATGACTGGAGTGATACTTCCATCTTGACATCACACCCAATACACTACGATTCTCAATATACCCAGAAGAGGCGTACACAGAACCGGTTAAAGCCATGGATGACCAAAACCAAAGTATATTGATTGTCGCAAGTATTAGCGGTGCAAGTCTCAGGTTAAGACCAAATACACCTACCCTGATTCGGACTTCCATAGACACATAGTCATACAACCAATGGAATTCCGAGGGGTCTATCCAAAGCGAAGCTATTTCCGTACCATCGGTAAACACAACCTCCTATTACACTTGCATGAGTATCCAATACCCAAATATATGAGAACTATGTCGTTATGCTTATACAACGCGCACAAGTGCAATACTAGTCTATTCCGCATTATCGATGTCCAATCTCGATAATAATATGACTAGGGATGTTTTAATAATTAAACCTCCATGGATTGATACTTTCTCATATCTTATCAATCCGGAACTAATCATATGGACTTTTATCATTTATATATCCCGGTAATCTCATTACAAATGATAAAAGAGTCATTTCCTTTGTCACATAGTTAATTTGTACAACAACACCATGTTCAGTACAAATAGTGATGCTATGGGTCATAATTGTCCAACAAACTCCCACTTCGCCTATAGACAATCACTCAAGTGTCCTACACTTGAACTATGTACGGGTCGGTCAAACTTCTGCTGAGAAAATGCTTTCGTCAGCGGATTTGCAAAGTTATCATCTGATGCGATTTATTCGATCATCACATCGCCACGATGTATGATCCGAACGAATCAGATGAATAGTTGAAGTATATACTTGGATCGTTGATGAGACCATTAATTCTTTAGCCTGTGATATAGCCTAGCTCAGCTGCTAACAGAACTACTCCTAATCCAATTAGGATTATTAAGATCCAAATGGCTTCTATTGCTGCCTCAGCTGCAGCAATATTCCACTTTTGTTGTTTATTCGGCAACAGTATCTTGCTTGGAAGATTTCCAGCTCTCTGTTCCGTTATTCAAACTATATAGTACCCTTGTTGTGACTTATAGTCGTTTTTTATCAGTTTGGAAACTTGCAGCAGTGAACCCAGTCACTTCAAGTTCTCCTTCTCCATAGCTTAAGAAAGCATCCTTAGTTCTTCTAAGATACTAAAAGATGTTCTTAACATCAATCCAGTGACTATCACTTGGATTGGCCTGATTGTGACTCTATATGCTCAAATCATATGAGACAACAGGTCACGTACATTTATTTCAATATACCAGTACTCAGAGAGTGCCAACAACTTTTAGATCTATCCCAGTAGATCTTTATTCCTAGAATAAAGGTTGTCTCTCCCAAGAATTCTATGGAGAATTTTTCATGAAAGCCAAGCTTTCACCGATTGTATTATGGGAATGTCATTTCCAAGAAATGATATGTCATCATTATTTAGGACATTCACTGTCAGTGCTCTCCCACTAACCTCCTTATATACACAAGAATCATATTCGTTTTGAATTAAATCATATGCCATTATGATTACATCAAAACTATATAGTTCCAAGAACGCAATGCTTGCTTCAATTCATAAATGGATCGAATAACCTGCAAACCTTATTTGCTTGTTTTGGTACGACAAAACCGTCAGGATATTGTAAACATCCTCCAAAAGGTTTCTGTTAAGGAAAGTGATTTTGACGTTCAGCTGTCATATTTCATGAATGAAACATGCAGCATCAGCAAGCATTATCCAAATGGATTTAACCATGGCAACTTTAAAGGTTTCGTCATAATCGACACAATGTTGATAATGATACCTTTTCGATACAAGCCTAGCTTTGTACGTTGTATATTGCCATCCATGTTTGTCTTCCCTGAAGACTTATATAGTACCAATAGGCACAATGTCTTCTGGTACATCAACTAGTATCCAAAATTGGTTGATTTACATGGAATCCATTTCGGACTTCAAGGCACTTTGCCATGATAGGAGTCGATATCTTGTATCACTTCCTCATACGTAGTCAGTTCGTATTCCTCAACAAGATTGACATCTTTACGAGGTGAGATCAGAAACCCATACCTCCCAGGTTGTTTTCTTACTCTCTCCGACTTACGCGGTTCTTTTTTATTCGAAGATTATGGTACAGTTTCATCCATGATGAACTATTTGTGTTCCATTATGGAATCGGTGCCTGGAGCAGTATTACTCCGATTTTCATCGAGTTTTAATTTCCTCCCACTTACCACTTCATATAGGTATTCCTCTTAGGAAAACCGCATGGAGAGCAACAATTACATTGTTCTCTTGTGAGTTGTATAAGTACTATACTTTGGTTACACTAGGTTAACCTACAAACTAGGCACTTATCCGATTTGGGTTTTAGTTTGGTATCATCCAATCATATGCCCAGCATTCCCAAATCTTCAGGAATAAGAAAACCCGGTTTCTTTCCTGTTCATATCTAATATGAAGTCTGTCAAACAGATTTTTATGGAACCTTATTCAAAATAGGTTTTGCACTGTTTAATGCGTATCCCTTGAAGGAAATGGTAGCTCAGAGCGACTCATGATTAACCTTACTATGTCCAACAATGTTCGGTTTCTCCGTTTGGACACACCGCTAAATTGAGGTGTTCCGGGAGGAGTCCATCATGAAAGAACACTATACTCTTTCATATATTCGAGAAACTTATTGCTTAAGTATTTTCCATCACAGTCCAATCGTGATGTTTTAATACTCTTGCCGATCTGTTTGTCTACTTCGTGTCGAAACTCTAAAAGTTTCTGACTTTAAAAGAAACACATAACCATAACACGATGCCATATCCGTAAAGGTCACTAAATATTCATATCCACCTCTAGCCTAGCTAGACATGGGCCCATTTATGTCACTATGAACGAGGGCTAATAGATCGGTGGCACTTGTACTTTTACCAAGTAAAAAGGTGTTTTAGGTACTTTGCCTAATAAACTAGATTCGTAGACATCATTTGAATAGAATCAAATCCGTCCTAGTATCCACTCTTCGAAAGTGTGGATATACTAGTCTTGTTTATTATGTCCCAGACAACAATGCCACAAATAAGTCTCATCTGATTAATTTAGTTTGAGCTATTTGTTTGTCATGTAGTATGTTTGAGATTCATTTATATTCAAAATATAAATACTGTTATTCACATCTAATGTGTTTATCTCAATATCATCTTTATAAAATAAAACATTTTAGTATTCTAGAATATAAAGGTATATCCGCAACAGATTAAACCCTGATATAGAGATAATGTTTCTAGTCAAACTAGTTACATTGTAACAGTTTCCTAATTTAAGTACACACCCAAAGAGTAGTTCATAAACTTAGGTATCTACGGTTAAAACAGTGACTCTTGTCCCGTTTTTGATTCGTAGATAAATCTCAACTGAAGTCAGTATCCTGCTAATCAGCAGATTCTGCACACCAGTACATATTTATGTACCACATTTAGTATCTAAAATCCAATTTTAATACTAGTAGTGAACATGTTTATGAAAAACATATTTGAAGCCGGAGCATTGCCCCTCTTCACTTCCTTCATGTCTGCCTTGTCCATATGGCAGTCACGCTTCCAGTGACCCCGTTTTCTACAGTTTAGGCAGACATCTTGGGATATGTCATTTGTCTTCCCAGAAGACTGTGATGATTTTGCCTTTGCCCCTTTTAGAAGCTCTGGCTTTGCTTCCTAGAGCATAGCCATCAACTCTCCAAGAGTTTACTCTTGGTTCATAATGAACCTGCCTCAGCTTTCGGGTAGAGACTATAAGACCAAATCTTTGGTAGTCTCAGCCAGGTAGGTTTTGCCCAGCTAACCTAGCTGATCGATGTCAGCAATCATCTGTGACACTTAGTGCTCGACAGATGTACCCTCTGACATACGCGAGCTTAAGAGCTTCTTTTGCAATTAGTACTTCTAAGATCTAAAAATAGATCTATGAAGATCTTTAATTTCATCTTCAAGGTACAAGGATCTAATCCTTAATTTTGATGAAGGAATTAAAGTGTCATTGCGGTAAGCATAATGGATTGAGCACTAAAGTTATCATCACATGAATATTCCAAATATCATGTTCTACTATTTGCTCAACTCCGAGCTTAGGCCCAAGAGGTTTCTCTATCAAATAGAGTAATCTTCTCAGTTCTCAGGACTATCCTGAGGTTTTATTCCCAATCTGAAAATTAAAGCTGTTTAATGACATTTTCTCCCATGATTATGTTTTAAACACTAATCTTTCAGTTATCTTGATTGCTATAGTCCAACTATCCAATCAACGATTTCATGTACTATTTAATATAATGATTACTATAGTCTAACTATATAATCAACTATAATTTGATTGGTTGAATTCAAATATATTGATTACTATAATCCAATTATATAATCAACTATAATTTGATTATTTAAATTCAAATATATTGATTACTATAATCCAATTATATAATCAACTATAATTTGAAGTAGTTTGAATACAGTCCAACTATTCAATTAAAACAACGATTAAATATTAGTCCAACTAATAATTATTTAAGTATTGACGAAAAATTGAAATGAGCGCGTATTGGCAAGTATCTAAACGAAATTGAAAATTTAATACTTGTCTCCTACTATTTTTCGGCGAGCCTCTAACCCTCTATTGAGTACTTAGGAAACCTTGTTTCCTAGTGGGCTAGGATCCCGTTAAATAACACACAACCTTGACTTTGGCCAACAAGCTGTATGATATTTAACTGGGTAGATCTCTAAGATCAATTGGATCTCATCCAATTCCTAGATCCAGTAGGTGGACATCCAAGTCCGAAACATATATCTAATATATACCAATATATCCAATATATTGCCTAACCTTTTTCCTCTGAATCAATTAAGCCTTGGCTTTGGCACAACAAACTTAATGATTCCAGTTAAGCGGGACCCATTGACTTTGGAAAGCTTCGTAATCGATGTCGATGGACAATAAGTGATCTTGAATTTGGCCAACAAATCACAACTTGGACAAGACATGCGATATAGAACAAAGCCTTCATAATTCAAACACATCCGCGATGGACAAAGGCCTTGACTTTGGCCAACAAACCAGTGCCAATCTTGGATCTTGAGTAAGAATCACTCAATGGAAGGAAAAACGCTTAATATATGTTGAGGGTTTTTCGCGTAATTGGCAACCAATTAATTATCTTTGATTAGGTCTCATCATACACCCTTAAACATGCATTCTAAAAGCATAATAAGGCGCGATAAATAAATTAATAATGATATACGGATGGATATTTAACACATTGTTCCTAGAACAAATCTCTCATTTTCCTCCTCCCGCTAGCACAAATCTTACTTCTACCCAATTACATAACACTTCTAAATAAACCTCATTTACATTGAGGGGAATAGGTGAGAAGAGAAATACAAAGAGTCAAGAGGTAATAAGCTGGACACGCATGTCCAATTTAATAAATTCTAAATTTATTACAACAATTTCCAAAATTGCCCTCACTCATCTAATATCCATCCGATATACATTATTCATACATCACATCAATGTATTCACACAAAGCATGTTATCAATCAATCTAATCCAATTAATTAATCTGAAATTAATGACCATCCAATGTTCAAACAACGATTTGATTTTGCGCGAGTCCGACTCGTTTTAAGAATAAGTACTCAAAGTACGAATTCTCGAATTATATTAAACTACAACATTAAATCCAATTTAATTTGTATTTAATACTAATTCTATATTTAATTCCAAATTAAATAATTACACTTTATTAATGTGCCTTTGGCGACTTAGATTCTAAATCTAATCTTAACGGGTCTCAAAACCCAATTAACATCCAATGTCAATTTAATTAAAGTCCAATGGGCTTTCAATTAATTTATAAGGCATGGACTTTGGTCAATATGGGTCAAACCTAAATACCAAAGCCCAATTAAGGAATCACTTTTATTTGCCAAAAATCAATTTAGGCCCATTAGGCCCAATTAAAATATTAAAGGCCCATTTAATTATATTTGGACTTTATGAATATGGTTTTGGGCCCAATTGGATCCAACCAATTAACCTAAACCAAACTTGGCCCAACCAAGCCCATTAAGCCCAAATACAACTTTACAAGCCCAATCCAAATTTAGCCCAATTAATTAAATTACAAAATTCCAAATTTCCCAATTAAATTAATCTAAAGTGTATAGCCATAATTAATTAGTCAAATTAACATTTCCAAAATACCAATTTACTCAATTAATCATGCTTATCATCATCAACACATGTCCAACATTATTGAATCAAAAATCAATTCATTTTCCATGCTTTTGGTCACGGAAATTTAGGGTTTTTGTCCGATTTCGATTTCAATCAAATTAAATCCTAAATCAACATTTCCCAAGTCTTTTAAACACATCCAATGATTCAAAAAACAAAAAATCACCATGACATTTAGGGCAACAACTTTCGGCCAAGCCAACATTTTGGGGAAAATTTGATCCAATTCAATTTTCATCAAATTGATCATGCATAACACTATGTTATCATCATTCAAGCATACTCAAATAATCAATTTCATCCAAACATGCTCAAATCAATTTTACCCAATTTTTACCCTAATTCCTTTTCATGCTTAAAAACCGCTCTGATACCATTATTGGGTTTTCTAGGTCAAACCAAGATCAATTTAAGCATTTAAATATGTGAATACATCAAAGTTAAGTTGCGGAATACTCACTTTGATCGGCTTTTGCGATGCGAGGAACAACAAAAATTTCTTGCTCCATCCTTGAAGCTCTCGGCCATGGCTCCAATTTGTGCTCCATGTTGGATCTCCAAGCTCCAAGCTTTGTGTGTGGATTCCATGCTCATGAATGGGTTTCCCTATCACCTTTAGATGACTCTTTAGTGTGCTTGCACTTGGAAAAATTTGCCACAAATCTTCCTTTGGTCTTCTTCTTGCTCACGGATTGAAGGAATTTTTAGAGAAAAAAATGGCCCAAGGCCGAATATGGGAGAGGGAGGGAGAGAGAAGAAGTGAGTTGGTTTTGTGTATTTAGATTTCTAAAATCTAATACCAAAAATTCAAATCCAAAAGTACAAGGCAATAAAGCCTTCCAACCACCCCCATCAATCACAAGTGACTAACATCACATCACTCAAAGTGACAAGACATCTATCACTTGAATGACTAATGATGTGACGCTTGATGTGACTTGTGGGCCGCACTTGAATTCGAAATGTGAGTGGGCCCGCAAACACTCCCGGGCTCGGGTTCGCTAATTCCGAATTAACGAATTTTCCGTTGCGACGTAATTAAATCAAATTTAATTAAATAATTATGCCTAGCAAAATTACTATTCACGTCGCTAGCGATTTAATTCTAAATTAACTCGTTCGCCCGAATTAAATTCTAAATTTAATTCTGCATTGAAATCTAATTTCGTATAATATATCGAATATATTATTTTATCGATTAATTCCAAATTAATCGTTCTCTCTCTTTTAAATAATATTTTATCCCAGATAAAATATCTCCGTAATTAATCCTAGATTAATTTCTCTCTCTAATAATTAATCCTAGATTAATTATGTGCGAGTCATACGTCATCGGTGAATCTTCGGGAAGCGACCCATGAGATCTCCGGATATGTTGGCAGTAAATCCGGTCGTCGGACTATCCGAACACGTAGGTTCCTAGTACTACATTTTTACCGATTTACAAGACATGGTTGGCTTCTAGCAAAGCATCGTGCCTACCCAATTCTCCAGAAATATTCTTAAAGGAATATGTAATCTGTATCAGGCGTAGTGTAGGACACATATGTTGAACGACGTTGTTCCGGGCTCGCGGCCCGGTCGGGAGTACGGAGTAACCCGCGGGGGAACTAAACCGGAGAATTAACATGGAGTCACCACCCGGTGTGAATCGGGAAAATGATTTAAGGCCGCACTCACCCCTCGCAAGGGAAGACCTCAAACTGTTGGGTTCAGAATGGTCATTTACTTATGCCACTTGTAATGATATGATTTGTGCAATAATCTAACCAAGCCTAAGCAACATATTTCCAAGAATATTCTACTTTTAAGTTCACATGCATGAAAGTAATCATCATAACGACAAACATACGATATCACACAACAATCTCATGAACATGTTGAATCATCAAACACGGAAAATAAATAACAACCTAAACATAAACATAAAGAAACAAATATTGCGAAATGAGATAACAAGATCATGCAAAGAGGAATAACATATTAAGGGCTAAATCATGCTTGAGAAACAAGTAAAATCCTAACGACCTAATCATGCTTGAACACAATCTTGCGAACACATCAAATAGATGAATGCGGAAATACAAATGGATGATAACAGCAAAAGTGTCAATAATGGAATGGCATGGTTAATTACATAATGCAAGAGAAATCACCCAAGAAGCAATCATGCATGAAATATGATGAAAATGACTCAGTTCAGTGTATGCGCGTTCGTGTAGCGTTCGAAAACGCGTTCGAACGGTAAACAGAAGGTTCGCGTTCGTATAGCATTTGATAACGCGTTCGAACGGGGCAAGACCTGATGAAACAAAATGCATGCTTGTTCGAGTAGCGTTCGTAAACACGTTCGAGTAGCGTTCGTAAACGCGTTCGAACAGAAAACAGAAGGTTCGCGTTCGAATAGCGTTTGAGAACACGTTCGAACGGGACAAGACCTGATGCATGATAAAACAAAGAAAACTCATGCGCGTTCGAGTAGCGTTCGTAAACACATTCGAACGGTAAACAGAACGTTCGCGTTCGTATAGCGTTTGAGAACGCGTTCGAACGGGACCAGACCTGATGCATGATAGACGACGCAATACATACATAGAAAAGCAAATCCATAATATAGGACCCCGTGTGCCCGATTGAACTCATTCTCATTCAATCGAGTGTACCTCGTCCAGCATGGTAAAACATCGTGGTAAAGGTAGCCTTTAGGCATTTTCCCTCGAATATAGGACCTTGAATCCACCCTATTTAGCCCATGCGCACAAGAATGCAATGCGCGTAAATAAAGCAACGATATGCAATGGATAAATGACATAATAAAAGGCGCGGCAAAACATCGTGGTAAAGGTAGCCTTTAGGCATTTTCCCTCGAATAGAGGACCTTGAATCCACCCTAGTTAGCCCATACGCACAAGAATGCAATGCATGCGTAAATAAAGCAACGATATGCAAAGGGTAAATGACATAATAAAAGGCTCGGTAAAATATCGTGGTAAAGGTAGCCTTCAGGCATTTCCCTCGAATAGAGGACCTTTAATCCACCCTAGTTAGCCCATGCGCATTATGTTACCGTGCATATAAAATAAAGACAACAATAATATAGGACCTCGTATGCTCGATTAAACATATCTCTCATTCAATCAAACATACTCCGTCCGGTGCGGCAAAGTATTGTCGTAAATGTAGCATTTTGGACTTTTATTCCCTCAAACAGAGAACCTTTAGACCAACATACTAAGCCCATGCGCACTACATCATCAATACATAAACAAATAACGTGCAGAAAGTAAAGCAAAAATGACTAAATCATGCTTAAACATAAATAACATACTAGCGACTAAATCATGCTCAAAAACAAGGTTGGATGAAATGAAATATGTGTGTCTCTCAAGCGGTACGTGGTGTTGTATCCCGAGTACAGACCGCACTACCGTCCATTCAGATTCAGCTACGGAATTTACGTCCGGGTTTCCATCCAATATACCACAAGAGAGAACACATATTTCGTTCATCCGGAAATCACATCATGCACCAACCCATAATACTCATACAAAATAAAGTAAGAAAATAAATAAAAGGAAGGGTGCCCTCAGGTCTAACCTCTTAGGTCGTCTCTCGAAAGTGCGTTACACGGCCGTCGGAAGGGTTGATGCTCCGCAACTCCTCTGGTGCACTGGTCTACTTCTCTCGTTCGCTGCTTCACTATTTTGAGCCGTCGTTCCCTCTGTTTTGCTGATGTTTTGCTGCTATTTTACTATCACTATTTTATGGTTTTGGGGCTACTATTTTTACGGTTTGGGGCTGCTATTTTTTCGGTGGTTAAGGGTTGTATGGGAGCAGTTTTGGTCACGGCAATGGGGCTGTTTGTGGACTGTTTTGTTGTGGCAATGGGGGCTGTTTTGGTTTATGATTTTCGGTGAATGGGGGAGTTATTTCAAAGGTGATTTTTGGTGAAGGCTCACTGTTTTAGGGGTGTGATTTTCAGTAATGGAGGGTGTTTAGGGGGATGAGTTTCGGCTGTAGTAGAGAGAGGAGAAGAAGAGAAACTTTTTTGTGCTTGTTCTTGTGTTATGCGTGAATGAACTAGGGGATGAGAGTGTTGGATTTGTGCAATAATCTAACCAAGCCTCTTAGGTCGTCTCTCGAAAGTGCGTTACATGGCCGTCGGAAGGGTTGATGCTCCGCAACTCCTCTGGTCCACTGGTCTACTGCTCTCGTTCGCTGCTTCACTATTTTGAGCCGTCGTTCCCTCTGTTTTGCTGTTGTTTTACTGTCACTGTTTTGTGGTTTTAGGGCTACTGTTTTTACGGTTTTGGGGCTGCTGTTTTTACGGTGGTTAGGGGCTGTATGAGAGCAGTTTTGGTCATGGCAATGGGGCTGTTTGTGGATTGTTTTGTTGCGGCAATGTGGGCTGTTTTGGTTTATGATTTTCGGTGAATGGGGGAGTTTTTTCAAGGGTAATTTTCGGTGAAGGCTTACTGTTTTAGGGGTGTGATTTTCGGTAATGGAGGGTATTTAGGGGGATGAGTTTCGGCTGTAGTAGAGATGGGAGGAGAAGATAAACTTTTTTGTGCTTGTTCTTGTGTTATGCGTGAATGGACTAGGGGATGAGAGTGTGGTGCAGTTGGTGAAAAGAGGGGTTGTGGTGTTGTTGTTTATTGATGGGGCAGGTTTTAGGGAGATTATCAGAGATGGATCGAGAGGGGAGAGAGATGTCGTGGATTAGGGTTTAACTTTTACATGAAGCTTTTGTGAGTGCCGAGTGTGAAGAGTGAAAGAGAGAAGGCTGGTGATGCTTGACTAAAGGGTGCTAGAGAGTGGGCTTTAGCGTGAAGGGAGAGAGAGAGGAAAGAAACCGTGAATGTTGAATGAGAGAAGCCGAGAGAGAGAATATGTTTAGAGAGAGAAGGAAGAGAGAAGAGAGAGAGAATGAGAGTTGTCTTTTCTTTGTGAAGTGCCGTGAATGAGCTCATGAAGGTGTTTTGTTGGTTTGAGCGTGAAGGGAGAGAAGAGATGGTGGTTAGGGTTTTTTGGGTTGTTCTCCGAGAGAGAGGCGTGAAGCTTTAGGGTTTTTCTCTTTGAGTGTCGTGGATGAGCTCTCCTCCAAGGGTTTGGCTTATGGTCTTTTTTATAAGAGAGGGTTATGGTTGTCCTTATATGGGTAGGAAATGGAGATTGTGTGATCATAGGGAAGATTTAATTAGTTTAGGAAAGGGATTTCTTTAATTTGGAATGTGATTTATTTAATTTGGAATGTGATTTGTTTTAATTTAATTGGGTTTAATTTAATTTGATTTGATTTAATTTGTGACAAGTGTTTAATGTGTTAATTGTTATTTTGAATGTGTTTGGGCGTGAGTTTGGTGTTTTGGGCGTGACTTTGGTGTTTTTTAGTGGGCTTGGTGTGTGGCTTGGTGTATGTGGGCTTGGTGTGTGGCTTGTGGGGGGTTTTGGGCCAAGGCTAACAGTTAAAACAGAGGTTCAGGGAGAAAACCCAAAGCTAGGCTAGCGAATTAAATCCAACAAGGTGTCAATTTCTGACATTTCCCTTCCGACGTCCGTTTCCCGTAACTTCCACAACTTAAAGAGGTAGTGTCTCCATGTGAGACTCATCATCGGGACTTATATGAAAAAATATAGTGCCTACAGTCGCCCCCACTTTGATGGGACTTGTACAGTGTGTGACAATGATAATCCTATCAAAGTTATGCAATGCATTTTTACTTACCTGGCTCGCCAGCTGCCGCCTGACTTGCCTGTTACTGAGTTGATCTGGTGGTGAGGTGCTGCGACCTCTGAGGTTCATCCCTGCAAGATGCTACGATCTCTAGGAATAACTACCGAACTGAACTGATATGATGGCGAGGTGCTTCGACCCCTGGGATTTATTCCCGAACCATTTGTGGGCTTTATTCCCGTTGTGCTGAATGTGATGGCGAGGTGCTTTTGACCCTGGGCTTTGTTCTCGTACCACTTGTGGGCTTTTTTCTCGAACTGTGTAGAGAGTGGGCTTTGTTCCCCGGGCTTTGTTCCCGAACTGTATTGACTGTGGGCTTTATTCCCGAGTTGTACTGAATGTGATGGCGAGGTGCTTCGACCCCTGGGCTTTGTTCCCGAACCACCTGTGGGCTTTGTTCCCTGGGCTTTGTTCCCGTTGTGCTGAATGTGATGGCGAGGTGCCTCGACCTCTGGGCTTTGTTCCCAAACTGTTGTTTGTGGGCTTTATTCCCTGGGATTCATTCCCCAAACTACTGATGATTGGCATCGACCCTGGGATTCATTCCTGGTAGTGTCTCTATGTGAGACTCATCATCGGGACTTATATGTAAAAATACAGTGCCTACAGTCGCCCCCACTTTGATGGGACTTGTGCAGTGTGTGACAATGACAATCCTATCAAAGTTATGCATGCATTTTTACTTACTTGGCTCGCCAGCTGTTGCTTAACTTACTTGTTATCCTGAGATGCTTTGACCTTTGGGATTTGTTCCCAAATTATATTGAATATGTGTGTCTCTCAAGCGGTACGTGGCGATGTATCTCGAGAACATACCGCACTACCGTCCATTCGGATTCGGCTACGGAATTTACGTCCGGGTTTCCATCCGATATACCACAAGAGATAACACATATTCCGTTCATCCGGAAATCACATCATGCACCAACCCACAATACTCATACAAAATAAAGTAAGAAAATAAATAAAAGGAATGGTGCCCTCAGGTCTAACCTCTTAGGTCATCTCTCGAAAGTGCGTTACACGGCCTTCGGAAGGGTTGATGCTCCGCAACTCCTCTGGTCCACTAGTCTACTGCTCTTGTTCGCTGCTTCACTATTTTGAGCCGTCATTCCCTCTGTTTTGCTGTTGTTTTGCTACTGTTTTATTGTCACTATTTTGTGGTTTTGGGGCTACTATTTTTATGGTTTTGGGGCTGCTGTTTTTGCGGTGGTTAGTGGCTGTATGGGAGCAGTTTTTTTCACGGCAATGGGGCTGTTTGTGGACTATTTTGTTGCGAAAATAGGGGCTGTTTTGGTTTATGATTTTCGGTGAATGGGGGAGTTATTTCAAGGGTGATTTTCAGTGAAGGCTTACTGTTTTAGGGGTGTGATTTTCGGTAATGGAGGGTGTTTAGGGGGATGAGTTTCGGCTGTAGTAGAGAGAGGATGAGAATAGAAACTTTTTTGTGCTTGTTCTTGTGTTATGCGTGAATGGACAATGGGATGAGAGTTTTGGATTTGTGCAATAATATAACCAAGCCTCTTAGGTCGTCTCTCGAAAGTGCTTTACACGGCCGTCGGAAGGGTTGATGCTCCGCAACTCCTCTGGTCCACTGGTCTACTGCTCTCGTTCGCTGCTTCACTATTTTGAGCCGTCGTTCCCTCTATTTTCCTATTTTTTTGATGTTGTTTTACTGTCACTATTTTGCGGTTTTGGGGCTACTATTTTTACGGTTTTGGGGCTGCTGTTTTTGCGGTGGTTAGTGTTAGACGATTATGGCCCATAGCATTACTATTTGTACAGATCATGGTGTTGTTGTACAAATTAACTATGTGACAAAGAAAATTGTCCTTTTATCATTTGTAATTAGATTACCAAGATGTATAAATGATGAAAGGTCTATATGATTAGTTTCGGATTGAGATGATATGAGACAGTATCAATCCACGACGGTTTAATCATTAAATATCTCTAGTCGTAGTATTATCGAGATTGGACATTGATAATGCGGAATAGACTAGTATTACACTTATGCGGGTTGTGGGAGCATAACGGCATAGTTCTCATATATTTGGGTATAGGATACTCATGCAAGTGTAATAAGAGGTTGTGTTTACCGATGGTACGGGAACAGCTTCGCTCTGGATAGACCCCTCGGAATTCCATTGGTAGTATGACTATGTGTCTATGGAAGTCTAAATCTGGGTAGGTGTATTTGGTCTTAACCTGAGACTTGCACCATTAATACTTGCGACAATCAATATACTTTGGTTTTGATTGTCCAGGGCTTTAACAGGTTCTGTTTACGCCTCTTCTGGGTATATTAAGAATCGTAGTATATTGGGTGTGATGTCAAGACGGAAGTATCACTCCAGTCATACTGGAGATGATGATCACGTAAGATACGGAACTGGTGCTCTTATATGCTGCAGCTATTGGGATATTATGACTAGGTCATGTTTATCCGATTATAGAGACTAGTTACCAGCTATTTGGTAGGCACGGTGCTTTTCTAAAAGCCAACCATGTCTTGTAAATTGGTAAAAACGTAGTACTAGGTACGTACGTGTTCAGATAGTCCGATGACCGGATTACTGCCAACATATCCGGGGATCTCATGGGTGGCTTCCCGAAGATTCACCGATGACGTATGACTCGCACTTTATTAATTTGGGATTAATTATAAGAGAGAGAAAATTAATCTGGGATTAATTACGGAGATATTTTATACTGTATAAAATATTATTTAAAGAGAGAGAACGATTAATTGCGAATTGATCGATAAAATAATATATTCGATATATGATATGAAATTGGATTTCGACGCGGAATTAAAATTAGATTTTAATTCGGGCGAACGAGTTAATTTAGAATTAATTCGCTAGCGACGTGAATAATAATTTTGCTAGGAAAAATTATTTAATTGAAATTGATTTAATTACGTCGTGACGGAAAATTTGTTAATTCGGAATTAGCAAACCCGAGCCCGGGAGTGTTTGCGGGCCCACTCACATTTCGAATTCAAGTGCGGCCCACAAGTCACATCAAGCGTCACATCACTCGTCATTCAAGTGATGGATGTCTTGTCATTTTGAGTGATTGACAACCAGTCACTAGTCATTGATTGATGTAAGTGGTTGTATGGCTTTATTGCTTGTACTTTTGGAATTTGAATTGGTATTAGGTTTTTGGAAAACCAAATACAAAAACTAATCTCATCTTCCTCACATCTTCTCTCTCTCTCTCACGGCCAAGGGCCATGTTTTCTTCTTTCTCCAATTTTTGGCTAGGTCGAAAATAACAAGAAGTGAAAAGGAAAATTTGTGGCAATTTTTCTTATGCTAGCATATGAAGGGTCATCCAAAGGTGATAGGGAAACCTATTTGTGAGCATGGAATCACCATTCGAAAGCTTGGAGCTTGGAGATCCATCCATGGTGTTGACCAAATTTGGAACAAGAAGCAAAAACCGTGAGCTTCAAGGGAGCAAAAAGTTTTGTGTTCCTCGCATCGCATAATCGATCAATGTAAGTATGATTCTGCCATTCTTCATTGTTGTATTCGCACATGTTTCTTGCTTGAAATAGGTCTTGGGACTAACTAGAAACCCAACAATGGTATCAGAGCCATTTTAAGCATGAAACTTGGTTAGGGTAAAATTTGGGCAAAATTGATTTGAGCATGTTTGAGTGAAATTGATTATTTGAGTATGCTTAAATTATGATAACATGGTGTTATGCATTGTCAATTTGATAAAAATCGAATTGGATAATTTTTCCCCAAATCACAAGGCTTGGCCGAATGTGAGCTTGCCCTAAATTCATGGTGATTTTTGTATTTTTGATCATTGGATGAGTTGGAAAACATTGGGTAATGTTGATTTGAGATTTAATTGGATTGAATTTTGAATTGGACAAATAAACCCAAAATGCCGTGAATGTGTAGCATGTAAAATGATGTGATTTTTTGATTCAAATGTGTTGGACATATGTTGATGATAAAGAGCATAATTAATTGAGTGAATTAGTGTTTTGGAAATATTAATTTGGTTAATTAATTATGGCATGCACTTTGGTTAATTTAATTATGAAATTTGGAATTTTGAAATTAAATTAATTGGGCTTAAATTTGGAATTGGGCTTTTAAAGTTGTAATTGGGCTTTATGGGCTTGGTTGGGCCAAGTTTGGTTTAGGCTAATTGGTTGGATCCAATTGGACCCAAAACCATTTCCATAAACTCCAAATATGACTTAATGGACCTTTAATTTTAATTGGGCCTAATGGGCCTAAATTGGTTTCTTGGCAAATAAGGGTGATTCCTTAAATGGGCTTTGGTATTTGGGTTTGACCCATATTGACCAAAAGTCCATGCCTTAAGAAATTAATTAAAAGTCCATTGAACTTTAAATTAAATTGACATTGGATGTTAATTGGGCTTTGAGACCCGTAACGATTAGATTTGGAATCTAGGTCGTAAAGGCACATTAAAAAGTGTAATTATTTAATTTGGAATTAAATATAGAATTATTATTGAATACAATTAAATTGGATTTAATGTTGTAGTTTAATATAATTCGAGAATTCGTACTTTGAGTACTTATTCGCAAAACGAGTTTGACTCGCGCAAAATCAAATCGTTGTTTGAACATTAGATGATCATTAATTTTCAGATTAATTAATTGGATTAGATTGATTGATAACATGCTTTGTGTGAATACATGGATGTGATGTATGAATAATGTATATCGGATGGATATTAGATGGGTGATGGCAATTTTGGAAATTGTTGTAATAAATTTAGAATTTATTAATTGGACCTGCGTGTCCAGCCTATTACCTCTTGACTCTTTGTATTTCTCTTCTCACATATTCCCATCAATGTAAATGAGGTTTATTTAAAAGTGTTATGTAATTGGGTAGAAGTAAGATTTGTGCTAGCGGGAGAGAGGAAAATGAGAGATTTGTTCTAGGAACAATGTGTTAAATATCCATCCGCATATCATTATTAATTTATTTATCGCGCCTTATTATGCTTTTAGAATGCATGTTTAAGGGTGTATGATGAGACCTAATCAAAGATAATTAATTGGTTTCCAATTACGCGAAAAACCCTCAACATATATTAAGCGTTTTTCCTTCCATTGAGTGATTCTTACTCAAGATCCAAGATTGGCACTGGTTTGTTGGCCAAAGTCAAGGCCTTTGTCCATCGCGGATGTGTTTGAATCATGAAGGCTTTGTTCTATATCGCATGTCTTGTCCAAGTTGTGATTTGTTGGCCAAAGTCAAGGTCCATTATTGTCCATCGACATCGATTACGAAGCTTTCCAAAGTCAATGGGTCCCGCTTAACTGGAATCATTAAGTTTGTTGTGCCAAAGCCAAGGCTTAATTGATTCAGAGGAAAAAGGTTAGGCAATATATTGGATATATTGGCATATATTAGATATATGTTTCAGACTTGGATGTCCACCTACTGGATCTAGGAATGGATGAGATCCAATTGATCTTAGAGATCTACCTAGTTAAATATCATACAGCTTGTTGGCCAAAGTCAAGGTTGTGTGTTATTTAACGGGATCCTAGCCCACTAGGAAACAAGGTTTCATGAGTACTCAACAGAGGGTTAGAGGCTCACCGAAAAATAGTGGGAGGCAAGTATTAAATTTTCAATTTCATTTAGATACTTGCCAATACGCGCTCATTTCAATTTTTCGTCAATACTTAAATAATTATAATTGGGCCTAATGGGCTTGGTTGGGTCAATTGGGCCCAAAACCATATCCATAAAGTCTTTATCCATAAAGTTGTAATTGGGCTTTATGGGCTTGGTTGGGCCAAGTTTGGTTTAGGTTAATTGGTTGGATCCAATTGGGCCCAAAACCATATCCATAAAGTCCAAATATAATTAAATGGGCCTTTAATATTTTAATTGGGCCTAATGGGCCTAAATTGATTTTTGACAAATAAAGGTGATTCCTTAATTGGGCTTTGGTATTTAGGTTTGACCCATATTGACCAAAGTCCATGCCTTATAAATTAATTGAAAGCCCATTGGACTTTAATGAAATTGACATTGGATGTTAATTGGGTTTTGAGACCCGTTAAGATTAGATTTAGAATCTAAGTCGCCAAAGACACATTAATAAAGTGTAATTATTTAATTTGGAATTAAATATAGAGTTAGTATTAAATACAAATTAAATTGGATTTAACGTTGTTGTTTAATATAATTCGAGAATTCGTACTTTGAGTACTTATTCTTAAAACGAGTCGGACTCGCGCAAAATCAAATCGTTGTTTGAACATTGGATGGTCATTAATTTCAGATTAACTAATTGGATTAGATTTATTGATAACATGCTTTGTGTGAATACATGAATGTGATGTATGAATAATGTATATCAGATGGATATTAGATGGGTGAGGGCAATTTTGGAAATTGTTGTAATAAATTTAGAATTTATTAAATTGGACATGCGTGTCCAGCCTATTACCTCTTGACTCTTTGTATTTCTCTTCTCACATATTCCCCTCAATGTAAATGAGGTTTATTTAGAACTGTTATGTAATTGGGTAGAAGTAAGATTTGTGCTAGCGGGAGAGAGGAAAATGAGAGATTTGTTCTAGGAACAATGTGTTAAATATCCATCCGCATATCATTATTAATTTATTTATCGCGCCTTATTATGCTTTTAGAATGCATGTTTAAGGGTGTATGATGAGACCTAATCAAAGATAATTAATTGGTTGCCAATTACGCGAAAAACCCTCAACATATATTAAGTGTTTTTCCTTCCATTGAGTGATTCTTACTCAAGATCCAAGATTGGCATTGGTTTGTTGGCCAAAGTCAAAGCCTTTGTCCATCGCGGATGTGTTTGAATCATGAAGGCTTTGTTCTATATCGCATGTCTTGTCCAAGTTGTGATTTGTTGGCCAAAGTCAAGATCACTTCTTGTCCATCGACATTGATTACGAAGCTTTCCATGGTCAATGGGTTCCGCTTAACTGGGATCACTAAGTTTGTTGTGCCAAAGCCAAGGCTTAGTTGATTCAGAGGAAAAAGGTTAGGCAATATATTGGATATATTGGCATATATAAGATATATGTTTCGAACTTGGATGTCCACCTACTGGATCTAGGAATTGGATGGGATCCAATTGATCTTAGAGATCTACCTAGTTAATTATCATACAATTAGTTGGCCAAAGTCAAGATTGTGTGTTATTTAACGGGATCCTAGCCCACTAGGAAACAAGGTTTCCCGAGTACTCAACAGAGGGTTAGAGGCTCGCCGAAAAATATTGGGAGGCAAGTATTAAATTTGCAATATTCGTTTAGTTACTTGCCACACGCGCTCATTTCATTTTTTCGTCAAATAAATTATTTATTAGTTGGACTAATATTTAATAGTTGTTTTAAATTAAACAGTTGGACTGTATTCAAACTATTTCAATTAATAGTTGATTTTATAATTGGATTATAGTAATCAATATAATTGAATTTAATCTATTAAATTATAGTTGATTATATAGTTAGACTATAGTAATCATTATAATAAATAGTACCTAAAATCGTTGATTCGATAGGTGGACTATTGGAATCAAGATAATTGAAAGATTAGTGTTTAAAACATAATCCTGGGTGAAAATGTATTTAAACGACTTTAATTTTCAAATTGGGAATAAAACTTCAGGATAGTCCTGAAAACCGAGAAGTTACTTTATTTGATATAGTGACATCTCGAGCCTAAGCCTGGAGTTGAGCAAATAGTAGAACATGATATTTGGAATATTCATGTGATGATAACTTTAGTGCTTAATATGTTAAGCTTGCCGCAAAGAGTCCTTAATTTCTTAGTCAGAACTAAGGATTAGATCCTTATAGTATGATAATGAAATTGAAGGATCTTCATAGATCTATTCTTAGATCTTAGAAGTACAAATTGCAATAGTAAACTCTTGGAGAGTTAATGGCTATACTCAATGAGACAAAGCCAAAGTTTGCAATAAGGCAAGAAGCGCAATGCGCACCTTACTTCGACATTCCAGAAGGCCAAGGCTTGGCCAAAAGCTTCTGGGGTGTGAAATGGGGCAAAGGCAAAATCATTATAATCTTCTAGGAAGACAAATGACATATCCCAAGATATCTGCCTAAACTATGGCAAACAGGGTCACTGGAAGCATGATTGCCGTATGGACAAGGCAGAATGAAGGAATTGAAGACGGTGCAAAGCTCTGACTTCAAATATATTTGTCATAAACATGTTCACTACTAGTATTAAAATTGGATTTTAGATACTGGATGTGGGACATAAATATGTGCTGATGTGCAGAATCTGCTGAGAGTAGGATACTGACTTCAGATGAGATCTACCTACGAATTGAAAATGGGACGAGAGTCGCTATTTTAACCGTAGAAACCTAAGTTTAGGAACTACCCTTCGGGTGTGTACTTAAATTAGGAAACTGTTTCAATGTAACTAGTTTGACTAGAAACATTATCTCTATATCAGGGTTTAACCCGTTGCGGGTATACCTTTATATTCTAGAACACTAAAGTGTTTTATTTTATAAAGATGATATTGAGATAAACACATTAGATGTGAATAACAGTATTTATATTTTGAATATAAATAAATCTCAAACGTATAACAGGACAAACAAATAGCTCAAACTGATTTAATCAGTTGAGACTTATTTGTGGCATTGTTGTCTGGGACATAATTAAACAAGACTCGTATATCCACACTTTCGAAGAGTGGATACTAGGACGAATTTGATTCTATTCAAATAATGTCTACGAATCTAGTTTATTAGGCAAAGTGTCTAAAATACCTTTTACTTGGTAAAAGTGAAAATGCCACCGATCTGTTGGCCCTCAGTCATAGTGACGTAAGTGGGCCCATATCTAGCTAGGCTAGAGGTGGATATGAATGTTTCGTGACCTTTACGGATGTGGCATCGCGTTATGGTTATGTGTTTCTTATGAAACACGAATCGGAAACTTTTGATGAAATCAAAGAGTTTCGACACGAAATAGACAAACAGATCGGCTAAAGTATTAAATCGTCACGGTTAGACCATGATGAAAATACTTAAACAATAAGTTTCTCATATACTTGAAAGAGTATAGTATTCTTTTAATGAGGACACCTCCTGGAACACGTCAATTTGACGGTGTGTCCGAACAGAAAAACCAAATCTTGTTGGACATGATAAGGTTAATCATGAGTCGCTTTGAGCTACCATTTCCTTCAACGGACACGTATTAAACAGTGCAAAACTTATTTAGAATAAGGTTCCATAAAAATCTGTTAGACAGACTTCATATTAGATATGAACAGGAAAGAAACCGGGTTTTCTGATTCCTGAAGATTTGGGAATGCTAGGCATATGTTTGGATGATACCAAACTAGAACCCAAATCGGATAAGTGCCTAATTTCTGGGTTATCCTAGGGAAACCAAAGTATAGTACTTATACAACTCACAAGAGAACAATGTAATTGTTGCTCGTCATGTTGTTTTCCTAAGAGGAATACCAATATGCAGTGGTAAGTGGGAGGAAAGTAAAATTGGATGAAAATCAGAGTAATACTATTCCAGGCATCGATTCCTTAATGGAACACAAATAGTTCATCAAGGATGAAACTATACCAATAATCTTCGAATACACAAGAACCGCGATAGTCGGAGAGAGTCAGAAAATAACCTGGGAGGTATGGGTTTCTGATCTCACCTCGTAAAGATGTCAATCTTATTGAGGATTACGAACTGACTACGTATGAGGAAGTGATACAAGGTATCGACTCCCTATTATGGCAAAGTGCCATGAAGTCCGAAATGGATTCCATGTATATCAACTATTTTTAGACACTAGTTGTTGTACCAGAAGGCATTGTGCCTATTGGTACTATATAAGTCTTCAAGGAAGACATACATGGATGGCAACATACCAACGTACAAAGCTAGGCTTGTAGCGAAAATGTATCGTTATCAACATTGTGTCGATTACGATGAAACTTTTTATCTGTTGCCAGGGATAAATCCATTTGGATAATGTTTGCTGATGCTGCATGTTTCATTCATAAAATATGGCAGCTGAATGCCAAAACCTCTTTCCTTAACGGAAACCTTTTGGAGGATGTTTACAACATCCTAACGGTTTTGTTACACCAAAATGAGCAAACAAGGTTTGCAAGTTAATTCGATCCATGTATGAATTGAAGCAAGCATTGCGTTCTTGGAACGATATCGTTTTGATGTAATCATAATGGTATATGATTTGATTCAAAACGAAAATGATTCTTGTGTATATAAGGAGGTTAGTGGGAGCGCATTGACAGTGAATGTCCTAAATAATGATGATATGTCATTTATTGGAAATGATATTTCCCATAATACAATCGGTGAAAGCTTGGCTTTCATGAAATTTCTCTGTAGAATTCTTCGGAGAGACAACCTTTATTTTAGGAATAAAGATCTACTGGGATAGATTTAAAGTTGTTGGCACTCTCTGAGAACTCGTACATTGAAATCTATGTACGCGACCTGGTGTCTCATATGCTTTGAGCATATGGAGTCACAATCGGGCCAATCTAAGTGATAGTCACTGGATTGATGTTAAGAACATCCTTTAGTATCTTAGATGAACTAAGGATGCTTTCTTATACTATGGAGAAGGAGAACTTGAAGTGACTGGGTTCACCATTGCAAGTTTCCTAACCGATAAAAATGACTATAAGTCGTAACAAAGGTACTATACAGTTTGAATAACGGAACAGTGAGCTGTAAATCTTCCAAGCAAGATACTGTTACCGAATAAACAACAAAAGTGGATTATTGCTGCAGCTGAGGCAGCAATAGAAGCCTTTTGGATCGATAATAATCCTAATAAGATTAGGAGTAGTTCTGTTAGCAGCTGAGCTAGGCTACAGCACAGGCTAAGGAATTAATGGTCTCATCAACGATCCAGATATATACTTCAAATATTCATCTGATTCGTTCGAATCATACATCGTGGTGATGTGATGATCGAATAAATCGCATCAGATGATAACCCTGCAAATCCGATGACGAAAGCATTTTCTCAACAGAAGTTTGAGCGAACCGTACATAGTTCGGGTGTATGACACTTGAGTGATTGGCTATAGGCCAAGTGGGAGATTGTTGGACGATTATGGCCCATAGCATCACTATTTGTACAGATCATGGTGTTTTTGTACAAATTAAATATGTGACAAATGAAATTGCCCTTTTATCATTTGTAATTAGATTACCAAGATGTATAAATGATGAAAGGTCCATATGATTAGTTCCGGATTGAGATGATATGAGACAGTATCAATCCATGAAGGTTTAATCATTAAATATCCCTAGTCGTAGTATTATCGAGATTGGACATCGATAATGTGGAATAGACTAGTATTACACTTGTGCGCGTTGTGGGAGCATAACGGCATAGTTCTCATATATTTGGGTATAGGATACTCATGCAAGTGTAATAGGAGGTTGTGTTTACCGATGATATGGGAACAGCTTCGCTCTGGATAGACCCCTCGGAATTCCATTGGTAGTATGACTATGTGTCTATGGAAGTCCGAATCAGGGTAGGTGTATTTGGTCTTAACCAGAGACTTGCACCGCTAATACTTGCGACAATTAATATACTTTGGTTTTGGTCGTCCAGGGCTTTAACAGGTTCTGCGTACGCCTCTTCTGGGTATATTGAGAATCGTAGTGTATTGGGTGTGATGTCAAGATGGAAGTATCACTCCAGTCATAGTGGAGATGATGATCACGTAGGATACGGAACTGGTGCTCTTATATGCTGCAGCTATCGGGATATTATGACTAGGTCATGTTTATCCGATTATAGAGACTAGTTACTAGAGATCTGATATGTGCTTCGTACGGGGCAGACACGATTCCAGCCCCAGACCTTGCACTTGACATCCGATGCTGGATCGAAATACGCAATACTACGTATGCTACGCCTGATATAGATCACATATTCCAGTAAGAATATTTCTGGAGAATTGGGTAGGCACGGTGCTTTGCTAGAAGCCAACCATGTCTTGTAAATCGGTAAAAACGTAGTACTAGGTATGTACGTGTTCGGATAGTCCGACGACCGGATTTACTGCCAACATATTCAGGGATCTCATGGGTCGCTTCCTGAAGATTCACCGATGACGTATGACTCGCACTTTATTAATCTGGGATTAATTATAAGTGAGAGAAAATTAATATGGGATTAATTATAGAGATATTTTATTTGGGATAAAATATTATTTAAAGAGAGAGAACGATTAATTTGGAATTAATCGATAAAATAATATATTCGATATATTATACGAAATTGGATTTCGAAGCGGAATTAAAATTAGATTTTAATTCGGGCGAACGAGTTAATTTAGAATTAATTCGCTAGCGACGTGAATTGTAATTTTGTTAGGCAAAATTATTTAATTGAATTTGATTTAATTACGTCGGGACGGAAAATTCATTTATTCGGAATTAGCGAACCCGAGACCTGGAGCGTTCGCGGGCCCACTCGCATTTCGAATTCAAGTGCGGCCCACAAGTCACATCAAGCGTCACATCACTTGTCATTCAAGTGATGAATGTCTTGTCACTTTGAGTGATTGACAACCAGTCACTATTCATTGATTGATGTAAGTAGTTGTATGGCTTTATTGCTTGTACTTTTGGAATTTGAATTGGTATTAGGATTTTGGAAAACCAAATACAAAAACTAATCTCATCTTCCTCACATCTTGTCTCTCTCTCACGGCCAATGGCCATGTTTTCTTCTTTCTCCAATTTTTGGCTATGCCGAAAATAACAAGAAGTGAAAAGGAAAATTTGTTGCAATTTTTCCTATGCTAGCACATGAAGGGTCATCCAAAGGTGATAGGGAAACCTATTTGTGAGCATGGAATCACCATTCGAAAGCTTGGAGCTTGGAGATCCATCCATGGTGTTGACCGAATTTGGAGGACAACAATGAGCAAAAACCGTGAGCTTCAAGGGAGCAAAAAGTTTTGTGTTCCTCGCATCGCATAACCGATCAATGTAAGTATGATTTCGCCATTCTTCATTGTTGTATTCGTACATGTTTCTTGCTTGAAATAAATCTTGGGACTAACTAGAAACCCAACAGTTAGGGGCTGTATCGGAGCAGTTTTGGTCACGGCAATGGGGCTGTTTGAGGACTGTTTTGTTGCGGCAATGGGGGCTATTTTGGTTTATGATTTTCGATGAATGGGGGAGTTATTTCAAGGGTGATTTTTCGGTGAAGGCTTATTATTTTAGGGGTGTGATTTTCGGTAATGGAGGGTGTCTAGGGGGATGAGTTTCGGATGTAGTAGAGAGAGGAGGAGAATAGAAACTTTTTTGTGCTTGTTCTTGTGTTATGCGTGAATGGACTAAGGGATGAGAGTGTGGTGCAGTTGGTGAAGAGAGGGGTTGTGGTGTTGTTGTTTATTGAGGGGGCAGGTTTTAGGGAGATGATCAGAGATGGATCGAGAGGGGAGAGGGCTGTCGTGGATTAGGGTTTAACTTTTACATGAAGCTTTTGTGAGTGCCAAGTGTGAAGAGTGAAAGAGAGAAGGCTGGTGATGCGTGACTAAAGGGTGCTAGAGAGAGGGCTTTAGCGTGAAGGGAGAGAGAGAGGAAAGAAACCGTGAATGTTGAATGAGGGAAGCCGAGAGAGAGAATATGTTTAGAGAGAGAAAGAAGAGAGAAGAGAGAGGTTGGAGAGAGAATGAGAGTTGTCTTTTCTTTGTGAAGTGTCGTGAATGAGCTCCTGAAGGTGTTTTGTTGGTTTGAGCGTGAAGGGAGAGAAAAGATGGTGGTTAGGGTTTTTTGGGTTGTTCTCCGAGAGAGAGGCGTGAAGCTTTAGGGTTTTTCGATGTGAGTGCCGTGGATGAGCTCTCCTCCAAGGGTTTGGCTTATAGTCATTTTTATAAGAGAGGGTTAGGGTTGTCCTTATATTGGTAGGAAATGGAGATTGTGTGATCATGGGGAAGATTTAATTAGTTTAGGAAAGGGATTTCTTTAATTTGGAATGTGATTTATTTAATTTGGAATGTGATTTGTTTTAATTTAATTGGGTTTAATTTAATTTGATTTGATTTAATTTGTGACAAGTGTTAATTGTTATTTTGAATGTGTTTGGGCGTGAGTTTGGTATGTTGGGCGTGACTTTGGTGTTTTTTAGTGGGCTTGGTGTGTGGCTTGGTGTATGTGGGCTTGGTGTGTGGCTTGTGGGGGGTTTTGGGCCAAGGCTAACAGTTAAAACAGAGGTTCATGGAGCAAACCCAAAGCTAGGCAAGCGAATTAAATCCAACAAGGTGTCAATTTCTGACTTTTCCCTTCCGACGTCTGTTTCCCGCAACTTCCACAACTTAAAGAGGTAGTGTCTCCATGTGAGACTCATCATCGGGACTTATATGTAAAAATACAGTGCCTACACGTAGTATACGTAGTATTGCGTATTGTGATCCAGTATCGGATGTCACGTGCTAGGCCTGGGGCTGGAATTGTGTTTGCCCCGTACGAAGCACATATCGGATCTCTGGTAACTAGTCTCTATAATCGGATAAACATGACCTAGTCATAATATCCCGATAGCTGCAGCATATAAGAGCATCAGTTCCGTATCCTACGTGATCATCATCTCCAATATGATTGGAGTGATACTTCCATCTTGACATCACACTCAATACACTACGATTCTCAATATACCCAGAAGAGGCGTACACAGAACCGGTTAAAGCCCTGGACGACCAAAACCAAAGTATATTGATTGTCGCAACTATTAGCTGTGCAAGTCTCAGGTTAAGACCAAATACACCTACCCTGATTCAGACTTCCATAGACACATAGTCATACTACCAATGGAATTCTGAGGGGTCTATCCAGAGCGAAGCTGTTTCCGTACCAACCTCCTATTACACTTGCATGAGTATCCAATACCCAAATATATGAGAACTATGTCGTTATGCTCTCACAACGCGCACAAGTGCAATACTAGTCTATTCCGCATTATCGATGTCCAATCTTGATAATACTACGACTAGGGATGTTTTAATGATTAAACCTTCATGGATTGATATTGTCTCATATCTTATCAATCCGGAACTAATCATATGGACTTTTATCATTTATATATCCCGGTAATGTAATTACAAATGATAAAAGAGCAATTTCCTTTGTCACATAGTTAATTTTTACAACAACACCATGTTCTGTACAAATAGTGATGCTATGGGTCATAATTGTCCAACATGAAGAGCAAACAAGGGCATAGATTTGATGAATGTGGAATAAAAATTAATGAAAATTTTAATTTATAAATAAGATAATTTTAATTTTTCTTTTTAAAATAATATATTATATTTTTTATAATATAAAAAATTATATTTTTTACATCATTTTTTTATACATAAGTGATTAACACTACTTATGTATAAAAAAATATAATTTTACCAAATAAAATTAATTTATAAAATAATTAGAATTGGTACGAAGTATTGGGTATATCACCAAGTGCGCCAGGAGGAGACTTTGGAGGCAACATAGATTAGAATTTATGTTTTATATTTTTAGGTGTAACTTTTTATGTTGTTATTTGTATTATTTTTTAAATATATATTTTTCTAATATGCATGAGAATATTTTTATAATACATAAGTAGTGTTAAATAAATTAAAAAAGAATCACAAAAATTAAATGAATAAATAAACACAAAATAAATAATAATAAATATGAAATTTGTAATATTTATTAAACAAATAAAAAAGAATATATATATATAAAGACCCAAAAATGTAAATTTAAAAAAATTATAAATAAAAAATTTAATTAATAAAATAAAATAAAATAAATATATATGTTATTTTTATATTTATATATATATATATATATATATATATATATATATATATATATATATATATATATATATATATATAATTAGGATATATTTAGTTTATTGGGAAATGGAATTTTGGAGAAAGAAAATGGGCATTTAAGGAATTTTAGGGGAGACAAAGAAAATGGGGATGGCATGAGGGGGGGGGGGGGGGGGAAGATAATCGCTCTTTTTCAAATTAAATTTTTATTCTCATTCTTCAATATTGAAGAGTAACTTATCTCTCTTCAATAATATTATATAATATTTTATTTCTCATCTTTATTTTTTGTGGTGGTAGTTGGAATTATTAATAACAATTATTTATTAAAATAATGTAAGCAATAGTCAATATTCTCAACAATTTTTCTTAGCTATAAATTTGTTAGAGTGTATGCCCTAAAACCAGTTATGGATGTAATGGTTTAAGGCATAATGTTTGTAAAATAGTTTATTATTTATTAATAAAAGGCATTTGTTAACTACACATTATTACATCCATATTTTATGTGTATGTCCTGAGATATTATGTCAAATGAATATTATTAATCCAAAAGACGTTTGCGATTATGAGAGTCAACGATATTTATATATGTCTCAAATTAAGTTCTTGGTAAAATATGATTGTTATACAGGACAATAATATATCACTTGACCAATATTGTTGTGTGTCGCCTAGATTGACATTTGATGTTAATAGAATGGATGATGAGTCTCATATCATAAAGACACAAACAATAGATGTTTCATTAGTAGAATGAAATATCGAACGCGACCACAGAAACATACGATCACATGGTAATATTATCTAAGGTCATTGATCTTCGTAATAATACATTAGTGTCATCATATCATTTTACCTAAGATCATATGATAACTTGTGCGATAGTACTCTTGGTTCACTAGTATATCCACATTCGACTATCCATGTCCTTTGAATAAATACTAGATGGATTTGAGCAATTGACGTACGAAGTCACGTATGCTTCAAGATGGGATCCGATAGCTTTGATAATAAAAGAGATGTTTCAAGTAAACTCAAAGTTGTGGATATAAGTCTTTGGCCAAAGCAGTCGATATCTTAAAGATATCAAATCCACAAGATAAAGTTTAAAGATATATCGAGCATAAGGATTTGACCTTACCATGATCCCAGACTCGATAAGAAACATAAATATCGGAAGGAATGAGATGACATGCTTGAAGTTTATTCTAACATGTTCATATGTTTTCCCACTTCATTCATCGATTAGGGGTCATGGTTTGCTGCTAGGCAATTACCCATGGTCTGTGGAATATCATAGAGATGAAATATTAAAGAGTTAATATTATTCCACTACTACTCGATAATGAACCTAGAACGGTCGCACAATATAGTTCTCGTCTATGTTACAAATTCGAGGATGTTTATTAAAAGTTAATAAATGATTATTTTGGCGTTTCCTAATTGGATTAGGATATTCGAGATATTTCGGAAATATTAATTTGATTAATAAATTCGAAATATAAAATTAGATTTAATTGTTTAAATAAATATTTGATATTTATATTAAATAAATTAAATATAATTTTAATTAATTGTTAATTAAAATTAAGTAAGTTAAATTAATTAATTAATAGTTAATTAATTATTATGTCAAATAATATTTAATCTATTGGGCTTTAATTTAGTGGGCTAGCACCCAAATTAATTAGAGTCCTAATTAAGATTAAATAGGGAAGTCTTTATTTAATTAGGATTCCTAAATTTGATTAAGTATCCTAAATTATTTTAGAAAGAATCTTTGAGAGACCAAATTTGATTTAAGGAGATATTGTATTGACCTTATTGTATTGAGATACAATTGAAACAAATCCCTTGCCTATATATTCATATGCTCACGTTGAAGAAGCAATGAAAAATTATGATTTTAACATAAGGCAAAAGGTCGCTCACGTTGAAAGAAAGCTTAAGCATGCGTAGGCTGTAGGCAAGGAAAAATTATATTATGTTTCGGGTGTATATGTCATCTCTCTCACAGCAGTTGGGTCCCAAGTTTCGGGTGTATATGTCATCTCTCTCACAATAGTTGGGTCCCACAACTGTATGTGACCCAGCTGCTGTGAGAGAGATGACATATACACCTGAAACATGATATACTATCACGTAGGCAAGCGCATATATATATATATATATAAACAAATAATAATCATATATATCTATATTATAAAGTACAA
Source organism: Zanthoxylum bungeanum (assembly GCA_019454045.1). NCBI lineage: Eukaryota > Viridiplantae > Streptophyta > Magnoliopsida > Sapindales > Rutaceae > Zanthoxylum > Zanthoxylum bungeanum. The sequence continues at coordinate 283,566 of SKCR01028301.1, forward strand.
TGGTGTGGGAGGAAAGAGAATGTAACAGATGGTTAAGATTAAGAGAGATAATGTATCCAAAAACTATATTTATGTGGCTTAATTGGCGGCTCAGATCATTTCATTATAATCTAACGGTTGATAAAGAGTCATTTCATTATAGAATCTCTATAAAAATGGAAAATGAAAACTACCAAATAAATTAAAGAATAAAATCATTTATTAATGGAAAATGAAAACTACCAAATAAATTAAAAAATAAAATCATTTGATTAAAAAATAAAATCATTTCATTATAAACAAATTAAATAATAGAATTTCAATCTCTCTTTAAATTCTGTAATACCGTGCTGTAGGCACGGGCACACACTAGTATATATATAAACAACAAATAATTTGATTATTGTTGGCAAGTATATATTACACACAGCAAGCGTTAATTTATATATATATATATGCACAATTGAATATTTATTCCTAAAGACTTCAACATCCTAGAAAAAGAAAATGGTTTCTTTTGTTCTCGAAAGTGGGAACGATTTGTTCGTAGAGGAGTGCTAGTATGCCAACTAGAGGTGCAATGTTTGATGCACTACTACAAATGAAAAATCAAGGAGGATATTCAAAAGGCTCGAGAAAGATAATAAGTACATCAATGTATGTTTTATTATTAGTAAATTTTATTTATGTTGATAAATAAAATATTTATTGCATGCATGTTAAAATTAATATAGATTAATTTAATAGTATATTGTTTACATCAACAACGGCATAACCACGATCCTTAAAGTGGTTTTGGAAGAAAATTTTAAATTCCAGTTATATGGATGATTCCGCGCTAAACTTAAAATCTCATAAAACTCACATACATTTCAATACAAATTTTACTTGCATTTATCATTTCTGTTTTACTCATTTTTAGTGGATTTTATCAAAATTGATCAAATTGATTATCCAAAATTTTCTACCCAAAATCTTAATCCATCACAATTTGTTGAATAAAATTTATATTTTGTCTATCAAATAATATATATATTTTTTTGAAGTATTGGAGGGTAATTAAATTTGGTGGAGGTTAAAAAAATGTAGGGTTGTTAAATTTAATGAAAAAAATGGAGAGTAGTTAAATTTGATGGAGGAAAAAATTTGATTAAATTAATATAAAAATATTTTTATTTGAAGTATTTTTTGGAATTAAATTTATTTGTTCACTCTTCAATTTACCATATAGATATATAAATAAGTATTTAAAGAGTAAATTTAGTAAAGAATATTGGAGTTGTTGTTGACTCGTTGTGAATAAAAATGAAAATGTGGGGCCTGTCTTGTAGATCCCAACATTATTGTGATTGTTTTCTCTGCGTTGACACCTCACTGAAACTAGCTGTACATCGCTCTCTCTATTATTGCTCTTTTCATTTTCTTCTTTTTGGTAACCCATGTTTTTTCTCCTCTTTTTCAACCATTCCGAAGAGCATTATTGTTTCGTATGTTCTATAATTTTCAATTTTATCCTTAATATTTTTAAAAATTATAGTTCTATCATTGCTCTTTTCATTTATTCAATTTTGTGGCTTTTGTTTCGTTTTTACCCATGTTTTCTTCCATTTTCATGCTTGCAAGGAATATGTTCTGTCTTCTTCTTCTTTTTGTTTTTGTTTTTTTTTTGTTTCTATTGTCTTATATGTACTATCAAATGAAATTAACATGCAATAAACAATCAATAGTACACTAACATGTCAAATTAAATATAAACCATAAAATTTAGTAAAACCTGGAAAATTGTAGAAGGTGATGAAACTTAAAGTCCAAGTCGAGTTGCATATGTCCTTAAGAACTTATTAGTCCCGCCTCGGTGTTATACGGATGGTTTTGTGGCTAACGTTCTCCCAGGATTACTTGGATACTTCTTATAAAAGGGGCAGTCCTTTCACAAGATCTTGAACAATGACAAATGATGGAAATTCTTTTTTTTTTTTTTTTTCCTTAAAAGATTCTCTAAGACAATGTATGAAACTTGTAATTTTCTGGATGATCTAAGAATGAACACAAGGCTCCTTCATATAGGCATAAAATGATGCATTTGAGGGCACCATTTGATTTGAGGTGTAATCCCCCTAAGGGTTATAACCATTCTTTATACATTTTAGAGCCTAGAAGTGTGTTATTCTAATTTTAGAGGATATGTCCATATATATTTGTGTCTTTCGCATATGGCACTACTCATGAAACGTGACCATCCTTCATCTATACTATATAGTTACGGTTTTTTAAAAATAAAAAATAAAAATTCGAGTGTTGGCAAAGTTTGCATTCATTTTTATAATATCCTTTGGAGGGAACACAATGAATTATTAAAGTCAAAATTCATCAAATACAAAAGGAAAAGTTAGTGAGGGAAATAGTGAATTCCAACTTTCTAAACAAAGTAAAAAGAAGTGGGAACACTTAGCTCCATTTCCTCTCTGTGTCTGAAAATTTCTAAAAATATCAACCACACGTTACTACTTTCCTTCCGTCGGGTTTGGGACACCTAAGCTTGTTTTAAAGTGATTTATGTCTTCCTCACAACATATCATTGTATGTACCACTACTCACTTTAACTCGCTCTTTGTAGGTGTCATCATTGTTATTAAAATCCGATCAAATCAAATGATTTAATTAGTTGAAATGGTAATATATAGTGAATTCAATCTTATTAAATTTTAAAAATTAATATATTCAAAATCGATAAATCGGACCGGACGATTTAATTTTTTTTTCTAATTTTTAAAATAAAAAAATAAAATTTATAACGTTTCTAAATTTTTTCTAAACGATTGAATCGGTAGGATGAAATAACCATTTAAGGATTCCATTTGAAAATACTGTTTATCACTGCTAAAGTAACTTTCTTTTTCTCTCTCACAGACAATCATGTAAACATAATCATATGAGCAACAGTTTCTTCTTTTAGTCATGAGTAGTTAGTTCTCTTCATCTTCATTGCAGTAATTTAACTTTTTATTCTTTAATTTACAGTGTATTATGTGCTTCTTGCGTGAACTGCTCTACTTGTAGCTTGTATGTCATTTTCTTGACTGATTTGTAGCGTCTGAGTATTTGTGTGTGTGTGTATTTTGGGTTTGTTTGTAATGAATTTTTTCTTTTTTGATGTACCTTACTTGTCAGGAATTGAGGTCTCATGAACTTGAGTTTGTTCTGAGGTAAGGTTTTGTGGGTTGGTGCTAAGAGAGATTCTAAAATGGTAACTTCTGAGTTTTTTTGAGCTCACTTGAGGTTTTGAAGATTTATTTTAGCTTGGCTGATGTGGGTTTGTATACGATTTAACAAAGTTTTATTTTTGGATATGTAATGGAGTCTTGGAGCTCTGTTTCTGGAGGAAAAGGGTATGTACCAAACGATACAATTTCACCTTCTTATTCATCTTCAAGAAGTAAAAATTCTTTGATTTGTTGGGAAATGGGCACTCCATGTAGTTTTAGGGAAAACACGTTAGTCTCACATCAAGAAGCTATTGAGAACCCAAGTTTTGGGGAATTTGGTATTCAAGAATTGGTAGGAAAACAATTACACCATAATCATTCAATGAAGAATGTTTTAAGTGGTACTAAAAGTGGTGTCATGAATCCAATTATGCCTACCCCAAATACATCTTCTGTGGAAGATGAGTCCACTTCAAAACTATCAAACTCTGTGGTGGACTCAAATAGCAGCCGAGATTTGTCTCTAATTGAACTGAATTTAGGAAGATTTGTTGATAAAACAGATGCTCATAGTTCTAAGTTCTCTCATGGAGCCCCATTTTTGTCTTTCTCCAAGTCTTCTTCGCCTGCAAAGAGGGTGAGATTGGCCGGAATAAGTTCTCATACTGTCCATTGCCTAGTTTATGGATGTAACAAGGATCTGAGCTCCTTAAAGGACTACCACAAGAGGCATAAAGTTTGTGAGGTTCACTCAAAGGCAGCTAAAGTTATTGTGAATGGAGTTGAGCAGAGATTTTGTCAACAATGTAGTCGGTTAGTTCTATTTTATCAAGTCCTATATATTCCTATAATAATATTTTAAGCTTTCATTTCCCTTTCTGTCATCTTGTCAATTAAAGGGAATATTCATGAACCTCAAGTTGTTCATATGTCATGTTTTATTCTTTTCATTCAGTGTTGCTAAATAAGATTTTCTTTCTATGGTGATGTGTAGACCTTGTTCTTTTATAAGGGGGCTTCACAAGTGGAAGAATTTCATATCTTTTAACCATTAACCCAATTTGGGTTTCACTTCTGGTTAAAATTTATTCTTATTTAGAACGGATCTTGGCTTAGTGCTAGTACATGGGTCTTCTTGGTGCTATAATATGTACTAGGGTTTGACTATTCAGGTTTCATTTGCTGGATGAATTTGATGATGGTAAGCGTAGCTGTCGTAAACGCCTTGCAGGCCACAATGAGCGTCGAAGAAAACCTCAAGTTGGTAATCACTCCGGAAGGACTGCAAAGCTACTTCAGTCACATGAAGGTATAACTTTCTATTCTGCAACTTCTGTCGTTCACGTGTGTGGTCTGTGTGTACCTAATTGTATGGAAACAATTAGTGAATGGATCTACTATCTGTACTATTTGTTGGTTGATTGCTTCTTGGAAGCAATATCTAAGCTAGACCTTAGGAAAGAAAAACCCCTTTTTGGTAAATTCTCTTACCCTTTGGATCTGCCTTTGAATTTTAAAATTTTTACGATCCAAGGACATCCTATTTGGTCTGCCTTTCCCATCTTTATCTCTGAGCTACATGACTTATTTCTATTCATAAGTGGTCTTGTTTGTGCTTGATACTTCTATGGTAAATATATCAAGTGCCACTTGTATTCTTTTAAAACATCTACAAGTAACATACAAGTACAAATTGGTTTTTCTTTGTGAATCATATACATGACCTGTGATTATTGATTTGCTTACTCATACAAAAGATGCTATCATGAATATTTGGATTGAACATGTCATTCATGAACCTGTATTTCACTTATTTTCTTACTAGTGCTAACTGAAAACTTTTGGAGGAAACTCGGCTCACTTAAACTTGTGAAATTGCGATAAAATCTTTGAATGTACTCAGTCACTATCCAGTAAATTCACAAAACTTTTTAACCAAAAAAATTATGGTTTATTTCCAAGCCCCTATTATTCTACAACTCTACCTCAAGAATCCTTGGAATTGTCTTTATGACTGCCTTTCCACATTTTGCAGCCTTTGCAGGTTGTACATTTCAGGGGAAAACCTTAGAAATGTCATCCTTCGTTTGCCAAGATATACTCCCAAGAGGCATTTTTCATCCTGAGAAAGGCAGGACAAATGATTGGTGCAAACGTATAAAAGCTGAAGACAGGAGTGATTATAATCCTTTGTCAGCCACTTCAATTACAAATGGGAATCTACATTCTAAATCATATTTCCCTCATTATAATTTTCAGAAAGCTGTTCCTTTATTTCATGACAACGAAGCTACCACAGGAACAGAAAGCATTTTCAGTGTGACTAGTGCTAGATATCCCCATGACATCCGAGGGCATAATTCTGGTTCAATTCCTTTGTTCCAGGACATGTCATTAGGAAATGAGGACTTCACTGTTTTTGATACAGCATCAACCATACAAGGGTTATCGGTGATTTCAGAGTCTGGTTGTGCTCTCTCTCTTCTGTCATCTAAATCACAGAACTCCTCAAGCCCTTTGTCACGGATTCCTGTGGCTCCTCCTCTGGTCATTAAAGGCGGTGGTACACATTACAATATGAGCGAAGTTGCTGAAAAGCTCATTGGAGTCAGCTCACAGGCTAATAAATTCTCTTTGCCAGGGAACAATTCTGTTGAAGGAAGTAACTTGGGTTCCATACTTGTGTCTGATAGTAGTGATGTTGCCAACTTTGATGTCAGCAAAGGGTTTTACCGAGGGTCAGATTTCATGAACTCCAAGGATCGCCATTCATGTGAAGATGGGGCCACAATTGACTTGCTTCCACAGTCATCACAGCTTCAACGAGTGGAGCATCAGAGGCAGTCCATGCAAGTTAAGGATGAAAATGATACTTTCTGCTGCCTGCGAATCACTTAAAAGCTCTACAAACAAGGTAAGTCTCAAGAATTTTCTTCATCAAAGCAATAAACAAATATAGACACAATATGCAACAGCCTGTCCAAAACTCCCACCAAGACTCCTCACAACTCTCACTTCTAGTTCTCCAGCCTTAGTTTGCATAACTTGCTTCGAGTCATGCTACAAGAACCATCTTCCTCCTCTTTCTTCTTCTACTTCATCTTCTTGCTCTCTTTCTCTTTCTCTTTCTCTCTCTCCCTTTCCTCTAATCCTCCTCCTCTTCATCTCCACTGTCACTATGGTGACGACCAAACCACTGCCGCCATTCCCATCTTTTATTGCTTTTGGCATGATTATCCCCAAAACTAAACTGGCACCATATCTAACAGCTGACACCATAATTTCACAAGCCACTGGTTACATCAGTACTACTTTACAAAAATCACCAAAGTAGGTACTTTGAACACATAAAAATCTACTATCCAGCATATCCTATTGTGTGAGTATATGTTTTTTTTCTACATTAGTCGACTGCCACATCAAATCAATCATCATATTTTGGAATGTTTGAAGATGATAAATGATTTTGCTTGCTCTGAAATAGGTACCAAGCAAGTTAGCAGAGCAACAAAAGTTCAACACAAAAGGAAGCAATCCAGGGAAGGAGTAGAAAATTCAGACTCCAATCCTCCCTTTCAATCTGCGGCTACCAAATTCAACTTAAGCTTAACACTGTCGGTGCAATCATGAAGTCATTCCTTTTCTGCATTAATAACTGCTGGCTCCAAGTTTGTACTTCAACATTACATTAGTTGCAAGTCCTTTGAGGTCTAAACATTTTAGCACTTCCCTTTCTTCTTAATGTTGTCAAACTCGAAACAAATTCAACTTTCCTTTGTATAAATCGTCGAGATTTTTTCCTTGCACATGTTATGACAAAACAAAATGAGTTTGAAAAAATAAAACATAAATGGATAATTAGTAAGAGAGATAATTAGTTTTAAATTTAAAATAAAAAATAAAAAATATTATATTTGACTTTTTTTGCCTTTTAAGTGTGAGCGCATATGTTTAGGGGTGGTAATTTAGGTTAATACTTATTTATTTGTTAGATTTGATCCGCTTTAAAGTGAATATGAGTTTGAAAAAATTAATTAATTTAATAAATGGATCAATTCGATTTCATTCGATTCGTTTATCAAACGAATCGAATACGATTTTAAGCTCATTAATTTGTTTACTCATTTAGGAATCATTTTATTATTTTTTTACTAGTTATATTTCAATTAAAATTCGAGAAGTTATTGTCACTTACCATATAAAAATGTAGATGCTGAATTTCGGCCGAGGTCCACATTCGAGAATTTGTAAGTTGGGGGCACTAGCGATCTTGCAAAACAAAGTAGAGTGAGCGGGGAGTATACTACCCACCGGTGTGGTGGGTGCCGGGGACACTCCGACGCCCAAGTCAGTAGTATGAAATGAGATGTAAATGAGTAAAATGTGAAAACAAGGCTTGTTATTACCTTATCTTTCTTTAGGTGTCCGTGAGGGCGGTGATAAATGTTAAAAGAATGGAATGCTCTGAGAGCTTGTGTCAGAGAGCAGAAGTTTGTAAGAAAGAAGTGAAGCCCTCCTTGTATGTTGAGTTATGTATCCTTTTATAGACTTGAAAGAGATTACTTTATAGCTGTAATAGAAGTTGGCAATGGGCCCACAATGTGCTGCCATTTCTGGCAAAGGAGCCCACAACGTGCTCTGGATTTCATCTTTCGGTGATGAAGAATATTTGCATGTGATAATATATATTGTGTTTAGGAAAAGAGAGAAACAGTTGGTGAATAATTAAGGGGATTTGTCCTTAAGCTGTTGGATTTGCTTTTGTAAATGATTTAATATTTAATGGGCTGGGTTATCGCTTTGGGCCTCACCTGGTATTGGGTTCGAAGTGAAAGGACGATTTTGCCCTTGGCCCAAATTTAGCCCATACAGTTTGTCCCCTACTCTCTAAGTCAAGAAGTTCTTGATTTGAAGAGTATTTTTATGCATGTCTTACGAAACATGATATATAAGAGTACCTGTCAGAATTCTAGGTACTTTTGGGTTTAATGTCTTCTATTCCTGAGGACAGAAGAGTTGCAGAATCTTTTCAAGTTGTCTGGTCAAAATGTAGTCCATGTCATGAACTTGACTTGACATGAGACATGAGAGATGTCCCCAATCGACTGAACCTGCTGAAGGTTCAATGCATATTTTATACAACATTGATCGTTTGGATGTTGAATAATCCATGTCTTCATTTGACTCGACATGAGTCCATGGGTCGACTGAACCAGATGAAGGATCATGAGTAATTTCTCACAACATTGTTTCGTATGGATTATAGGAAGTCAATTTCTTCATTTGACTCGACATGAGTTATGGGAGATGTCCCCAGTTGGTTGAACCAGATGTAGGTTCAAGAATACACTTCACACTAGATGTGTCGTATGGACCGAGACTAGTCCATGTTTTCATATGACTCGACATGAGTCTATGGGGGATATCCCCGGTCGACTGAACCAGATAAAAGTCAGGAAAATTTCTGTAGGCACTGCATTTTTGCATATGAGTCCTGATGATGAGTCTCACATGGAGACACTATCTCTTTAAGTTGTGGAAGTCGCGAGAAACGGACGTCGGAAGGGAAGAGTCAGAAATTGACACCTTGTTGGATTTAATTCGTTTGCTTAACTTTGGGTTCGCTCGTTGGACCACTATTTTAAAATTCATCCTCAACCCAAACCCCCGCAAGCCACACATCAAGCCACACACCAAACCCACCAAAAAGAACCAAACCCACGCCCAAATCCCCTTAGCTCACGCCCAAGCCCATTAAAACAAATTCAAAATAATAAATCCACACATTAAACACATGTTGAAATCCAAATAAATCACCTTCCCGAATTAAAAGAATCAAATAAAATCCCATAAATCACCTTCCTAATTAAATTAAATCACATTCCTAAACTAAACAAAATCAAATAAAATAAAATCAAATCAAATCAATTTACCTTCCTAAAATGAAGAGATCCTTTCCTTATGATACACAAATTAAATATCACCATAATTACACAATATTCTTTCCCTATTCGCATAAGGATAACCCCAACCCTTGCCTATAAAAAGAAGACTAAATCAACCTTACATACCCCTAGAACTCTCACGGCAAAACACAAGCAAAAGAAAGAAACCATAATCCCCTCTCTCACGCCCATCCTCTCTCTCTCGCCTAAACACCATTTCTCTCCCTCATCAACTCTCTGCATCAATAAGAATTAACGGGAGCAGTTCCTCACGGCACCCATCACTCACCACACAACTCACCTAGATACACACACTGCCATAACACCCATTCTCACTCACGCACACACTGCAACTCACCACACGACCAACTCATGACCTAGGCACGCCCCTCCTTCATACAATAGACTCCTCACGCTCCTTTCTCTCTCATGCACCAGCCATCAAACCCTAGCAGCCCTCACGAAAACCGTTCAATAAGCCACCAAACAAAGACAGCAGCTCATCTCTCTCCTTATCTCTCTCCACGTGAAACCCAACTCTCCACCGACACATGCAAACAAAACCCTAAAATAGCACACAACACACAGCCCTTCTCGACAGCCCACATGTCCCCACTAACCGGCCGAATAAACAAAACAAGACTGCAGCCCCAAACCGATTAAATAACCACCGCAAATCATCCTCCTAAACAACCCATGAACTGCACTCAAAACCAGCCCCTGAACTGCACCTTAAAACACCCAAAACCAGCCCCAGTAAAGCTGCCTTAAACCACCGAAATTCTGCCCTGAAACACTGCCCAAATACCACATAAATAGTGAGCAAACAGCAGCCCGAAACAATGAAACAACGAAGGAAAACAACGAACCAGTAAATCGGAAAAGCCACGGAGCATCAACCCTTCCGACAACCGTGTAACGCACTTCCAAGAGACGACTTAAGAGGTTAGACCTGAGGGTACCCTTTTATTTATTCCCGTTCTTTTTCTGTTATTTATTAATGTTTATTTGCATGAGTATTGTTGGTTAATGTGTTCTATGGCCATGGGATGAATGGAATACGTGTTATCTCTTGTGGTATATCGGATGGAAACCCGGACGTAAATTCCGTAGCCGAATCCGAATGGACGGTAGTGCGGTCTGCACTCGGGATATAATGCCACGTACCGCTTGAGACACACACATATTTCGTGTCATCCAATCTTATGTTTATTTGTTGTTTATTAGAAATATTATGTTACTTTTATGCATGATTTAGTTGATTATTTCCAAGCATGATTAGTTATTTCTTTCGCATTAGGAATTTAATCTATGTTTACGTTTAGATTGTTATTTATTTTCGCGTTTGATAATTCAACATGTTCATGAGATTATTGTGTGTTTGTCATTATGACGACTTACTTTTATGTATGCCAACTTAGATATAGGTTTTACTTTTACGCTTGCGAGCTTAGATAAAGGTTGTATGCACACTTAGATGTAGGTCATTCTCGTATACGTAGGTTGTGTAGACTTAGTTAAATTATAGAACAAATCTTTTCATTACAAGTGGCATAAGTAAGGGACCATTCCGAATCCAACGGTTTGAGGTCTTCCCTTGCGAGGGGTGAGTGCGGCCTTAAATCATTTTCCCAGTTCACACTCGATGGCGACTTCATTATTCTCTGGTTTAGTTCCCCGTGGGCTATTCCGTACTCCCGACTAGGCCGCGAGCCTGGAACAGCTTCATCGATTTATGTGTCCTACTGTCTGGCGACTCCACTGGGGATAGAGAATCGGCCCCGAAATAATGTCTTGTAATGTTTGTGATTTGTGCTTTAGTTAATCGTGTCTACCGTGGGTTGAAATGGGTTTAATCAAAGGCATTATTAGAGCTTGGTAATGGTTTGGTGTATTCCTTCATTCACTACCTTTCTATAAGGAAAAGCCGTGAAGGCACCTCGATAATTATTTACTCGAAGCTTTTTGTGATGGACTAATTTGGAAGACTTGTTGTTTATTCCTGTCACCAAGGCGATAAGAGCCTAAGAGGCTTGGGAGGCATTTAGATAATCATTTACTCGAAGCTTACTGTGATGGACTAATTTGGAGGACTTGTTGTTTATTCCTGTCACCAAGGCGATAAGAGCCTAAGAGGCTTGGGTATTTAAGAGAGTTCGCTCCACCCTCCCTCTGGGGAATCTACAATGAGAAATCCATTTGACAGTCAGTCACACACCATAACTCGTTGGCACGTACCTTAGCGTATAAAAAAGGTGCGCTCACTTGGTCGCTTGAACCCTTGAGTGAGGAGTCCTAGTTGTGGGCAATCTTTCGCCAGCGGGAGCCTTTGTCTACACTCCCATAAACCCACATGTGAACCATAGTTGTATGACCAATAGAAACCATCCCTTTATGCTTGTGTTTGGGACCATCATCATTTGAATTCAGTTGGACTTCTTGTCATGATATGTGAAATTGTTGGGCCATTTAAACTGGGATGAGTTTGTGTCTTATGACAATTAGGCCGAAAACTTCTAAAATGTCGATGGGCCACTTTGTGTTTGGGCCCCCTATCATTTGAAGTTGTTTAGCCACGTTATTGCAAAAGTGTAAACCTGTTGGGCCTTTTTCAACTGGGACAAGTTTGCACCGCGCAATAGTATGATTGAATGCATTAAAATGATAATGGGCCGACTTATATATTTCATACATCGCACGCATCTCATGCATCTAATGCATACACGCATCATGTTAACCATGTGTCTTAAAAGCCATCATAGATACTCGTTGGGTTAGGGAAGAGGGAAGACTCATCAAAAGACCTTCAGCCAACATGAGCAATTCAGCTAACGAGGGATCCTGCCTGGATCAATTGGAGACCAAAGTAACCAAAATTACTGAGCAGTTGCAAGTTTTGACCAATGTTGTGGCCAGTTTGACCGTACCCCGTATAGCCAATAACACGAAGTTGTGCAACCAGAATGGAAAGACCATTGGAGAACTTGCAAGGACCAAGCCCACTCCCTTTGAGGTTTCCCCTATCAGAAACAGACGATTCTCTAATCTTGGTAGACCTTTGTCGGAGGTATTTGAAGAGCTGAAAAGGCAAGGACTCCTAAATCCCTTAGAGCCTAAACCACTTTCAAACCCTGTGCCATGCTATATTAACCTGAACCTACTGTTACCTCCATCAGCAAAAAGGCCATGAAACTAACAAATGCACCCGCCTTAGGCATGAGATCCAAGACCTCATAGACTCCCACAAAATACCCGACCCCGAAAAAGAACAACCCAACACACACCGAAACCCTCTACCTAACTATCACTCTGTCCCACCACCTACCTACATGATCAACTCCGGCCTACCCGACAGCTTTATCCTCCAAACCCATAACCACCAAACTTCTCGCATGGGGATAGGGGACAACAGTGGTAAAGGTGAAATAGAGCAGGGGGGATTTCTGGAAAAACTTCTCGGACAGTGACGAGAAGGAGGTTGCAAAAAGGGGAAGTAAATGGGAAAAAGAACTACTGCACTTGGAGAATCTGATGGTCGAAGGAAGCAAGAAGACGGGGGAAGACGAAGTTGCAAATTATGGAGATGTTTGTTTCCCTGATCTTATTCAAATTTGATCCAGCATTTATTAATAATAAAGACATTGGCTTCGTCTACTTGTTCGAATCTTTTCCTTAATAATAATAAAGACGTTCATTTCGCTTACCTACCTGAGTCCATTCCTTTCAATCTGCAGGACATAAGTATATTTGACAAAAGCAATCAACCCTGGTACTATGATATTCAACGATGCTTAGAACACGGGGAATTCCCGAAAGAAGCAAGCAGAAAAGACAGGATAGACATTCAGAAGTTGGCTTCTCAATATGTGAGTTTGAAGGGAGAACTATACAAAAGACAAGCGAATGGCATTCAGATGAAGTGTTTAAGAAAAGAGGAAGCTCGAAAGGCAATGGAAACAGTACTGCTGGTGGAAGTTGAGATACAGTCTATGTGGGTATTAGTAGAAGTAGAGTTACCTGAATAAGAATGGGCCTCGCAGAGATTTGAACAGTTGGTATTGCTCGATAAGAACAGAATGAAGTCCTTACATCATACGAAGTTATACCAGAATAGATTGGTCTGGGAATTCAACAAAAGGTGCGTCCTACTAAGATCAGAGAGGGGGATATGGTATTTAAGCAGTCAAAGCCGTTAACGATGGACCCGAGAGGAAAGTTCAGACCTAACTGGGAAGGGCCATACGTAGTCAAGAAAGTGATAGGAAACGGGGCAGTGAGACTGTCAGACTTAGAAGGGAACGAGTTCGCCGAGCCAATCAACGTGGATAGACTGAAGCAATATTTCACCTAAGGAAGAAGAGACAGAGCAGTTACTGGGAGAATTGGCAGAAGACCTAACCCACGGGGATAGGAAATTCATCCATGCATGCATGCACGTAACGTACTTGCAATTTTTGTGTTGGTTCTGTGTTTGCAGGTTTCAGACAAAAGAGAACTGCACAATCACCAGAAGAGGACCGATAGGAGGAAACTATAAGCAGACCCAGGGGGCGATCAGAGACATGCATAGACACATGGCGCTAAGGATCACAATGAGGGTCTAACCCATCAGGAACAGAGAGTACCTCCATGCATGCATACATACACATCGCATGCACGCATTTTTATTCTGTTGTTTTGTTTGTGTTCACAGGTCTCGAAGAAAAGAAAGAAAATCAGCAAAATACAAGCAAACTGAGAGCAACAAAACAGTATCAACAGTTTTCAGAAATGGATCCCCATGGTTGAGGCCCACACATAACCATCAGTTTTGGGAATGAACCCTCAGGGTTGAGGCCCGCGCTACCAGCAATTTTTGAGAATGAATCTCAGAGGGCGAAGCCCACATTATTAGCGGTTGAAGAATTCTAGTGAAGTGAAAAAAAAGGGAGAGAGATAGAGAGAAGTCATTGATGGCTAAGCATATATCTGGTGATGAAATTGTTTGCTGTAGGGTGAAACCTTAGAAACGATAAGTGCGAGATGTGCTCTCATCCGGTATTCTGAGTAGTTGATCTTGGCTGGACTCACGAGCACTTGATTATGGGATTTTAGCAGTAGAAGCCTGAGTGGTCGGCGAGATGACTAGTCGAAGAGATGGCGGATCAGTGAATGATCGTTTGCCTAGATGTCCATCCTGGTTTACGTATGCTACGATATATGATATGGTTGGAAACAAAGAAAAAGTCTCTGAAAAGAAAAGGAAAAAATAGACCACCTATAACCGATAAGCGTGAAGCTACCCATGGGCGAGTATTAGGACCACCATGAGGAGAAATCCTACCTTAAAGGGTAGGTGTGTCGAAAAAAGAGAAAGAAAGAAAAGAGAAAAAGAAAAAAAAAAGAGAAAAAGAAAGTTCAAAATGAAAAGAAAGAAAAGAAAGAGACAAAAGGAAAAAAGAAGGAAACCATATCATGTTGAGTACGAGGAAGTGATCACATAGTATGATTAAGACATCTCGGTTGGTTAGACCCACTGATCCAATTCTCCGGGACAAAATCATCGAGTTGGCTTACTTAAAGATTAAGCTGCGAAGGAGCCTCGGCACACACACACTAGGAGTCTAGTTCAGATCACTCATTCAGACGATCGGATTTGAGTGTATTAAGTACTTTGAAGGTTCTTTGGTTTCGACACGAAGCATTCCCTGAGGAAGAAAATATGTTTAGCTATCAGGATTATCTCGTGAGAAGTAGTACAGTGTGTTGGTATGTAACATCACATCAGAAGATCTACCTTGATCTAATGAAAAAGCAGCAAGGGACAAAAAGATGAACCGAGACTAGGGGCGACCAGTCTACCATTTCTCATATAGCACGGTTCGGAAATGGACCACTATCACAACAGATGCCAAAAATGGCACTCTGAAAATGGAGCACGGTTCGGAAATGGACCACTATCACATCAGACGCCGAAAATGGCACTCCGAAAATGGAGAATGGTTCAGAAATGGACCATTATCACATCAGACGCCGAAAATGGCACTCCGAAAATGGAGCACGATTCGGAAATGGACCACTATCACATCAGACACCGAAAATGGCACTCTGAAAATGGAGCACGGTTCAGAAATGGACCATTATCACATCAGACGCCGAAAATGGCACTCTGAAAATGGAGCACGGTCCGGAAATGGGCAACCATCAGCGACGCCTCAAAATGAGGTTTAGCATGCCGAAAATGGCGCTCCAAAAATGGAGCGGCGTTCGAAAATGGACAACTATCACATCAGCGACGCCTCAAAATGAGGTTTAGCATGCCGAAAATGGCGCTCCAAAAATGGAGCACATTTCAAAAATGAGCCACCATCACATCAGCGACGCCTCAAAATAAGGTTTAGCACGCCAAAAGTGGCGCTCCGAAAATAGAGCACGGTTCGGAAATAGACCACAATCTCAACTCAGTAACGATTCGGAAATGGACCAACTCTCATCAGTTCAGTTCGGTAGTGATTCCTAGAGATCACAGCATCATGGAGGGATGAACCTCATGGGTCGCAGCACCTCACCACCAGATCAACTCAGCTTGAAACATCTCAGAGCAACGGGCAAGTCAAGCAGCAGCTGGCGAGCCAGGTAAGTAAAAATGCATTGCATAAATTTGATAGGATTGTCACTGTCACACACTACACAAGTCTCATCAAAGTGGGGGCGACTGTAGGCACTGCATTTTTACATATAAGTCCCGATGATGAGTCTCACATAGAGACACTACCTCTTTAAGTTGTGGAAGTCGCGGGAAACAGACGTCGGAAGGGAAGAGTCAGAAATTGACACCTTGTTGGATTTAATTCGTTTGCTTAGCTTTGGGTTCGTTCGTTGGACCTCTGTTTTAAAATTCATCATCAGCCCAAACCCCCGCAACCACACATCAAGCCACACACCAAGCCCACCAAAAAGAACCAAACCCACGCCCAAATCCCCTTAGCTCACGCCCAAGCCCATTAAAACACATCCAAAATAATAAATCCACACATTAAACACATGTTGAAATCCAAATAAATCACCTTCCCGAATTAAAAGAATCAAATAAAATCCCATAAATCACCTTCCTAATTAAATTAAATCACATTCCTAAACAAAATAAAATCAAATAAAATCAAATCAATTTACCTTCCTAAAATGAAGAGATCATTTCCTTATGATACACAAATTAAATATCACCATAATTACACAATATTCTTTCCTTATTCGCATAAGGATAACCCCAACCACTGTCTATAAAAAGAAGACTAAATCACCCCTAGAACTCTCACGACAAAACACAAACAAAAGAAAGAAACCATAATCCCCTCTCTCACGTCCATCCTATATCTCTCGCCTAAACACCATTTCTCTCCCTCATCAACTCTCGGCATCAATAAGAATTAACGGGAGCAGTTCCTCACGGCACACATCACTCACCACACAACTCACCTAGATACACACACTGCCATAACACCCATTCTCACTCACGCACACACTGCAACTCACCACACGACCAACTCATGACCTAGGCACGCCCCTCCTTCATACAATAGACTCCTCACGCCTCTTCCTCTCTCATGCACCACCCACCAAACCCTAGCAGCCCTAACGAAAACCCTTCAATAAGCCACCAAACAAAGATAGCAGCCCATCTCTCTCCTTAACTCTCTCCACGTGAAACCCAACTCTCCACCGACACATGCAAACAAAACCCTAAAATGGCACACAACACGCAGCCCTTCTCGACAGCCCACATAACCCACATGTCCCCACTAACCGGCTGAATAAACAAAACAAGACTGCATCCCCAAACTGATTAAATAACCACCGAAAATCATCCCCCTAAACAGCCCCTGAACTGCACTCAAAACCAACCCATGAACTGCACCTTAAAACACCCAAAACCAGCCCCAGTAAAGCTTCTTAAACCACTGAAATTCTTCCCTGAAACACTGCCCAAATACCACATAAATAGTGAGCAAACAGCAGCCCGAAACAATGAAGCAACGAAGGAAAACAACGAACCAGTAAATCGGAAAAGCCGCGGAGCATCAACCCTTCCGACAACCGCGTAACGCACTTCCAAGAGATGACTTAAGAGGTTAGACCTGAGGGCACCATTTTATTTATTCCCGTTCCTTTTCAGTTATTTATTAATGTTTCTTTCCATGAGTATTGTTGGTTAATGTGTGATATGGCCATGGGATGAGTGGAATACGTGTTATCTCTTGCGGTATATCGGATGGAAACCCGGACGTAAATTATGTAGCCGAATCCGAATGGACGGTAGTGCGGTCTGCACTCGGGATATAATGCCACGTACCGCTTGAGAGACACACATATTTCGTGTCATCCAATCTTATGTTTATTTATTATTTATTAGAAATAGTATGTTATTTTTATGCATGATTTAGTTGATTATTTCCAAGCATGATTAGTTATTTCTTTCGCATTAGGAATTTAATCTATGTTTACGTTTAGATTGTTATTTATTTTCCCGTTTGATAATTCAACATGTTCATGAGATTATTGTGTGTTTGTCGTTATGACGACTTACTTTTATGCATGCAAACTTAGATATAGGTTTTACTTTTACGCTTGCGAACTTAGATATAGGTTGTATACACACTTAGATGTAGGTCATTCTCGTATACGTAGGTTGTGTAGACTTGGTTAAATTATAGCACAAATCTTTTAATTACAATTGGCATAAGTAAGGGACCATTCCGAATCCAACGGTTTGAGGTCTTCCCTTGCGAGGGGTGAGTGCGGCCTTAAATCATTTTCCCAGTTCATACTCAGTGGCGACTCCATTATTCTCTGGTTTAGTTCCCCGTGGGCTATTCCGTACTCCCGACTAGGTTGCGAGCCTGGAACAGCGTCGCCGATTTTTGTGTGCTACAATTTCCATACTACTAGACAATACCAGGGGAGTCTTCAATTTTTTCAAGACTAGATGAAGGTCATGTTCTGAACTTGACTCGTCATGAGCCATGGGGGATGTCCCCGTTCGACTGAACCAAATGAAGGTCAGGACAAACTCTATACTACTGGTCATGGACCAGTGGAGTCTTCAAATTTTTCTAGACCAGATGAAGGTCATGTGTTGACTCTACATGAGCCATGAGGGATGTTCTCAGTCGACTGAACCAGATGAAGGTCAGAAAAATCTTCATACTATTGGTCATGGACCATTGGAGTCTTCAAATTTTTCTAGACCAGATGAAGGTCATATGTTGATTCTACATGAGCCATTGGGGATGTTCCCAATCGACTGAACCATATAAAGGTCAGGACAATCTCTATACTACTGGTCATAGACCAGGGGAGTCTTCAAATTTTTCTAGACCAGATGAAGGTCATATGTTGACTCTACATGAGTCATTGGGGATGTTCCCAATCGACTGAACCATATAAAGGTTAGGACAATCTCCATACTATTGGTCATGGACCAGGGGAGTCTTCAAATTTTTCTAGACCAGATGAAGGTCATATATTGACTCTACATGAGCCATGTGGATGTTCCCAATCGACTGAACCAGATAAAGGTTCAGGATATACTCTATACAATAGTAGTCCAGGTCCTCAACTATGTCATATGGCATTGCTTGCAAATTTCAAAACCATAATCATGGTAAGTAAAGAATGGAGAATAATGATACGTGTCGTCTGGAGGATTTGTCGAGTGACTAGTCAATGGCTCTTCAATATAATAAGCATACTCTGTTTGACTAAAACAATGAGAGATCATTTACTTACCTGTTGTGTCGACTAGGCAGAAAGTTGATAATGATGTCCCATATGGAGGATGTTTCATTGTCTTATGTATCAAGACGACCATACATATTGATGAAGGTACATGAGAGTCTATAAATTACCAGATCTGATGGAGGTCTAAGAAAGTTTTCATTCTACTATACTTGAATAAGGTACATCAGATTCTACACTCTATATGACCCGATGAAGGTCCAAGAAAGTCTACACACTCCACTGTATTTGATGAAGGTACGTGGGAGTCTACACACTCCATTATACCTAATGTAGATGCATGAGAGTCTACACACTCCGTGTATAATGAAGATCCATGAGGGTATTCATTCCTCACTCTACAAGATCTAACATGAGTCAATGAGGATATATACTCTACTAGACCTGAAGAAGGTCTATGAGAGTCTATCCTTCTCATACTACTAGATCTGACGAAGGTCAATGAGACTGCTATTGAATGGGCTATCAAATGGACCTGATGAAGGTCCATGAAGGTCATCACTCATTCTCTTGATGAGGATTTATGAGACTACGGTCGAATGGACTTGTCGAATGGACTTGATGAAAGTCCAAGGAATTCATCACTCACTCTCCTAGACCTGATGACGGTCCATGAGACTATGGTAGAATGAACTTGAAGAATATATGTCAAGGTCATCACTCTTCACACTTCTATTATACTACTGTCGAATGGAGTTTGTCGAATGGACTTGATGAAATTCCATGGAAGTCATCATTCCTCACCTTACCAGACCTGTGAAAGGTCAAAGAGGGTTTCACTCATACTACAATCCCCACTCTACAAGGCCAATAAAGGTCAGTGAGGGTTTATGGTCGAATGGACCTTATGAAGCTATGGTCGAATGAACTTGATGAAAGTCTATCAATGATTTCACCTTTACTATTCTACGAGACTACTATCGAATGGACTTCACTCCCAATTTAGATTTTTTGAGACTAGGCCGAATAGATTTGAGGAAAGTCCAAGGAGTTCATCACTCATCATCCTACTAGACCTGAGAAAAGTCAATGAGTGTCTGGACGAATGGACCTGATGGAGGTCCATGAGGCTACGGTGAAATGAACATGATGAAGGTCCAAAATAATTTTCACTCTACTAGACCTGATGAAGTTCCAAAAGAATTTTCATACTACCTAACCTGATGAAAGTTGGACGATTGGACCGAAAGGAGGTCCAAGAAAGTTCTCATTCTACCTGACCTGATGAAGGTCAGGAGACTACAGTCGAATGAACCTAATAAAGATTCATGGGGCTCTTCCAATGCTTTCTAAGTTTATGGAAATCCATCCATGTAGTCTAGAGTGGATGATAATCTCCATACGTAGTGTAGAGATGATTATCTTCATATGTAGTATGGAAGAGATGGATGCCTATCAAGGTCATTTATAATTATACAAGACCTGAATAAGGTCAATGATACTACAGTAGAATGAACTTTGATGAAAGTCACATAGAATTTCCATACTATTTAACCTAATAAAGGTTGGTCGATTGGACCTAAAGGAGATCCAAGAGAGTTCTTCATTCTACTAGGCATGATAAAAGATTCCCTATGTAGTCTGGAATTGGAAATATTAAATCAACGTAGCATGGAGATGATGACTAACCTTTGACTTAGTCTCGAGGAGTTGATAATCATTCCAAGTAGTCTATGAGTGTTGGGAATTTTCCATGTAGCCTGAAGTTGATAGCCATCCACCTTGTAGTTTGGATAATAGTATGAACCAGATGTTTTATCATCCCATATATGTCGAGTGGGATGACAGATCAATGAGAAACCTTCTTGTGTGTCGTGTATAGTGGGACCGCTTAGTGCCTAGCCTTTACTTTTTTTTGTCGAGTGATAGGTTCATTTACTGCCGAGATTTTATTTGTGTCCTGCTGAGTGACACATTTACCTAATGCCAAGCTTTCATATTTTTCTTGTGGCATGGCGTACACTTGTTTGGTGGCTCAATTGAGTGGGAAAATTTGATTGGTACACCAAGTCTTTCTGTCGAATGGAAAATGCGGAGATATGTTTGTGAAGAGTAAGTCATCTCCGTGTGATTGTGACAGTTAATAAGAACTTATACACGATACGTTGATTCATCTTTTGGGATGAGTAGTGGGCAGAGTGGTTTAGCAGCTTCGGTTTACTTCATCTGAGAACTATGTGGTGAATGAAATCTGCATGATGGTGAGGACTCGTCTCTGCTACTTGAATAACTCCTAAGCTCTCCCGGAACCGATCAAATACTTATGGAATCTATGAGTTTCGTTGGGGGTGTCCTGTTGATGTGGTTCTGCTGGAAGTTTAGTTTTTTCAGGGGCTCAAAGGTTTTTCGAATCTTTCTCTTTCCCCAATCGATGTGGGCTTCATTTTGTTGCTTGCATTTTGCAGCCTCCTTTACGCTAATCGATGTGGGATTTGATTGGGATTTGACTTTATGTTTTGTAAATCGTTTCTTCAAGGGTGGGATACAGCTTGCGTTCATAGTAGAATATTGGCCGTTTGGATCGAAACCTGTTGCAGTCTCTCTTTAAATTTTTGGGCTGTAGATTGGGCTTTTGTTTTTGAAAGGATTGGGCTGGTTTTTAGTTGTGATGTGTTGTCCTTTGTTGTGGGCCAAATTTTAATTTTGGATTGCAGGAAGGCTTTGACCGTGAGCTGGATGGATTTATTCATCGCATATGTAGGTTGTTTCCTTGTTGGTGCATGAAATTTAGTGCTTCCTTTATCTCCGATCGATGTGGGACTCATACTCAGCTGGATCTTGATTTGAATTAGTCAGTTGGGCTTTCTTTGTTTGCACGTGGGCTGTCTCTTGGCCCAGTCTATTAATTTTGCATTGCCGGCTGTCTGAGCAATCTCTATTCGCTTGGGCTTAAGCTGTTTAGGCAGTTTTGTTTCTTGGATATTAGGCTGGTTGGGCCGGTGAGTAAGAGAAATGTAGATTAGGCGCTGTTTAAGCTTGGTCTTGGCCTGGTCACTTACGCTGGGTGGGCTGTGAGTTGGTGAACTGGATTCTGGGTGCATGGAGTGAGCCGGCTAATTTCCCTTGGCTCGACCAGCATGTTGATTATTGGGCTGGGAGGTTTTTGCATTTTTTTTTATTGTTGTTGGGCAACGGAAGTTTGGTAGCTTGGCTGGATGATGCGTTTGGAATGGTATGTCATGAGCACTTTTGCTCTATACATGGTCTCGGCTTTTGGGCTTTACGCACATGTGGGGCTGGTCTTTGGATTTCTTTACAGCCACGTGAAGCATCATGTGATTATCTTGGCAGCCTTATAGTTGGCCTCATTTTATCTCAACTCTTTATTGCTTATGAGGTTCATTTTGTAGAGTGAAATTTTTCTTCAGCACCCAACTGTAGCTTTGATGGAAGGAATCTAGAGCATTGGGCACCTTTAAATTTGGACTGCTTGCAATTCTTATTAGAGCCTACGATTTTTTTTTTGTAATGTGAGCTTTATTACGTATGGGTGTTAGCACCTTTTTTATTGGCATGTATCTGTTGGACAAAATGACCCATAGCGTCACTATTTACACAGATCATTGTGTTGTTGTAGCAAATTAACTATGTGACAAGGAAATTGCACTCTCATCATTTGTGATTAGATCACCATAGATATATAAATGAAGAGAGGTCCCTGTGATTAGTTCCTGGACTGAGAATGATATGAGACAGTATCAGTCCCCGAAGGATTAATCATTAAATATCCCTAGCCGGAGTATTATCGAGACTGGACATCGATAATGCGGAATAGGCTAGTGTTGCACTTGTGAGCGTTGTGAGGACACAACGACATAGTTCTCATATATATAAGTATTGGATACTTATACAAGTGCGATAGGAGGTCGTGTTTCACCGATAGTACGGGAAACAGCTGCGCTCTGGATAGACCCCTCGGAATCCCATTGGTATTATGACAATGTGTCTATGGGAGGCCGAAATTCAGGTAGGTGTGTATAGTCTTAACCTGAGACTTACATCGCTAATACTTACGATAATCGATAGACTTTGGTCTTGGTGGTACACGGCTTTAACCGGTTCTGCGTACACCACTTCTGGGTTATCAGAGAGTCGTAGTGTATTGGGTGTGATGTCAAGACGGAAGTATCACTTCAGTCATAGTGGAGATGATGTCACGCAGGATACGGTACTAGTGCTCTTGAGTGTTGCGCAACCAATCGGGATATTGTGACCAGGTCATGAATATCAGATTATAGAGACTATGTTACCAGACATCTGACATGTGCTTCGGACGGGGCAGACACTTATCCAGCCCCAGCCCTAGCACGTGACTATCTGATACTGGGCCGATATACATAATACAATTGGTATACTACGCTTGATATAGATCCTTGTATATTCTATATGGATATGTCTGGAGAATTGGGAAGACTTGGTGCTTTGCTAGGAGTCGACCTTGTCTCGTAAATCGGTAGAACGTAGTACTTGGTACATACGTGATTCGGATACTCCGACGACCGTATTTACTGCCAACATATCCGGGGATCTCATGGGTCGCTTCCCGATAATCCACCGATGACGCATAACTTGCGCTCTTAAATAATCTGGGATTATATAGAAGAGAGAGAAAATTAATCTAGGATTAATTACGGAGATATTTTATCTAGGATAAAATATCGTCTAGAGAGAGATAATGATTAATTTGGAATTAATTGGTAAATTAATATATTCGATATATTAAATGAAATTAGATTTCGACGCGGAATTAAAATTAGATTTTAATTCGGGCGAACGAATTAATTTAGAATTAATTCGTTAGCGATGTGAATAGTGAATTCGCTAGGCGTAATCATTTAATTACGACGCGATGGAAAAATAGTTAATTTGGAATTAACGAACTCGAGCCCGAGTGTGATTGCGAGCGCATTCGTATTTCGAATTCGAGTGCGGCGATGCAAGTCACATCAAGCGTCAAATCATTAGTCGCATCAAGCGTCAAATCACTTGTCAGTTTGAGTGATGTGAAATGACAACATGTCACTTTATTAAAGTAGATGTGACTTGATGGACTTGTGATGGACTTTTGACTTTGGAGTGTGGAACACTCAAGGTCATTACAATTGATTTAATTTGTTTTTGAAAGCAAATTAAATGGTAAAAAACATTTATTATTTTTGGAAATATATAAACAAATGTTATACACTTTTGTAATAACTTAACAACATTTTTCTCTCTCATTCTCTCCTTCAAGCTCACGCCCAAGGGGCATTTTTCACTGGTTTTTGAAGCCAAAAACGTGAGCAAAGGGAAGCCAAGAGTTGGGTTTTTGTGGCAAAAACCGCAAGTGCTAGCACACTACGAGACTTGCGAAGGTGGTAGGGAGGTTCACCCATGAGCCGGGATCCGTTCGACGAAGCTTGGAGCTCCGTTTGTCATCTCAAAATTCTGTTTTTGGAGGCAGTGAACTGCATCATTTGTGCGCCTATGGCAGTGGCTTTTTGGCCTTGATTCGTCTCCAAATCGACTCAACCGATCAATGTGAGTATTCCGCTACCTCCGTTGATGTGTTCACACATTGTTTTCATGTCTTGTTTGATCTTGGGACCTAGATAATAACCAACAATGGCATCAAGAGCTATAGGTTCAAGCATGAAATTGTAGGGCTTAAAATTTGGGTAAATTTGTTTTGAGCATGATTTGAATAAATTGATTGTTGAGTATGCTTATAACATGTCTAATTGCATTTTGGTTGGACCAATTTGTTGAAAATTGATTTGGAATAATTTTCCCCAATTTTTGTCACTTGGCCGAATGTGTTGGTGATTTTGAATCCTTGGAATTTTTTGGTTTTGATTCATTGGATGAGTTAGAATCATATAGGATGATGTTAATTTATGGTCAATTGGATTGTACTTTGAATTGAACATAAATCCCCAAAATTCTCATGTTGGCCGAATTGGAGTATGCCCTTGAATGTCTTGGATTTTTGATTTTATGAACATTGGATGTGTATGAAATCATTTAGGATGTTGATTTAATACGATTGTGGGTTTGATTGGATTGAAACCAAATCGAATGTGAAAATCCTTCCTTGGCCGAGACTAAAGAAGCATGTAAATGGGTTTGATTTTTCATTTATGTGTTGGACATATGATAATGATAATGAGCATGATTAATTGGACTAATATGGTGTTTTAGAAATATTGATTTAGTTGATTAATCATGTAATACACTTTAGTTAATTGAATATGAAATTGGATTTTGTATATTTAATTATTGGGCCTAATTTTGGAAATTGGACTTTAATGTTGTAATTGGGCTTATTGGGCTTGATTTTATCAAGTAAGGTTTAGGCCGAATGGATTGGATCTAATTGGGCCCAAAACCACAACCATAAAGCCCAAATGCGACTTAATGAACCTTTAAAGTTTAATTGGGCCTAATGGGCCAAGATTGATTTATGGGCTTATGGGGTAAATCCCGGATTGGACTTTGGTTATCGGTGACCCGAGTTGACCAAAAGTCCACGCCTTAAGAAATCAATTAAAAGCCCATTGGACTTTAATTGAATTGACGTTGGACGTTAATCGGTCTTTGAGACGCGTTACGATTAATTTGGAATTTAAATCGTAAAAGGTTTATTAAATAAAAATGTAATATTTAATTTGGAATTGAATAGTGAATTAGTATTAAATACATGTTATATTGGATTTAATGATGTAGTTTAATTTAATTCAAGAATTCGTACTTTGAGTACTTATTCGCAAAAACGAGTTTGACTCGAACAAAATCAAATCGTTGTTTGAACATTGGATGATCACTTAATTATCAGATTAATTAATTTGATTAGATTGATTGATAGCATGCTTAAGTGTGTGAATACGTGGTTGTGTTGTATGTATAATGTATATCGGATGGATATTAGATGGGTGGGCAATTTTAGAAATTGTTGTAATAAATTCGATTTATTAAATTGGACCTGCGTGTCCAGCCTTATCACCTTCAATTCTCTTTGTATTCTCTTCTCACCTATCCCCTCAATGTAAATGAGGTTTCTTTAGAAGTGTAGTGTAACGGGTAGAAGTAATACAAGTGCTAGCTTGAGTGAGAAAGGGAGAGATTTGATCTAGGATCAATGTGTTAAGTATCCATCCGCATATCATTATCATTTATTTTCATACTCGCTTTATTATGTATTTAGAATGCATGTTTAAGGGTGTATGATGATGAGACCTTAACAAAGATAATTAAATTGGTAGCCAATTGCACACGAAAATCCCTCAATAAATATCAAGCGTTTATTTTCCTTCCATTGAGTGATTCTTGCTCAAGATCCGAGATTGGCAGGGGTTGTTGGCCAAAGTCAAGCCCTTGTCCGTCGAAGATGTGTTTTAATCACGAGGCTTTGTTCCATATCGGTGTCGTGTCCAAGTTGTGGTTTGTTGCCAAAGTCAAGACCACTTCTTTTCCATCGACATTGATTACGAAGCTTCCATGTCAATGGGTCCGCGCTTGACTGGGATCACTAGGTTTGTTGTGCCAAAGCCAAGGCCTAGTTGATTCAGAGGAAAAAGGTTAGGGTATATATTCGATATATAGCATATATTAGATATATGTTTGGGACTTGGATGTCCACCTACTGGATCTAGGAGTTGGATGAGATCCAATTGATCTTCGAGATCTACCTAGTTAATTATCATACAATTTGTTGGCCAAAGTCAAGATTGTGTGATATTTAACGGGATCCTAGCCCACTAGGAAACACGGTTTCCCGGGTACTCGACAGAGGGTTAGAGGCTCGACGAAAAATAGTGGGAGGCAAGTATTGAATTTGCAACATTCGTTCGAATACTCGCTAAACGCGCTCATCTATATTTTACTCGTCATATTAATCAAAAGTATTAGTTGGACTAATATTTTATGTTGTTTTAAAAATAAATATAGTTGGACTATATACAAACTCATTCGATATATAGTTGATTTTATAATTGGATTATAGTAATCAATATAATTGAATTAAAATGATAGTTGATTATAATTGGATTATAGTAATCAATATTAAGATTATAGTTGATTAAATAATTGGATTATTGTAATCATTATAATAAATAGTACCTTTATTAAAATTGATTAAATAGTTAGACTATTAAAATCAAGAAAGGATTTGAAAAGGTTGAATATTTAAATGATTTGATTTTCATTGGGAATCAATAATAGGTTACTTTATTGGGTAAAATAACTTGTTATATCTAGGCCCATAATTAAGCAAATAAGTAGAGCATAAAATCTTTAGAAGATTTATGTGATGATGACTTTAGTGCTTAATTTAATATACTTGACAATAAATCTATTTTAAAGTCAAAGTTTGCAATTGGGCAAGTTGCACAAGGTGCACATCATTTCGATATTCTAAAACCCAAGGCTTGGCCAAAGGTTTGTGAATGTTGAAAAGATAATTGACATATCCCAAAGTGACTACCATTTGGATATGGAAGACACGAAGGAATTAAGAAAGGGCGAGGCTCTAACTTTAAAAATATTTGTCAAAGTTATGTTCACTACTAGTATTGAAATTGGATTTTAAATACTTAGTGTGGTACATAAAATATATGTATTGATGTTCAGAATCCGCTATGAGCTGGATACTGACTTCAAGCCGAGATTTCTCTACGAATCGGAAACGGGACGAAAGTCGCTATTTCGACCGTAGATACCTAAGTTTAGGAACTACCTTTGGGTATGTACTTAAATTAGGAAATGTTATTATGTAACTAGTTTGACTAGAGACATTATCTCTATATCAGTGTTTAATCCGATGCGGATAAAACCTTTATATTCTAGAACACTAAGTGTTTCATTATATAAAAAGATGATACTGAGATAAATACATTAGATGTAAATAACAGAATTTATATTTTGAATATAATAAAATCTCAAACATATAAAATGACAAATAAATAGCTCAAATTGATTTGATCAATAGAGACTTATTTGTGGCATATTGTCTAGGACACAATTAAACAAGACTCGTATATCCACACTTTTGAAGAGTGGGTACTAGGACTGATTTGACTATTCAAATAAGGTCTGCGAATCTAGTTTATTAGGTAAAATACCTAAAATACTATTTACTTGGTAATAGTAAAAGGGCCACCGATCTGTTAGCCCTATTCATGGTGAAGTAAGTGGGCCCATATCTAGCTAGGCTAGATGTGAACATGAATATTTCGTGACCTTAACGGATGTGGCATCACGTTGTGGTTATGTTTCTTTTGAAGAACACAGATCGGAAACTTTTGAAGTTTCGACACGAAGTAAATAAACAGATCGGCTATAGTATTATTCCGCCACGATAAGACCGTAATGAAAATACTTAAGCAGTAAGTTTCATATATAAATGAAAGAGTACGATATTCTTTCATATGAGGACTCCTCCGAGACACGTCAGTTAGACGGTGTGTCTGAACTAAAACCGAATTTTGTTGGACATGATAAGGTTTATCACGAGTCGCTCTGAGCTACTGTTTCTTCAATAGGATATGTATTAACAGTGCAAAACTTATTTAGAATAAGGTTCCATATAAATCTGTTTGACAGATATCATATAGGATATGAACAGGAAAGAAACATGGTTTCTCATTCCTGATAATTTGGGTATGCTAGGCATAACGTTTGGATGATGCCAAACTATAAGACCCAAATTGGATAAGTGCCAATATAGGTTATCCTAAGGGAAACCTTAAGTATAGTACTTGTAAATCTCACATGAGAACATGTGATTGTTGCTCACCATGCGGTTTTCCTGAGAGGAATACCGATATGCAGTGGTCAATGGGAGGATAGTGATACTCGATGAAAATCGGAGTAATACTGTTCAAGGCACGAAGTCCTTAATGGAACACAAATAGTTCATCTATGATGAATCTATACCATTAATCTTCAAATACACAGAAACTAGTAGATCGGATAGATTCAGAAAACAACCTAGGGTATGGGTTTCTGATTTCACCCCATAAAGATGTCAATCTTATGGAGGTGTACTATCCGACTACGTTTTGAGGAATTGATACGAGGTATCGACTCCCTGTTATGGCAAAGTGCCATGAGTCCGAAATGGATTCCATGTATAAAAACTATTTTGGATACTAGTTGTTGTACCACAAGGCATTGTGCCTATTGGTGCATTAAACGTCTTCAAGGAAGACATACATGGAAGGCAACAGACCAACGTACAAAGCTGGGCTTTTGACGGAAGGTATCGTTATCAACATTGTGTTAATAACGGTTCAACCTTTTACCTGTTGCCATGGTAAATCCATTTTGAAGATGCTTGAAGATAACTGTATATTTCATTTATGAAATGTGTCAGTTGTAGATCAAAATCGCTTTCCTGAAAAGGAAACCTCTTGGAGGATTCTTACAACATCCTGACGATTTTGTATAACCGACAAACAAGGTTTGCGGGTTATTCGATCCATGTTTGGATTGAAGCAAGCATAAGGTTCTTGGAACTGACGTGTTGATGTAATCATAATGGTTTATGATTTAATTCAAAA
Source organism: Zanthoxylum bungeanum (assembly GCA_019454045.1). Classification (NCBI taxonomy): domain Eukaryota; kingdom Viridiplantae; phylum Streptophyta; class Magnoliopsida; order Sapindales; family Rutaceae; genus Zanthoxylum; species Zanthoxylum bungeanum. The sequence continues at coordinate 313,008 of SKCR01028301.1, forward strand.
CGAAATGATTCTTGTGTATATAAGGAGGTTAGTGGGAGCGCACTGACAGTGAAATTCCCAATAAAGCAATTGGTGAAAGCTTGGCTTTCATAGATATTCTTTCAATAGAAATTCTCCGTAGAATTCTGGGGAGTAACAACCTTTATTCAGGAATAAAGATCTACTGAGATAGATTTGGAGTTGTTAACACTCTCTGGGAAATTGTACATTTAAAATGTACTTGATAGGGTGTCTCATACGCTTCGAGCATATGGAGTCACGATCAGGTCAATCCAAGTGATAGTCACTGGATTAAAGATTAAGAACATCTGTTAGTATATGAGAGAACTAAAGATGTTGTCTTAAACTATGGAGAAGGAGAACTTGAAGTGACTGGGATCACCGCTGCAAGTTTCCAAACAATTAAATATTGCGGTACTATAAAGTTTGAATAACGGGACAGTGAGCTGGAAATATTCCGAGCAAGATAACTGTTGCCGAATAAACAACAAATGTGGATTATTGTTGCAGCTGAGGCAGCAAAAGAAGCTATTTGGATCGAAAATAAATCTAATTAGATTAGATATAGTTCTGTTAGCAGCTGAGCTAGGCGTCAGCACATGCTAAGGAATTAAAAGTCTCATCGACGATCCAGATATATACTTCTATATCATCTGATTCGTTCGGATCATTGTAGGCACTGCATTTTTACGCATAAGTCCCTATGATGAGTCTCATTTTGGAGACACTACCTTTTAAGTCACGCGAGGTCACGGAAAACGGACATCGGAAGGGGAATTCAGAATAAACAAGGTTCACTGTTTTCGTTGGTGCTACGTTCGTGTATACGTTCGAACGTCAAACAGATTGCGGGCGTTCGTGCTGCGTTCGATGATGCGTTCGAACGGTGTCGGTAATTCTGGTTTTGCTGCTAGCCTCACATTAAGCCCAATTCGCCCAAACCTTGGCCCACACGCCCAAGCCCACTTAAAACACATATTTAACACATGGTGAAATCAAAAACAAATCTAAAAATCACATACCAAATTAAATAAAATACTTACACAAATTAAAGAATTGCATACCTAATTAAAATCAATCAACAAATAATGCCTAATCTAACCAATCAAATATAATCATACCAGTTAAAACAATCAACCAATAATTATTCCTAACTTAAAATATTGTATTCCTAAACCAAACCAAATCAAATCCCTCTTAATTAGCCAAATCCCTTTCCTTGTCAAGCCCAACCCTTTGCCTATAAAAAGAACCCTTCAGCAACCTTCTAAGGGCTAGCTAATTCACAAAAAAACACACAGAAAAATTACAGGAAGGAAGAACACACCCAAAAAGAGAAGCAAAAGATAAAGAGGAGACGGCAGCGAAACCACAAGGAAACAGTAGCAAAACGGACTCAAGACAGTAAGAAAACGAACGAGAACAGTGAACCAGTGAACCGGGAGAGTTGCGGAGCATCCACCCTTCCGACGATCGTGTACCGTACTCCGAGAGGTGATTTAAAAGGTTAGACCTGAGGGTATCTTTTCACACTTATTCTTATTTAATTTCTGGTCATTTACTTTGATTATATTTTCTGTATTTGTGGCATTGTTGTGTGTATGATGCGTGTTGTGGGTATTGGATGAATGAAAGAGTGTCGTCTCTTGTGGTATATAGGATGGAAACCCAGATGTAAATTCGTAGCCGAATCCGAATGGACGGTAGTGCGGTCTGTACTTGGGACACAACTCCACGTACCACTTGAGTAAAACGGCATCTCTCTTGTTTTGAGTTGCGTTGGTTTATTTAATTCTTGTCATTAAATTTGCATGTTATTTAATCCCATGATACGATCGAGTGCATGGGCTTAGTAAGTGCGATGAAAGGTTCCCTAATTGGAGGGTTAAAATCCTTCACCACGATGCTTTGCCGCACCGATTGATGTGTGTTCGGTTGAATGCGAAATACGTTCAATCGGACATACTTAGTTTGATATGATTGTCTTTATTTTCGTATGCATGATTCAACCGAGCGCATGGGCTAGTAAGTGCGACGTGAGATCCCCTATGGGGATGGGCTAAAGCCCGTACCACGAGGCTTTGCCGCGCCGGTTGATGTGTGTTCGGTTGGATACAAGATACGTTCAATCGGGCACTACTATGTTTAATATTATTGCTTTTCATTCTATGTATGCATGATTCAGTTGAGCGCATGGGCTTAGTATGTTGGTCTAAAGGTCCTCTCTTTGAGAGATCAAGAGCCCCAAAAGGCCTCCTTATGGAAGTACTTCGCCGCGCCCCTTTATTTTGTTGTTTATGTATTGTGTCCCATTTCATGCATCAGGTCTGTTCCCGTTCGAACGCGTTTACGAACGCAACTTGAACGCGCAAGCATTTTTGCCTTATCATGCATCAGGTCTCATTTCCGTTCGAACGCGTTCACGAACGCCATACGAACGTGAGCATTCTGTTTCATTTCCGTTCGAACGCGTTATCAAACGCCATACGAACGCGAGCATTCTGTTTCATTTCCGTTCGAACGCGTTATCAAACGCCATACGAACGCGGGCATTCTGTTTCATTTCCGTTCGAACGCGTTTACGAACGCTACACGAACGTGAACACACTGAACTGAGTCTGTCTTATCATATTCATGCATAATTGCCTCTTGGTTGATCTTTCTTGTGTTATATAGCCAACCATATTATTTGTATCCCTGCATTTATCCATTCTATGTGTTCTCGGGATTGTATTCAAGCATGATTAGGCTGTTAGCATGTTATTTGGTTAATAGGTTCATGAGATAGTACTCAAGCATGTTTATTCCATTGGTTACGTCATTTGCCTTGGTCTTGATTTAACGCATTACGATTAATATGCCTATGCCATGATGACTTTGGAGTATTATTTCTTGTGATATATCGGATGGAAACCCAGACATAAATTCCGTAGCCGATTCCGAATGGACGGTAATGCGGGTCTGTACTTGGGAACAATTCCACGTATCACTCGGAAGAGTGCTCACATGTATGCTTGTGCGGATACTACGTATGCTTGTGTTTTCATGAATATGACATGCTGAATGAAGTTGTATGTTCATTGTTACTTTGAGGTATTTTGTTAGACATGTGTCATTAGATATGAGATATATGCGAAATTGTATGTATGAGTGTTATTTTGTACCCATGAATATAGAAGCAATGATACTCTTAGAAATAAATGTTATTTAAGCCTGGTTAAATTATTACATAAATCCTTTTATTACAAGTGACATAAGTAAGGGACCATTCCGAACCCAATGGTTTGAGGTCTTCCCTTGCGAGGGGTGAGTGCGGCCTTAAATCTTATTTTCCCGGTTCACACCGGGTGGCGACTCAATTATTCTCCGGTTTAGTCCCTGTTGGCTACTCCGTACTCCCAACTAGGCCGCGAGCCTAGGAACAACATGCGTCGCCCAGGTCCTGTTGTCCACAGTCTGGCGACTCCACTGGGGATAGAGAATTGGCCCCGAAATATTGTCTTGTAATGTTTGGATTTATGTTTTAATTGGCCATGTCTATAGTGGATAAAATGAGGGTTTAATCAAGGGCACTTTGAGGCTAGGTAATGGTTTGATGTCTTCCTTCACTCACTACCTTTCTAGAAGGAAAAGCTGTGAAGACACCTATATGGCCATCTACTCGTAGCCTTTGTGATGGACTAATTTGGAGGACTCGTTGTTTATTCCTGACACCAAGCGATAAGAGCCTTAGTGGCACGTACCTTAGTGTATAAAAAGGGATACGCTCACTTGGTCGCTTGAACCCTTGAGTGGGGAGACCTAGTTGTGGGCTATCCTTCGCCGGTGAGAGCCTTTGTCCATACTCTTGCAAATCCACTCATAGACTGGTTTATACGGTTAAAGTAACAATTATTTCCTTGAGCATGTGCTTATGGACCATCCTCATTTGGATGCGGTTGGACTATTGTCAGAAATGCGGGCTTGCTGGGCCATTTAAACTGGGGCAAGTTCGTACTGTATGACCATTAGGCCCAAAGCTTCTGAAATGTTGATGGGCCATTATGTAAAAATTGTTATATTACGTTTGCATTATCTTTCTTCTATGCTTGTGTTTGGGAACATCGTCGTTTGGATCCGTTTGGACCATTTGCCATGGGATATGGGCTTGTTGGGCCATTTAAACTGGGACAAGAACGTATCTCATGACTATTGGGCCAAAGGCGTCTAAGTGTTGATGGGCCACTTTGTACTTGTGTTCGGAACATTACCATTTGGCTTTAGTTGGGCTCCTTGTCATAAGATGTGAACTCGTTGGGCCATTTAAACTGGGATGGGTTCACTCCTGTGACAATTAGCCCGAAAAATTCTAAAATGATAACGGGCCGATTTGTGTGAAAACTTAATTGATTTAGTATTTAATATATGTTACATGCATCTCATGCACCCCATGCATACATACATCATGCTAACCCTTGTGTTCTAAAAGCCATCATAGACTCCCGTTGGGTTAGGGAAAGGGAAGACTCACCAAAATACCGAGAACAGCCATGAGTGAATCAGATACTGAGGTATCCCGGATAGATCAGTTGGAAAATGGTTTCGCCAAGATTATTGAACAGTTGCAAGCCTTGACTACTGCCATGACAAATATGGCTGCACCACCCGTGCCGGGGGAGATTCTGAGAATGTAAGGCGTGAGGAGCCTCCGAATGGGTTAGGGGATGATGTCCCCACTTTTGATGATGACATGGCAGAATATTGCAACAGGCAGTGATTGGGTCTCAGGCAGAATTTCAGAAGCTTCGGGATCAGGTTGAAACAGTTACCCGCAAAATGAGGGGTAAGAACGAGGATTTGCTAGATTATGAGGCAATGACCTTCGGAGAACAGCTGCCAGCTCAGTTTAAAATGCCCGACATGGCCAAGTTTAATGGGAACGGAGACCCGAGGGTCCATCTGCAGTAATATGTCTCAGTCATGAGTGCAATGGGCCTATCACAGCGCCAAGTCCAAAAGATGTTTGGGATGTCACTCGAGGGGGCACCTGTGGTTTGGTATCATAGCCTTGAGAAGAAGGTTAAGGAAGATTGGAAGGAACTAGCTGATGCCTTTCTGAAGCAGTATGTTACAGACTTAGAGATTGACTTGTCACTCTGTGATTTGGAGAACACTAAGCAGAAGCCGGAAGAAAACTTCAAGTAGTAGAGCTAGATGCCAGTAAGAAGAAGGGAGAGCCATCTTCTGAAAATGCAGACTCGGCCCCTGAGAAGGACCAGATTAAAATGATCATCAAGGGCACTAAGCCCTCGATCTATGGCAAGTTGAGGAGGATGACTTCAATGATTGCGGATTTCCGACAGTTGAGGGAAACTGTCATGGATATTGAGGAAGAAGAGGCTGAAAACAGAAGGTTTTATGGCCAGAATAGAAGAACTTTTTGGGGGCCTGCTGAGACCAAGCCCGCTACTGCCGAGGTCGCTACCGTCAAGAACCGGCATTTCTCTAACCTGGGGAGGCCGTTATCTAAGGTACTTGAGAAGTTGAAGGGACAAGGACTCCTAAAACCCTTAGAGCCTAAACCACTTCCAGATCCTATACCACCCAACCTTAACCTAAGCTTGTATTGTCACTTCCATCAGAGGAGAGGCCACGAAACTGAGCAGCTGCACCCGCCTTAGGCATGAAATCCAAAACCTCATTGATGCTCACAAAATACCTGACCCAGAAAGAGAACAACCCAACGCATACAGAAATCCCCTACCCAACTACATGATCAACTCTGGCCTACCCGAAACCCTTGTCCTCCAAACTCTCAACCACTCAGCTTCATTCATAGGAATAAAGGATGACAACGGTGGAGAACCATAGGCCAAGAAAGAAAGCAATGTTGCGAATGATGAAATCATCCCTCCTGGTTTATTTGATCATGCATTATTAATATAGACATTGACTTGGTCTACATGTTCGAATCATTTTTCTTTAAATGATAATAAAGACATTATTTCGCTGAATCTCTCCTACAATATGAGTATGTTTTCAACATTGGCACTATGAAATTCAGTGATGTTTAGAACACGGGGAATCTTCAGGAACAACAACAGTACAGTCAGTTTCAGAAATGAATCAGTATCAGTTTGGGGATGAGTCCCAGGGCCGAGGCCCGCATCAGTATCAGCTTGGGGGCGAGGCCCACATCAGTTCAGCATCAGTCTTGGGGCGAGGCCCATATCAGCATCAGTCTTGGGGCGAGGCCCGTATTAGTATCAGTTTGGGGGCGAGGCCCATATCAGCTGTATCAGTCTGGGGGCGAGGCCCATATCAATATCAGCTTAGGGCAAAGCCCACATCATTCTGGGGCCGAGGCCCACTTCAGCAATCAGTTTTGGGGATGAGTCCCGAGGGTCGAGGCCCACATCAGCATCAATCTGGGGGGGGCGAGGCCCATGTCAGTAGCAGTTAGGGCCGAGGCCCACTTCAGTATCAGCTTTGCCGGGTATGGCATTCTGGGGCCGAGGCCCACTTCAGTATCAGCTTTGCTGGGTATGGCATTCTGGGGGCAAGGCCCATATTACATCAGATCAGCATCGCCGGGTATGGCATTCTGGGGGCGAGGCCCGCATTACATCAGATCAGCATTGCCGGGTATGGCATTCTGGGGGCGAAGCCCGCATCATATCAGACCAGTTATGCCGAGAATGACACTCCGAGAATGGAGATATAGTCCGGGAATGGACAGCTCGAGAATGAGCACGCCGAGAAAGGGCACTCCGAAAATGGAGCATGGTTCGAAAATGGACTACTTATCACATCTCGCCGAAAATGGCACTCCGAAAATGGAGCATGGTTCGAAATGGACCATCACCTCATCACTTGCCGAAAAGGGCACTCCGAAAATGGAGCATGGTTCGAAATTGGACTACTTTCACATCTCGCCGAAATGGCACTCCGAAAATGGAGCATGGTTCGAAATGGACCATCACCTCATCACTTGCCGAAAAGGGCACTCCGAAAATAGAGCATGGTTCGAAAATGGACTACTTTCACATCTCGCCAAAGCGGCACTCCGAAAATGGAGCACAGTTCGGAAATGGACCAAGGAAGGCCTAACCCATCGGAATATAATACATATACATGCATACATGCATACATATCACATACATGCAATGTTTGTTTCGTGTTCGCAGGTTTATAGCAGCAAAGACCATCTCATCAAGTAACAGTTCAAAAATGAGCCACAATCTACCACAACAGACGCCGGAAATGGCACTCCAAAATGGAGCACTCACAACAGACACCAGAAATGGCACTCCAAAATGGAGCACTCACAACAGAGGCCGAAAATGGCGTTCCAAAATGGAACACACACAACAGATGCCGAAAATGGCGTTCCAAAATGGAACACACACAACAAATGCCGGAAATGGTGCTCCAAAATGGAGCACATACACGAAAAATGCCAAAAATGGGCTCTAAAAATAGAGCACGGTTCGGGAATGAACCAGCGGTCGCAGCACCTCACCACCAAATCAACGCAACTCAACACATGGTAAGTCAAGTGGCAGCTGGCGAGCCAGGTAAGTAGAAATGCATTGCATAACTTTGATAGGATTGTCACTGTTGCACATTACACAAGTCCCATCAAAGTGTGGGCGACTGTAGGCACTGCATTTTTACGCATAAGTCCCTATGATGAGTCTCATTTTGGAGACACTACCTTTTAAGTCACGGAGGTCACGGAAAACGGACATCGGAAGGGGAATTCAGAATAAACAAGGTTCACTATTTTCGTTGGTGCTACGTTCGTGTATACGTTCGAACGTCAAACAGATTGCGGGCGTTCGTGCTGCGTTCGATGATGCGTTCGAACGGTGTCAGTAATTCTGGTTTTGCTGCTAGCCTCACATTAAGCCCAATTCGCCCAAACCTTGGCCCACACGCCCAAGCCCACTTAAAACACATATTTAACACATGGTGAAATCAAAATAAATCTAAAAATCACATACCAAATTAAATAAAATACTTACACAAATTAAAGAAATTGCATGCCTAATTAAAATCAATCAACAAACTAAATGCCTAATCTAAACCAATCAAAATAATCATACCAAGTTAAAATCAATCAACCAATATATTATTCCTAACTTAAAATATTGTATTCCTAAACCAAACCAAATCAAATCCCTCTTTAATTAGCCAAATCCCTTTCCTTGTCAAGCCCAACCCTTTGCCTATAAAAAGAACCCTTCACCAACCTTCTAAGGGCTAGCTAATTCACAAAAAAACACACAGAAAAATTACAGGAAGAACACACCCAAAAAGAGAAGCAAAAGATAAAGAGGAGACGGCAGCGAAACCACAAGGAAACAGTAGCAAAACGGACTCAAGACAGTAAGACAACGAACGAGAACAGTGAACCAGTGAACCGGGAGAGTTGCGGAGCATCCACCCTTCCGACGATCGTGTACCGTACATCCGAGAGGTAATTTAAAAGGTTAGACCTGAGGGTATCTTTCACACTTATTCTTATTTAATTTTTGGTCATTTACTTTGATTATATTTTCTGTATTTGTGGCATTTGTTGTGTGTATGATGCGTGTTGTGGGTATTGGATGAATGAAAGAGTGTCGTCTCTTGTGGTATATAGGATGGAAACCCAGACGTAAATTCCGTAGCCGAATCTGAATGGACGGTAGTGCGGTCTGTACTTGGGACACAACTCCACGTACCACTTGAGTAAAACGGCATCTCCTCTTGTTTTAAGTTGCGTTGGTTTATTTAATTCTTGTCATTTAAATTCTGCATGTTATTTAATCCCATGATACGATCGAGTGCATGGGCTTAGTAAGTGCGATGAAAGGTTCCCTAATTGGAGGGTTAAAATCCTTCACCACGATGCTTTGCTGCACCGATTGATGTGTGTTCGGTTGAATGCGAAATACGTTCAATCGGACATACTTAGTTTGATATGATTGTCTTTATTTTCGTATGCATGATTCAACCGAGCGCATGGGCTTAGTAAGTGCGACGTGAGATCCCCTATGGGGATGGGCTAAAGCCCGTTACCACGAGGCTTTGCCGCGTCGGTTGATGTGTGTTCGGTTGGATACAAGATACGTTCAATCGGGCACACTATGTTTAATATTATTGCTTTTCATTCTATGTATGCATGATTCAGTCGAGCGCATGGGCTTAGTATGTTGGTCTAAAGGTCCTCTCTTTGAGATATCAAGAGCCCCAAAAGGCCTCCTTTATGGCAGTACTTCGCCGCGCCCCTTTATTTTGTTGTTTATGTATTGTGTCCCATTTCATGCATCAAGTCTGTTCCCGTTCGAACGCGTTTACGAACGCAACTCGAACGCGCAAGCATTTTTGCCTTATCATGCATCAGGTCTCATTTCCGTTCGAACGCGTTCACGAACGCCATACGAACGTGAGCATTCTGTTTCATTTCCGTTCGAACGCGTTATCAAACGCCATACGAACGCGAGCATTCTGTTTCATTTCCGTTCGAACGCGTTATCAAACGCCATACGAACGCGAGCATTCTGTTTCATTTCCGTTCGAACGCGTTTACGAACGCTACACGAACGTGAACACACTGAACTGAGTCTGTCTTATCATATTCATGCATAATTGCCTCTCGGTTGATCTTTCTTGTGTTATATAGCCAACCATATTATTTGTATCCCTGCATTTATCCATTCTATGTGTTCTCGGGATTGTATTCAAGCATGATTAGGCTGTTAGCATGTTATTTGGTTAATAGGTTCATGAGATAGTACTCAAGCATGTTTATTCCATTGGTTACGTCATTTGCCTTGGTCTTGATTTAACGCATTACGATTCATATGCCTATGCCATGATGACTTTGGAGTATTATTTCTTGTGATATATCGGATGGAAACCCAGACATAAATTCCGTAGCCGATTCCGAATGGACGGTAATGCGGTCTGTACTTGGGACACAATTCCACGTATCACTCGGAAGAGTGCTCACATGTATGCTTGTGCGGATACTACGTATGCTTGTGTTTTCATGAATATGACATGCTGAATGAAGTTGTATGTTCATTGTTACTTTGAGGTATTTTGTTAGACATGTGTCATTAGATATGAGATATATGCGAAATGTATGTATGAGTGTTATTTTGTACCCATGAATATAGAAGCATGATACTCTTAGAAATAAATGTTATTTAAGCCTGGTTAAATTATTACATAAATCCTTTATTACAAGTGACATAAGTAAGGGACCATTCCGAACCCAATGGTTTGAGGTCTTCCCTTGTGAGGGGTGAGTGCGGCCTTAAATCTTATTTTCCCGGTTCACACCGGGTGGCGACTCCATTATTCTCCGGTTTAGTCCTCTGTTGGCTACTCCGTACTCCCAACTAGGCCGCGAGCCTAGGAACAGCATGCGTCGCCCAGGTCCTGTTGTCCACAATCATACATCGTGGCGATGTGATGATCGTATAAATCGCGTCAAACGATAATCAAAAAAATCCGCTGACGAAACCCTTTCCTCAGCAATTTGAGTGAACCGTACATAGTTCGGGTGTGGGACACTTGAGTGACTCGCTACGTGCCAAGTGGGAGATTGTTGGACGAAATGACCCATAGCGTCACTATTTGCACAGATCATTGTGTTGTTGTAGCAAATTAACTATGTGACAAGGAAATTGCACTCTCATCATTTGTGATTAGATCACCATAGATATATAAATGAAGAGAGGTCCCTGTGATTAGTTCCTGGACTGAGAATGATATGAGACAGTATCAGTCCCCGAAGGATTAATCATTAAATATCCCTAGCCGAAGTATTATCGAGACTGGACATCGATAATGCGGAATAGGCTAGTGTTGCACTTGTGAGCGTTGTGAGGGCACAACGACATAGTTCTCATATATATAAGTATTGGATACTTATGCAAGTGCGATAGGAGGTCGTGTTTCACCGATGGTACGGGAAACAGCTTCGCTCTGGATAAACCCCTCGGAATCCCATTGGTATTATGACTATATGTCTATGGGAGGCCGAAATCAAGGTAGGTGTGTATAGTCTTAACCTGAGACTTACATCACTAATACTTACGATAATCGATAGACTTTGGTCTTGGTGGTACAGGGCTTTAACCGGTTCTGCGTACACCACTTCTGGGTTTATCAGAGAGTCGTAGTGTATTGGGTGTGACATCAAGACAGAAGTATCACTTCAGTCATAGTGGAGATGATGTCATGCAGGATACGGTACTAGTGCTCTTGAGTGTTGCGCAACCAATCGGGATATTGTGACCAGGTCATGAATATCCGATTATAGAGACTATGTTACCAGACATCCGACATGTGCTTCGGACGGGGCAGACACTTATCCAGCCCCAGCCCTAGCACGTGACTATCCGATACTGGGCCGATATACACAATACAATTGGTATACTACGCTTGATATAGATCCTTGTATATTCTATATGGATATGTCCGGAGAATTGGGAAGACTTGGTGCTTTGCTAGGAGTCGACCTTGTCTCGTAAATCGATAGAACGTAGTACTTGGTACGTACGTGATTCGGATACTCCGACGACCGTATTTACTGCCAACATATCCGGGGATCTCATGGTTCGCTTCCCGATAATCCAACGATGACGCATAACTCGCACTCTTAAATAATCTGGGATTATTTAGAAGAGAGAGAAAATTAATCTAGGATTAATTACGGAGATATTTTATCTAGGATAAAATATCGTCTAGAGAGAGATAATGATTATTTTGGAATTAATCGGTAAATTAATATATTCGATATATTAAAATTAGATTTCGACGCGGAATTAAAATTAGATTTTAATTCGGGCAAACGAATTAATTTAGAATTAATTCGTTAGCGACGTGAATAGTGAATTAGCTAGGCGTAATCATTTAATTACGACGCGACGGAAAAATCGTTAATTTGGAATTAACGAACTCGAGCCCGAGTGTGATTGCGAGCGCATTCGTATTTCGAATTCGAGTGCGGCGACGCAAGTCACATCAAGCGTCAAATCATTAGTCGCATCAAGCGTCAAATCACTTGTCAGTTTGAGTGATGTGAAATGACAACATGTCACTTTATTAAAGTAGATGTGACTTGATGGACTTGTGATGGACTTTTGACTTTGGAGTGTGGAACACTCAAGGTCATTACAATTGATTTAATTTGTTTTTTGAAAGCAAATTAAATGGTAAAAAACATTTATTATTTTTTGGAAATATATAAACAAATGTTATACCACTTTTGTAATAACTTAACAACATTTTTCTCTCTCATTCTCTCCTTCAAGCTCACGCCCAAGGGGCATTTTTCACTGGTTTTTGAAGCCAAAAACGTGAGCAAAGGGAAGCCAAGAGTTGGGTTTTTGTGGCAAAAACCGCAAGTGCTAGCACACTACGAGACTTGCGAAGGTGGTAGGGAGGTTCACCCATGAGCGGGATCCGTTCGACGAAGCTTGGAGCTCCGTTTGTCATCTCAAAATTCTGTTTTTGGAGGCAGTGAACTGCATCATTTGTGCGCCTATGGCAGTGGCTTTTTGGCCTTGATTCGTCTCCAAATCGACTCAACCGATCGATGTGAGTATTCCGCTACCTCCGTTGATGTGTTCACACATTGTTTTCATGTCTTGTTTGATCTTGGGACCTAGATAATAACCAACAGTATCCGTGACAAAACAAGTTCAATTGAGTTGTAATCTTTCATGAAGATCTTTGTGCAATTGGACTGGTTTCTGGCTGCTGTGCATCAGACATGCGTTCGTGGTGCGTTCATTGCAGTGTTCGAACGATTGGCGTTAGTGCTGCGTTCGTTTGTGGGTTCGAACGTGTGGCGTTAGTGGCACGTTCTTTATTGGGTTCGAACGGGAGCATTCCAGAGAGCAAACATTCGAGGAACGTTCTTGTGGGGTTCGAACGGGAGCATTCCAGAGAGCTCACGTTCGTTGTGAGTTCGATTGACGTTCGAACGAGTCTTCACAGAAAGGGCGCGTTCGTGTAGCATTCTAGTAAGCGTTCGAACGCGACTGCGATCTGAACGCGTTTTTGGCCTGCAAAACCCTAGGTTTTTACCCTACCTATAAATATAACCCTTAGCCGCCATTCCCCATGAGTTGAAAGAACTGAAACACTTTTCCCTTGAGCCAAATCTCTCAAAACTTTCAACTCTCTTTGAATCCACCATTGAAGACTTCTTCATCTTCTTGTCTTCTTCATTAATGGTGTGATTCCATCTTTGATAAACCTTCAACACAACATAACCCAAAATCCCTAATCCTTAAGAGTTCTATAGGAGGAGTTTTGGTAGTCGGAGTTCCGGCGTTCAGATGTGATACAATCTACTCAGAGACTTCAGAGGGTCTGAAGAAAACCGTGGGTCGCGGGCTTGAGGAGTTCCTTGAGTTCTTGCAGTATAGAGGTACTTGAGTCGGTGGAGTTGCCACTATAGGTCTTGACCATCGCTGTAAGTTTTTCTCGATATAGTGGATTCGCGTGGTAACCTATACCCGAAGTGGTTTTTTACTCGGAAGAGTTTTCCACTTCGTCACCAAAATTATTGTGTTGAATTTTGTGTGATTGATTGTATTTGCTGCTTTATTTATCGTTATTGTTTTTATATTTGCAGCATATTTTATTTATTTGTTATTGTGGTTGCCTGTTAATTTGCCTGTTGTAATTCCATAGAAGCAGTAACAGGACTTGTCCTGCTTATTGTTTATAATTCCGCATAGGGTCAGAACTTAGGATAACCCCGAATTTTCAGTGGGGAAGAGTTTTCAGACATGTGTCTCTCTCCTTACATGTTTTTTTTTACTTTGTTTTTTGCAATTTACTGGGGCCCAAACTGTAAGCTTTTCATTGTGGGATTTCATCCCTTGCGTGAGGCAACATTTCACACGACATTTTCAAGCATGTATGTGTTATGCATACAAGCTGTTAGTTCGTGCGCCTTCATTGCATGTGAGTTGACCATGTCAAATGGCTTTCTCGAAGCATGCGCATGGATGTGGCCATTCTACATGGCTTTATTGCTCAGCTTGTGTTAGGACCAGATGAGTGCATTTTTTTTAATTGGCCTCTCGGATTTGGGCTCATGGCGTTGACCATTTTACAAGCTTCTCTTTCATTGATGCATGGTCCCACCTTTACTTAAAGAATGTATGATATACTAATATATGCATATGTCACTTATGTGGGCATTGTCGAATGGAATTGATGTTAGCCTCTCTCCATTTCACGTCGAGTGGGACATTCACCTCATGCTGAGTGTAGTGTCGAATGGAGCATCTTCCTATGCCAAACATTCTGAGCTCCACGTCGAATGAAATATCCATCCAATGTTAGACACATGTGCATGTAGTGTCAAATGGAGCTTTGGTGAGTGGACTGCTTTTCTGGGTTGTGTGCGTGTTTGAGGAGATTCCTTATTTGCATGTGATGTATTGTGGCTTATTTGCATTATGGGTAGTGAGCTTTTTATTTAATTGACCTTTTTTCTGCATGGGGTGGTTGGCCTCACGCTTTTGAGTGGCTGAAGAATGATTATGTTCCAGATACTATTGGAGATTAGTACTGGAGTTTTACATGGATCAATTTTCATCTTCCATTGATCGTAAATGTTTTGTAGAGTGGCTGATTATGCCACCACGGGATCTGGTGTCTGTTTGTAAGGATTGTAGACTCAGTGGTCTTTGCTTGCTATGAATTACTAAATCCCCACGGTGGGCACCAAATTGTGGATGCTGGATTTCGGCCGAGGTCCACAATCGAGAATTTGTAAGTTGGGGGCACTAGCGATCCTGCAAAACAAAGTAGAGTGAGTGGGAGTATACTACCCACCGGTGTGGTGGGTGCCGGGGACACTCCGACGCCCAAGTCAGTAGTATGAAATGAGATGTAAATGAGTAAAATGTGAAAGCAAGGCTTGTTATTACCTTATCTTTCTTTAGGTGGCCGTGAGGGCGGTGATAAGTGTTTAAAATAATGGAATGCTTTGAGAGCTTGTGTCAGAGAGCAGAAGTTTGTAAGAAATAAGTGAATCCCTCCTTGTATGTTGAGTTATGTATCCTTTTATAGACTTGAAAGAGATTACTTTATAGCTGTAATAGAAGCTGGCAATGGGCCCACGATGTGCTGCCATTTCTGGCAAAGGAGCCCACAACGTGCTCTGGATTTCATCTTTCGGTGATGAAGAATATTTACATGTGATAATGTATATTGTGTTTAGGAAAAGAGAGAAACAATTGGTGAATAATTAAGGGGATTTGTCCTTAAGCTGTTGTATTTGCTTTTGTAAATGATTTAATATTAAATAGGCTGGGTTATCGCTTTGGGCCTCACCTGGTATTGGGTTCGAAGTGAAAGGACGATTTTGCCCTTGGCCCAAATTTAGCCCATACACAAAATAATATTTATAAGATTCAATTAATAAATAAATCGAATATGAATCCATCACATTTTAATTCGATTCATTTATGATTGAATACAAATTCGGGTTATCATTTTGTTTTGCCACCCCAACATATGTTAACTTCTAGTGGCATGGTCGTAATTTATGTTTAGCTCGATATTCTGTTTAATAATTTTGCCATCAACATAACTAATTTTTTCCCCACCTTATCATTTTGGTTAGTTTGTGATGGTTTTCGGCTTTTAAATACATAATTTTAATCACAAATTTCTAAACAGAGAGCTCAAATATCAGATTTACTAAACCCTAATTGTAATCAATTATTATTATTTTTTTGAAACGTTTGAAAATTTCACCGCCAAACTATCTGTCCCAAGTTCTCACATGAAATGCACCACTTGAACTTGAACTCAGAACCTGACAATCAAATTTTAAGCCATTTATCACCAAATTACATCCATTGGGGCAATCGATTATGCCTATGCCATTTGTAAAACTTTCTTACTAAATGAGGTGGTTTTGTTTTTTGTTTTTTGTTTTTTGTTTTTTGTTTTTTTTGTGTTTTTGTTTTTTGTTTTTTTTTGTTTTGTTTCAAGATAAGGAATTGCAAAGCTTTGTTTATATATACACAAGGGGACCAAAGCCAATTTGCAAGCTTTTGTACCATAAATATACAAGTAACTAGGCCGATTTGGAATGGGAGATTAGGTTTACAGAACCAGTTTAAATTGGTCGCTGGGACTGGTCATTTTCGTAATTCACAAATTAAAATTGTTAATTTTGATGGGGTCTTTGTTTTTTGTTTTATTTAGTGGGTTAATTCCCATGCCACCCATTTCTATTGTTTCTGAAAGCCTCTCCCTTTTCTCTTCATGCTATTGCTGTTGCTTTCATATTATCACTCACTTGTAAAGAGTTCTTTAATTTCAGGCCTCCAATATGTAAGCATCCTATATGATAAAGAAAAATCTGTCATATTAATGATAGTTTTTGCCCGTCATAAATATGTCACAACATAGTGATAAAATTTAAATTTTACATATCCAAGTCTGTCACGGTTCATTTAATGGGAACTGTAATTAAAATTAAAATTTCTTTGAATTTTTTTAAGAAAAATGTTAAAATTTTAAATTATACAATTATGATTCTAGTTAAATAATCAAAAAATCATTAAATAAAGTAAATAGAAATTATAAACATTTAACAATTATATATATATATACACATATAAAGATCCAATTACCTTTGATTATAAATTGATATTTAAGCGACTCAATACGGTTGATTTTGACCGCTTTAAATTGACACCGATTTTTCAGTATTTTAACTGATTAAATCGGCAGATTTTCGATTTTCTAAAAATGATTTCATTATTAATCTATTTTTAATTTTCCAATAATTTTTTGAAATTTTGATTAATGATTTTGTGTGAAAAAAGAACAATTCCGTTAGAAAAAAGATTGTATCAAAATGGTTCATATTCATGACTTTTAGATTATTTATTATTATTTTTTTTATCTTAAATTAATAATTTTTATTTTCAATCATATTAATTATTTTCGATTAATCATAAATCGTTTATTATCAAATTTTAGATTAAATTATCCATTGATGCTCGCTTAAGGGTGGTAAAAAAATCCAGACCTAGTCCAAAAAATACCCGATTCGAGCTTTACATATGCAGTACCGGCTCGGACCCGGGATTGAGCTTAAAAAAATATGTTATTTATTAAAAGTTTACTTAACACCCCCAACTAAAAACTAAGTAAACCCACTCTCCAGCGCTGTCCTCTATTTTTAGGAATAATGAGAAAAGAAAATCCCTAATCACGCACGCCTCTGTCGTCTACTCTTCTTGCTTGGTTCTGGTGATGATTTTTCACATTCTCCAGTAGGATTCTCCTTCAAGATTTGTTTTAGCTCCCTTGTAATTAATCATAATCTTGAGACTTGACTTTGTGTGAAGTCCAAAGCTAACTTTATTGGGTCATGGTTGGGGCCAATTTATGTTCCCACTTGGTGTATACATTAGCTATAGCATGACATTAACTTGATGATTGATCTTTATTATAAGCCTATCTTAACCACGAACTTGAGCATCATTTGAAATTTGCCATGCCTACATTGCAATGGCAATAGTTATTAGTGAGTACTGTTTGCTTCAACTAATAAGATATTGAGAATCGTCTAACTATAGGGTGGCTCTCAACTCTTGCAGAGCCAAATTACACAACTATCAGGTATAACAACACCATTATTTAATGTTACTTTGCATATACAAACTTGAAATAAGGAATGAAAATGATACAGACACAGATGAATTATACAAATCCAACCACATATGTATTAAAACAACATTGCTTTAATAACATCTATGACTGGATCTGTCCAAAAAATGATACATACACAGATGGATTATACAGATTCAGCCACAGATGTTATTAAAGTAACGTTACTTTAATGCATCTGTGGTTGGATCTGTGTAATTCATCTATGTCTGTATCATTGCTCAATAAGGAAACACGTGAATTGCCATCCGGCACTCCAGTGTAAGACCTAGAACCTTGCCTTACCTACAAACTGGTAAGGTCTCTACATACGAGGGAAAGCAAAAGAGTAAGAAGATTTACAAATTTCCTCGAATTGTTACCCTAGCAAAACATTATCTAACAGTATTTGACCTGTAGACAAATAAAGACACCACATATATGGAATTAACAAGTAGAACGATCATAAATATACAAGCATCAAATTTACAACTGAAGCAACCCTTCTAGAGACTTGAAAGCAGCATAGAACGTCTTCAAAAAGTCATACCCAGTGAGTTATTGTTAGGATATAAGTATACATTAAATTGATCAGAGTTGAAATTAAATTACAACCCATTCAAGTCGCTGAAGTCTACTAACTTATTGGATTATGTCTCAAACTATCACTATCTTGTCCATTACATACAATTAGTCAATAAAAATCCTGAACCAGTTTCTTCAAGTTGGCAGTTCATGCAAAGAGTGCATGAAACTTGTAGTCAGAACAAACTGGCTCAATCCATCATTTGCTAGATTCATAGAGTGCCTTGCAGTTCAACCACAAATATAGTCGTGCATTTGAACATGATTGACAATACCACCTGATCTCCTCTGTAGACATATATTTCGTAATTTCCATGACCATTTATGTACCATCCATTCTCCAAGCATTGTGGAAAGACTAATGTCCATGATCAATTCAACGATTTCAGTATGTACTTTCCACATATAAGGCCAGTTCCTTTAATGGGCATCCAAAGAACAGCCATCATGTCATCGACATTTGCTCCATCATGTTCACTTGAGGAACATTCCCATTCTAATTTCCAAATTAGACAATGAAGAGCGACAGTTAATCTGAAGTAGCTCTCCACACCACTAAACCAGTGATTCCATGAAAGCTTTCATGTTTTTTACATCTTCTTTTGTCTCTGGGTAACTTGGTGGTTTAAAAAGCTTCCAAAGTCCTGCCGGATGTCGGCTCTTAATTTCACCTCCTGAAAACCTCCCATACAATTTTTCACACTCTGGATAAGGCTTTACATATAGATTATAGAATCTAAGCCTACTAGGTTTTATCAAATCCTTCAAACCCACCTCAGAACCAAGCCCACCTTTTCCTCTCAAATACTCAATCACATTGTATCGAGGAACGATATGTTTGTCAAAATTCACTCCCAAATACTCTGGCACCTCAACCAAGCAACCAACACTGTATTTCATTCTATGCTCTAAGAACTCAATCTTCTTCTCAATGTCTTCTATCTTATATGTCATCACTCTCGGCTCTTTCCATAAAACCTTCAAGGCTTCTCTACGAATCAACCCGTGTTTGCATAAACAATCAACTCTCAATTTCACTTCAAATCCAGCTATAAATGCCCCCTCACCAAAAACTTTCCATTTTATTGGCTCCCGGCATTTCAAAGACCTTAACAACTCTAAACAACGTGAAAACTCCCCTAACTCCATGCCTAGAATCCTTGGTTCTCTAACAATCTCCTTCCTAATCATATCTTCACCAAAACCCCAACGCCAAAACTCATCAAGCAAGGGTTTTAACCTATCTTCAACATCAAATCCTAAAACCCCAGGAAAAAAATTAAAGATTCGTTCAATCCCTTCTCTAGGGATTCCAATTCCCCCAAAGAACTCAATTTTCCTACTAACATCAACATCATTCATCAAAATCGCCCTAGGAAACTCCTCTAAAATCCTATTCAAAGCACCCTCACTGAACCCTAAGCCCTTCAACACCTTCATAGTTTGAAAAATCCCATCTGGATCAATATGGAACCTTCTAGAAAGTTCCAAAATGTTCCTAACCACCAATGGAGAAACACCCAAATCCCCAATTTTTGAAACAGCCATTTCCCATTTCTTTAAGAATTGAACATCTAATACCCCAGGGCAGTCATTAATCAAAGAAACAAGGGACTTCTGAGAAATCTTGAAGGACAAGAGAATACTTAAAGACTTGTCAACGTCATGTAAATTGTTGGAATTCAATAAAAATTGATTCTTGGAAATGAAAGTGTGAAGCTGAGAGGGAGGAAAACCGTACCTTAGCAGAATATTTGCGAGGGAAATTTGTCTCCTGTAATGGGTTTTTTCATTGGAACATGGAAGTTTGGGAATTTGGGATTTATAAGGTTTTGTGGAAAAGAAGAAACGAGATTTTGCAAAGACGCGATGACGAGTTGTTCTTGTCATAAATGCAAAGGCCATTGGAGATAGCAGCGAGTTCGGAGCTTATTTTGATTTTGTATCAATCGCTGCCTCTGCTGCTACCGCTTACTCCCCTGTTGTCGCTTTGTCATGAACGCCTTATGCTGAAGTTTCGAAAAAAACAAGTGTGAAGTCTTGTGATATTTCAGATAACCGAAAATAATAAATAAAAAAAAAAATTAAACCCTCTAAAAATGATTTTTATAATAAAAAATTACTGAAGAATTTATAGGTCTTTATTAAATCAATATGAATAAGAACGGTTTTGATACAAAATAAAAAATATATAGTAAATTAAAAATTTATTGATATTATCCCGGTAATAATTAATTTAAATTGAATCACATTCTCAAACTTTTTATTGTTTCTAACGGAATTATTTTTTTACACAAATTATCAATTAAAATCCAAAAAATAAATTAAAAAGATTAAAAAATCATTAAAAATTGAAATTGAGCGATATTTAAGCAATTAGAAACTTATCAATTAATTAGTCAAAATCGCCTGAATTTCGGCATTTAAAGCGGTAAAAATCGAGTAAATCGAATCACTCAAATAGCAATACGTAATCAAGCGTCGATGATCAACACTTAAACTGCACAAGTTAGGAAAATATAAATTTTATGTGTATGTTATCAAATAAAATTTTACGTAATTACGTCCCTATTAGCAATCTTTTACCTTCCCATAACTCTTATTATTTTTCTTAAGTCATGATCATTATTATGACCTATTTGCGTGCTTTATCTATATTGTAACATCATGCCGAGGGCAGGACGTTACCGACAGGAGATATGAATAACCCATCTCTTTGAGTCTCAAAACTAACAAAAAATGAATACAACGCACCCTAAAAATTGGACAATCTAAAACGCAATTCAACACCAAAACAACTTGTCATTAACATCAGATATACAAAAAATACCTTCGGTCCAAACCCGAACAAATCAAATCACATCATCAATATTCAGGGCTCCGTGGCCAAATCACTACATATAAACCAATAAGTTTAATTACATATATATAACTACGTTCATTGCACGATACAAAACTTATACAAAAGCAACTTGATTTCTAAACTATATGACTCTTCCCATGACTCTAGAGTTGAAGATTGCAACTTAGGTAATCCTTGTCCCGAGCATACGTATACAAAGCTTGATGGCTGACCGATCTGGTTACCAATTTGCAAAACTGTCAAACTGATTTGGTGTGAATTATGAAACTCATAAGTAACCATGCATGTGCTATGAAAAAGTAAGAATAATTTGAAAATAGTGTATATATAAACATTTATATGAATATGATTATTTATCAAAAAATCTTTAAATTTCATTCTATTATTTAGGTTCTTTAAATACAGAGTCTACCGAAAATACTTACATAGGTCGATCCAGAGGCCGAGCTTATGAAACATTCTATATACAAAACCGAAATCTTAAACATAACTATAATGTCTAAAGTTTGCATTTCGAAATAAAATCACTATATCAAATACCCGAAAGTGAAACATATTTAAATTATCATCAAATCGACAAGTTTAAAACTTCTTTTAATAACCAATTGAATACAAATCTTTTATACGAATAACCATTCAAATGATTCCAAAACGAAATCACATTTACATACTTAGAAACTTACTTTGTACAAGTTTCTAACTTTTCTACGTAACACTCCGAAAACGACAAAAGCAATCGATTACGGATATACTAATATACATACATATATATGTGTATCGAAACAAATGAGAAAAATATCCAAAACATACTTACGCAAACCATATACCGACGTGACCAACTGAAGCTCGTACGAGACTCATTACATAATTTATTATAGGTATGAGATGAATTCCATCTGAACAGATGTCCTAACCAAAACTATCAACACACTATGTAAATCAGCAACCAAACTGATCACATATATATCCAATACGAATGTCATAAAGTCAATCTCATTCATCAATAGAAACAAAAAACCTAAAGTGAATTCTATACAACAATCTTAAACACCATAAAAACAGATTTCATATTACAAATCTCATACAATCAATCTTATTCAATATCATAAACGAAAAACATAATACGAATTCTATACAGTCGATCTCATTCATTATCAGAAACAGAAATCATGGTACAATTTCCATGCAGTAGGTCTTATACATCTTCAAAATCGAGGAAACATAAAGTAATCGCTTTAAACTCACTTTTGAAAATAATTTTCCAAAATAATAAAACAAGAGTATCTGAATGCGTCATAAAATTAATCAAGCGTCCAATGTCCAAGTCGTGCGCCCTGACCGGACAATGAACGAAACAAGCTCATGTCCACAGAGGGTAACATGTCGATCCATTTCAGATGGATATGACCATGTACAAACACCATGACGAGTTTAAAAACTATAAAACACATAAAAACATAATATGACGTGGTAGAAACATGACATATCATAACATAAGTGAATTCAAATATATCTATTTCAAAAGCAAATCTTTTTTGAAAATAAACTTTACAAAATAATTTTAAGAAAATATAAACAAAAGTATCCAAAATATATCATCAAACTAATTTGCTGTAATCGAAATCAAATTCCAAAACCAATATCATCATAAACCTATATCAAGTGTCCATTAACCAACTCCACTGAATGAACAAACCAAACGTCCAATGCTCGGATCGAGCGCACAGACCAGACAATGAACAAAACAAGACCATGTCGACAGAGTTGCGGGACCATATATAAGTATTACAGCGGTTTCAAAAATCATAAAATAAATAAAAATATAGTACGAGTACCATGGCAGAAACATATCATATCTCATCAAAATGAAACCGAAACAAACAAAAGCAAGTCATTTCCAAAAATACACTTTCCAAAATAATTTTTTCAGAAAAATAAATAAACAAGAGTATCCAAACATATCAGACACATCACAAAACACATATCAAATCCATCATCCATTGGCAATAAATTAACAAATCACAAAATAATAAAATGATATCATATGCTTATTCAAAAAACGGTCATGCTGGCATATCTCTATATGATACATACATATATATACTATAGAAATAAACAAGCAATTAAACAAACCATACATCAAGTATTCATTGCGTTGAATATTTACCTAGCTACGCGAATACTCCTGATTTTAGTCAAATATATCAAAATAAATGGCGGAAAACGATTAGAATTGTTGTTACGCAAAGTTTTCGACTAACTACAACAAATTTTTGGGCATTCCCTTAACACTTAATTCAAGTCCGATTTCAACGATTCCAGTTTCATTATTCTTAAAACATCATATACTACAAATTCATAACATCAAATTCACTTTCTGATTTAAAGTCTGAAATTCTCATGAAAAGACCGGAAATAATACAAACGGATATGAGACCTTTCAGATCTTTCTTGTTTTCTTCTAAATCCTTTCTAATAATTGTGGATGTTGGATTTCGTCTGAGGTCTATAATCGAGAATTTGTAGGTTGGAGGCACTAGCGATCCTGCAAAATAAAGGTAGAGTGAGTGAGAGTAGACTACCCACCGGTGTGGTGGGTGCCAGGGGCACTCCGACGCTCAAGTCAGTAACAGAAATGTGATGCTAACACGGTAGAAAGAGGAGTAAGGTCAGGTATTACCTTAATCCCCGTGAGCTCCCATGTGGACGGTAGGTGGGAGTTGATGTGAGCTATGGAGAGAGTATCCTTAAGCTGTGAGTATGAGAGCTATAAGTTGAATCCCCCATTTTTCTTATGGACCTTCTTCGCTTATATACATGCCTTTGAGGGAACGTGTGCATTTACTGCTCTTTGATTGCTTGTCCGTTGGGCGTTGATAACGGTTGACTTCATAAGGGGGGTTTATTGCGTTTTCCCGTTGTAGGCTGGCAACGATTGCGTTTATGAATGGTGTTTATGAACTTAGGCGTTACGTGGGCTGGCCTTTGGATGGTCCTTCGATTACAGGTGTTGGTGCTCATTGGGCCTGGGCCGACATTATGTCTTTGGGGTTTGATTAGGGGGCATCGGGGGTGCATTCAGTAGTGGTCCTGGAGCAAAAGGTCGAAATTGCCCTCGGACCAAATTTGGCCCATACAGTTTGTCCCATACTCTCTAAGTCAAAGAGTCATTGGCTTGGAGAGTACTTGACACGTGTGTCGCCTGGAACGAGGCCATAATATGTAGGTGTACTCAAACGTTGAAGCCGCCTATTGCGCGAACCAAACAAATGTCAAGTTATGAACTTGAATCTACATGAGCCATTTGGGAAGTACTCAGTCGACCGAACCAGATGATGGTTGGGATATAAGTCATACAACATGTATAATCCATGTCTACCACTTGACTCGATATGAGTCCATGAGGGATGTCCCCGGTCGACTGGACTTGATGAGGCCAGGAAGATATAAGTCATACGACATGTATAATCCATGTCTACCACTTGACTCGATATGAGTTCATGGGGGAATTTTTAGACTAATTTATCATTGTCACAACTGTGGAATTTTGTGTTTGTCGCATGAGTTTGAATGCCAAAGTGAAGGAGTCTGTTGGGATGTGTCGTCTCGTGCAGCAAAAAGGAATTGGGCCTGTTGGGCCTGCTGAGCCTGGGAAATGTTTGTCACATTCGCTCAGTTTGTCCACTTACCAGATTACTTCTCAAACACATTTTTGCCTGCCAAAGAAGGGACCACTCGACGAACTATGGTTCAAGCCCGGCAGCGACTGACATGGCTTCTTAGCCTCGACCCTCATCTCTCTTACGCTTTCTGTTAAGCCTCTACATTCTCTCTCGACTGTAATTTCTCGTTCTCTCTCTCACGAGTCCCGCTCTAGCAGCCAAAATCTGAACAACAACTGACTCCCAAGCTACAGAATGGAGTAGTAACTGACTCCTAAATGGGCTGATGTGCTCTGTTGCGTGAAGGATGTAGCTTCACGTGTTATGGCAGATGTGCCAGCTGGTCTCTTTCAGCTGCGTATGGTTCGCAGAATCTTGGGCAGTGTGCCTTCACAATTCATATGATCCTGCTCTGGGAAGCAACTTGCAAAATCCTTCGTGCCTGGAACTTCACGCGTCTATGGCAAGTAGATTGCACTTGGGCTTGGGCTGGTAATTACGTCAGTGGGCTTGCTTTGCGTACTGGCCAGCCAGGGGAGCGTTCTCGTGATTGCTAGGACATGCTGCATGCGTCAGTTTGTTTGCCATATACCCATTTATTATTATTATTATTATTATTATTATTTTGAGCTTTACTGCTCACGACAGCACACATGGCAGATGTATTTTGAGCATGGCAGGAACTTGAGCCCACGTATGCAGTGGGGACTCCATGCATTCTATTTGCATGCATGAAGGGCGTGTTTTTATGGCAATTGGGCCTAAATTTCATGGGCCTTCTCTTCCTGCTTGGCATACGTGTACCCATTATTGGGTTTAGGTTTCTCTTTGCTTTTATGGCAAATGGAATTTGTGTGTAAAGCCTGCGAGCCTATATTTTATCTTTCTTTATTTTGGAATTTAAGCCTATGTGCCACTTTATGATTTTAGGCATGCGTGCCTAAATTTACTACTACCTCGGCTTCGGCCTGTAATTCTTGGGCAGATGAAAGAAGGAATGGTGATTAGGAGGTTGAGAATGTAGATTTAGTTTCATCTATTGCTGCTGGAAGAGAGAGTGATCATGATGAGAATATCCCGGCGGTGAGATTTATGAACCCGATTTCTAACAGGAGTGGCTCTCAATCACTATAGTGTGGAGAGAAAGAGTTTCTTTCAGTTGTTCATGCTGGTGAAGGATTGCATCGTCGTAGTCGATATGGGTTGTCTCGTATTCGAGGTAGACGGACTGGTAGGCTTCTGAGGGCTTTAAATATTGATTCTGAAGTTCCTCTTAATGTACCAGAGACATCCTCTTCACAGGATTTGAAGAATAAAAGTCCTGATATTCTTGTTATGGAAATCTTTAACAAACTGGCTTCCATATTAAGTGTTTTCTTCATAGCTCTTTTGAAAGGTTTCACGTCACCTAATCATCGTCGAGCTGATTCAGGCATTGTGTTCAGCTTCAAAGACCGTTTGGAGTGTTCTGGCAAAAATTTTCCTTGAGGCCCTTACTTTCTCTGAGTATTCTTCTTCTTCTGGGCTTGAGATGTCACTGTTAGTGAAGTGTCGGTATCTGGGGAAGGTTATGGATGACATGGCAGCACTCATATTTGACAGCAGATGAGGTACATGTTACACGGCAATGGTTAATAACTTTTATGTCCACGGAACCTTTAAAAAGCTACTCACCATATTTTATGCAACTAGTCAGTTATTTTGGACGCTACCATTCTCAATCAGACATTGATCGATAGAAGGCAGGTGAAGGCAGAAACGACATATACTGGGTAACAAAACGTATGATGCCGATATTTCGAAAGAAATGCTTTTCGGTACGTTTGAGCGGTGTCATGCGACGTCGAATTAGAGATCTACAGGCGACTAAATACACCGCCGTATGTAACGAATTTGTCATGGGTTGGCAGTCATTGCCTCTGAGAGATGAGAGAGGTGGTGAAAGGTTTGATGAACTCAGTCGTGTGAGTTTGATAGATGCATATAGGGCTTTTCGTGGGTAGGTCGACTTATTAGGTATGTCGGAGTCATTTGTCCCCTGCACGTAGAGTTGTTTCATGTGGGTGGTGAGTTCTTTATTAGCTCAATTATTTCAATATAAGGGCAGTTAGCCACACACTATGTTAACTTTCGGTTACTTTTGTCGAGTGGTTGTAATCATGTGAATTTGATGGAGAATATTTCAAGTATTGAATGACTTCAGCTTACAACCCTTTGGTGCCTACGCGTTTTTGCTCATGGTGGGCTGGCTCTCTCGTGGTCCGCGCATGGCCACGAGGCAGAGATCTTTCTTCATGACTTGCGAGTGTAGACTGGATACTTCTAATGGGCAAGCCAAATATGGAAGCGTTTGACATCATATTATTTTTTGAATTTTTTGACCGATTGGCAAGACCAAAACAGACGCATGCATCATCATCTGAGATTATTCATTTGAAAGGAAGGAATAGTAGTATGTAGAGAGGTTTTTTTTTTAAATTTATCATAGTTAATCCTTTCAGATTACGCTCACTCTACCAGCTCTGATAAAACTCCTAAATTGGTCTTCATCTCATTAGACTTGATGAAGATCCATAATTGTCTTTATTCTACAAGACTTCATAGATGACCGAGGGAGTCTATGGTCGACTGGTCCGGATAAAGGTTCATGAATCTATGGCCGGATGGAACTGATGATGGTTTACACTCTACAAGACCTTATATAGGTATTCGAGACTATAGTCGAATGAACCTAGTAAGGGTCCATAAAGTCTCAACTCTACAAGACCTGAAGAAGGTCCGTGAGACTATGGTAGACTGGGCCGAATGAAACTCCATGAGGATCTTCACTCCTCACTCTACAAGACCCGATAGAGGTCGACTGGACCTAACTAAGGCCTATGAAATTCTTCATTCTACTAGATATGATTGAGGATTTCCTACGTAGTCTGGAGCTAATGGTAATTCATGTATTTCATATAGAGAATATGTAACAATCATTTCATGTCGACTGGAGATGATGACATACCTTTCATGTCTTATGGAGGAGACAATAATCCTTTAATATAATATGGAGGGGATAGTAGTCCTTTTGTGTTGTATGGTAGAGGTGACTATCCACCCATGTCGTCTGAGGGATAACAAACCCTCCGAACAATTCTGAGGAATATGATGACCCTCTGTAGTTCGAAGTTGTTGGTAATCTATATATGTCATATGGAGAATATAAATATTCTCTTATATCGTCTGGAGGATATGACGATCCAATGTCATTTGAAGCGATTGACAATTCATTTGTGTCATCTGGAGTATACGACATACCATTCACATGTAGTGAGAGGTAGATGATGGTCCCTCTATGTAGTTTGGAAGAGACAATCATTTTCCACATCGTCTGGAAGAGATGACAACCTTCATATGTACTTTAGAGTTGAAAAGAATTCATCTATATCGTCTGGAGAAGATGACAGTTCTTCCATGTAGTCTGGAAGAAAAAAGAAAGAAATATGGTGTTCTTATATGGTCTGGATAAGTATGTAGTTGGTCCAGATGATGGCAATTGTGCCGGCTTGACTCTTCCTCACTGAAGGCCTGACAGCGAGTAGGCTTGACAAAATTGCCTCCTTGAACTCTTGAATTTCCTTGCACATGGTGGAGGTGGATTGTTGTGCTAGAATAGTTGGGGAGATATGTTACTTCTTTCTCGAGTCAGTGGGTAGTTTTGTGATTGAGGATTGTCGCTTGCCACATTATTGAATGTCTCCAATAGGTTGGATCAAATGGTAAGATTGTTGGGTTGATATGAAGCTTCGCGTTGTTGTAAGGAAGAGAACATTCGCTCCATCTACCTTTGGAGGCCCGTACGGAAGCTTCACGTAGCTGAGTTTTCTTTCCTTAAAACTGATAGTCGTTCGTGGAGAATTGCCAACTGAGCGGCCAAGTGATATGGTGTCTGTTTACTGAACGAAAGCTTTGTTTGCTATAAATCGCTTGGGCCCTACGGTGGGCGCCAAATTGTGGACGCTGGATTACGTCTAAGGTCCACAATCGAGAATTTGTAGGTTGAGGGCACTAGCGATCCTGCAAAACAAAGGTAGAGTGAGCGGGAGTAGACTACCCACCGGTGTGGTGGGTGCCGGGGGCACTCCGACGCTCAAGTCAGTGACAGAAATGTGATGCTAACACGGTAGAAAGAGGAGTAAGGTCAGATATTACCTTGATCCCCGTTAGCTGCCATGTGGGCGGTAGATGGGAGGTGATGTGAGCTATGGAGAGAGTATCCTTAAGCTGTGAGTATGAGAGCTATAAGTTGAATCCCCCATTTTTCTTATGGACATTCTTCGCTTATATACAAGCCTTTGAGGGAACGTGTGCATTTACTGCTTTTTGATTGCTTGTCCGTTGGGCGTTGATAACGGTTGACTTCATGAGGGGGTTTATTGCGTTTGCCCGTTGTAGGCTGGCAACGATTGCGTTTATGAATGATGTTTATGAACTTAGGCATTACGTGGGCTGACATTTGGATGGTCCTTCGATTACAGATGTTGGTGCTCATTGGGTCTGGGCCGACATTATGTCTTTAGGGTTTGATTAGGGGGCATCGGGGGTGCATTCAGTAGTGGTCCTGGAGCAAAAGGTCGAAATTGCCCTCGGACCAAATTTGGCCCGTACAATACTCATAATATATCATTCCAAGGAATCCAATTACCTTAAATCCTTGAATTCATGTTTTTGGAAAATATTTCGAAATCCTATCTCTACGGAATGGTGCGACCTTGTACCTGAATATTATACATGTATTCAGAGTTATTTATGATGCTTTAACCCCATTCCTAAAGTCTGTATCCCATTCATGGAGCCGTTTTCTGTTGTGTCCTCATTCCCGAGGCTCTACTCCATTCCCGGAGTTATCTGTGATACTTCAACCCCATTCTTAAAGTCTGTAACCCATTTCCAAAGCCGTCTGCTATCGTGTCCATATTCATACAATATGTGATGCTTCAACCCCATTTCTGAAGCCCCCCATTCCCAGAGTCGTCTACTGTTTCGTCATGATCCTCGAGGCTATATTTCATTCCAAAAGTTATCTGATGTCTGTACTCATTCCCAAGGCTCTACTCTATTCTCGGAGTTATCTTTGACGCTTCGACCCTTTTTCTAAAGTCTTCACCCCCTTCTAGAGTCGTCTATTATTTTGTCCTCATTCTTGAGGCTCTACTCTATTCCTAGAGTTGTTTGATGTTCATCATCATTCTCAAGGTTCTTGTAACATCCCCAATCCAGTAGATGCTACCGGCGGGGAATGGGCCGTACCATTCCCCTGAGCCTCTTACTTCTGACATCTGCTATTCTTATCTCACATAAAAACTCACGCATGAGACCATTGCCCAACTCATCAATCATAAATGTATAACACTTTTAATACTACATACTCTATTTTAATACATATTACAACTCTGACAATGACTATTAAAATACAATGTATAAGAAACCTCTACTATATAAAATATATGTTACATGTCACTTCCTGACTCTGACTGAACTGGACTTTGTTTCTAACTTGTCCTGGTGGACCAACTCCCTAGTGACTGCCATCAGTATCCATCCTCCTGAGCTCGTCGTCCAAGAACCTGCAAAATAAAATACTGGGAGGGGGATTAGATCGTTGTACGATTTAAGTGAGTGGACATTTTATAAATAAATACTAAAACGGTTTTGAAAACATATGGTTCTGAAAACCAATTTTTCTTAAATTTATCTTTTCTGAAAATCTCTTTTATAAGCTGAAATCAACTCTTTCTTTCTGAAAAACTTTTCTAAAATCTGCTATTCTGAAAATCTCTTATAAATTGCTTTTTCTGAATACTTTACTTTTAGAAAAGCTTTCTCTGGAACATGTCTGAAAACTGTATCTGAAAATTATTTCTAAAAACCGGTCTCTATCTCTGAAAACCTGATGTATGGGGCTTTACGTATCACCGTTCCCCCATATGCCTAACTAGAGTTAAAAATACAAATCCATGACTTTAGGGTGTTACGTATCGCCGTCCCCCAAAGCATGCCACTAATGTCCCTGAAACTAGTGGTCTTGGGGCGTTACGTATCGCCGTCCCTCAAGCCACTGAACTAGAACTGAGGGTGCGGATCTATGATACCCTCTAAGCTTTGGAACTATGATCTAGGGGAATCTGTCATCTCTAGTCCTGAACTAGGATTTGAGGGCATTACATATCACTGTCCCCCAGTCCTCTACATGCACACATGTCATCCATCAATTCCATATCTGTACCAAGTTACATACTGAGGTTGGTTTTTCCCCCATGTCTCGAAAACATAAAACTCGTGTTTTGAAAATATTTCTTTTCTAAATCATTTCTCAAAATATGCTAAATAAAATATAACTGATAGTGAAATTGGCTAACACCCTGAGTACTTAAAAAGTAAGTATGGCATCAAAATATATAAATAAAATAGACTTTAAAAAGAAAGGTACACTCATTGGTTTAGAATCTGACTAGCACTGATTACTCCACCGAAGAAAATTATGATTCCTGCGATGATCTACATTTGATAAAGTAGATTAGAAATGGACTAAGAAATGTACTACGGAATCAGGCTAAATTTACTTATTTAACTGGTTGCTAACACTCTGATGGGTATCATACTTATATCAAGATGTAATATATGTATACAAGCTGATACGAGACCCTTAGGATGGTCTCTTACATGCTAGGGTGAAACCGGAGCAAAAATCTTCAACTCGCGTCGTGACGCGAACACTTCGAGCGTCGCGACGCGGGACCGTTTTCCAGAATTATGTGCTTGTTTCTTGAAAGTCCATCTTACACCAAAAGCACCACAAACACTTTCATAACAAAATTATTGCACAAACCAACTTATTGAACTTCAAATTCACATATTCTATATCAAATTATCATCTTCAAATAATTATTTAATCTCATTGTCCATGTTTCTAACTAAACTTTAAAACTTCCATAATTTGGGTATTTAACTCAGCAATCACTTCCTTTACTTATTAATCACCAATATACAACTTCTTTATTCTATCATCATGCTTTCAAAATCCAACATCTTTATTCTTATCCTCCTCCTCCTCCTCCTCCTCATCCTCCTCATTCTTCTCCTCATCATCCTCCTCCTCTTCCTCATCCTCCCCCTCTCCTTCTTCTTCTTCTCTCATTCACGTATTCTTCTTCTTTTTCATTTCTAATTTGTGAAATTATAAATAGTGTTCCCCTTATATACTAGGGGTTATTTGAAATTTGGACTAATAAATAAAAGTTTAGAAAAATTGAGAAAGTTTGAGATTCTTCTAAATAAGTCTGCTGTACTATCATCCAAATTCTTAACTTGTATTTTTGACCGATTTCTGGTCCGAATTTGGACATATTCAACATAGAAATTGCAGGTCTCGATCTCATCTTTCTGATGATATAAAATTCATAAAAATCAGAGTTTTTATGAGAAAGTTACGACTCAAATACCATAGACTATCCAGAGTGAAATATTATACAGTTTCGTATCGGAATTTCGGGGAATTCACCGATTGTCCCCAAAGTCATCCCATGAATGTATTGTTGGGTTTCAATTAAGTCCCAAGATCGATTTAATTAATGAAACATGTGCGAATACAATAATGAAGAATGGCGGAATCATACTTACATTGATCGGATTTGGCGATGCGAGGAACAACAAAACTTTCTCCAAGCTCCCTTAAAGCTCTCAGCTTTTGCTCCTTGTTGTCCTCCAAAAATTCGGTCATGTCCTCTATTGATGCTCCAAGCTCCAAATGATGATTCCATGCTCACAAGTTGGTTTCTCTATCACCTTAGGATGACCTTTTATGTGTCAGCATAAGAAAAATTGCCACAAATTTTCCTTTTCACTTGTTCTTGCTCACGGTTTTGGCAAGCCAAAAGGGAGAAAGAATTAGCCCTAGGCCGAATGGTGAGAAGAGAGGAAGAATGCCCTTTGGCCGAATATGGAGAGAGAGAAGAGAGGTTAGAGTTGTGTGAAAAATGTTTTCCAAAAACATATACCAAAATTTTGGTCAAAACTTTTCAAAAAAGCAAAACAATTTTGGAGGCAATAATGCATTAAATGCATTCAACAACCCACATCAACTATTCACATCAAAAGTGACTAGACATCACATCACTTAAAGTGACAAGTGATTTGACGCTTGATGTGACTAGTGGTTTGACGCTTGATGTGACTTATGGGCCGCACTTGAATTCAAAATGCGAGTGCGCCCGCAAACACTCCCGGGCTCGGGTTCGCTAATTCCGAATTAAAGAATTTTCCGTTGTGACGTAATTAAATCAAATTCAGTTAAATTATTTTGCCTAGCAAAATTACTATTCACGTCGCTAACGAATTAATTCAAAATTAACTCGTTCGCCCGAATTAAAATCTAATTTTAATTCCGCGTCGAAATCCAATTTCGTATAATATATCGAATACATTATTTTATCGATTAATTCCAAATTAATCACTCTCTTTAAATAATATTTTATCCTAGATAAAATATCTCTGTAATTAATCCCAGAATAATTTTCTCTCTACTAATTAATCCCAGATTAATAAAGTACGAGTCATACGTCATTGGTGAATCTTCTGGAAGCGACCCATGAGATCCTCGGATATGTTGGCAGTAAATCCGGTCGTCGGACTATCCGAACACGTACGTACCTAGTACTACGTTTTTACCGATTTACAAGACATGGTTGGCTTCTAGCAAAGCACCGTGCCTACCCAATTCTCCAGAAATATTCTTACTGGAATATGTGATCTATATCAGGCGTAGTATACGTAGTATTACGTATTTCGATCCAGTATCAGATGTCACGTGCAAGGCCTGAGGCTGGAATTGTGTATGCCCCGTATGAAGCACATATCGGATCTCTGGTAACTAGTCTCTATTATCAGATAATCATGACCTAGTCATATTATCCCGATGACTGCAGTACATAAGAGCACTAGTTCCGTATCCTACGTGATCATCATCTCCACTATGACTGGAGTGATATTTCCATCTCGACATCACGCCCAATACACTACGATTCTCAATATACCCAGAAGAGGCGTACACAGAACCTGTTAAAGCCCTGGACGACCAAAACCAAAGTATATTGATTGTCGCAAGTATTAGCGGTGCAAGTCTCAGGTTAAGACCAAATACACCTACCATGATTCAGACTTCCATAGACAAAGTCATACTACCAATGGAATTCCGAGGGGTCTATCTGAAGCGAAGCTGTTTCCGTACCATCGGTAAACACAACCTCCTATTACACTTGCATGAGTATCATATACCCAAATATATGAGAACTATGCCGTTATGCTCCCACAAAGCGCACAAGTGCAATACTAGTCTATTCTGCATTATCGATGTCCAATCTCGATAATACTACGACTAGAGATATTTAATGATTAAACCTTTATGGTTTGATACTGTCTCATATCATCTCAATCCGGAACTAATCATAAGGACCTTCTATCATTTATACATCTTGGTAATCTAATTACAAATGATAAAAGAGCAATTTCCTTTGTCATATAGTTAACTTGTACAACAACATCATGATCTGTACAAATAGTGATGCTATGAGCCATAACTGTCCAACAATCTCCCACTTGGCCTATAGCCAATCACTCAAGTGTCCTACACCCGAACTATGTACGGTTCGCTCAAACTTCTGCTGAGAAAAGGCTTTCGTCATTGGATTTGCATGATTATCATCTGATGCGATTTATTCGATCATCACATCGCCACGATGTATGATCTGAACGAATCAGATGAATATTGAAGTATATATGTAACATCCCGCCTTAGCAGCAATGTTACCGGCAGGAGACAGGCTAAACCCATCTCCATAAGCCTCTAATTCTAGAAAAATTTCAGCATGATGTATTTGTAACATCATGCAACCTGGCCTATAGCCAGCATCCATTTACAACCTGAAAATAAAATCTCGGCCTCAGGCCGGCATCTCAACATCAATGCAATCTAAGAGCCCAACTAAAATGCGATGCAGACATAAAGACATAATACAACCAGGGCTCCGTGCCAGAAAATACGAAACAAATATACAAAAACTTTTATAACAAAAGCATCTATGCTCAGCACGTCTCATCAATACTCAAATACAATGCTTTTAAACTCACCTGTACACAAGACTCGACTTTCCCAAGACTTGGTGACTGGCTGACTGCAACGCTGCTATCCGGCTCCTCAAGCTCTAATGTTTGTGGTCGACCGATCAGGTCACCAGCCTGCAAAACTCAAACACTGTTGTGGTATGAGTCATAATGACTCAGTAAGTAACTATGCTTTTTCCTTAAGCGATAAACACGTAAGTCTGTTTCTTAGTCTTTTAATAATCTAAACTGTTTTTATAATCACACATAATTGCCAGTTCCGAGTGAACTGTAAAACTCTTATCTATGTTCAAACATTACCACTTTATTATTAATTTCTTTTTCTGAATCATACTCACAATTGCATCTTGTTTCCTACTTACACTTTACATATCTATAATATAGTCCTCACATTCTATCATTCCATTTATTATATTAAGTCCTGTTATGTTTCCGCTGCGTTACTCTGATATCTTTCCTCTTTCCTACTTACTCTTTAGTAATCCAGTTTAGGTAATTATTATAAATTCCTTTCTTCCTTTATTTTGAAATATCATCAAATCGGTCATTATAAAATATTCTTTCTATTAAACGCTTAACATACTATTATCAACCTTGCATACATGTTTGCGTAACCACATTATTATTGCCCCCGTGTTTCACAAAATGCTTCTTCAATGTAAACATACAACGCATACAATCATCAATCATATATACAACTAAATGTAACCATGTTATCATGCATCAATGCCATTTAAGCACTTCTAATAACAATCATAAATCATAATCAATATGCATAGTCTGTATATTATGCTCTACCTTAACTTGCCGTGTTTATCCCACTGTAGTCATTCACACACACACATATATATATAAGAAATCATGTTATGATACATTAGTGCTTACAAAATACCCATTCTAGGTAAACTTACAATACATACAAACATCAATTTTATGCACATAGATATAATCATGTTATTATGCGTTAATGCCCATTATATGCATTTCAAATGATAACCAGAATGTATGACTTAAATGCATGATTTATTAACTAAGCTCTACTCTAACATGCCATGCTTCTATAATGCTTGAAAATCCTTTTCTGAAAAATCATTTCTGAAAACTTTTTACTGAAACTCTATTTTTACTTTTTCTTTCCAGAAAATCTCTTTGAAAACTGTATTTGTAGACTGAAATCTGTATCTTAGAAAACTGTTTTCTGAAAATCTGAAATCTCAAAACTCCTTTTCTGAAAAAACTGATATCTGAAATCTGAAATCCTTTTTCTGAAAACCAAATCTCCGCCCGTAGGCGCATCTCCGCCCGAAGGCGCATCTCCGCCCGAAGGCGCATCTCCGCCCGTAGGCGCATCTCCGCCCGAAGGCGCATCTCCGCCCAGGAATGTACCATCTGAGCGCTGAGGATCTAGGAGCGTCCCCCCAGTCCTCCACATGTGCACATGTGTCTAAATCCGTCAATTCCAATTAGTGTACAGCTGGGATGGGTCAAATCCCAAATCCCGAATCCATATGATATCCGTCAATTCCAACTGAATCTCAAGTTACATACTGGGGTGAGTTTTTACCTAATGCCCCGAAAACATAAAACCATACTTTGTCTCTCAAAAATGTTAAAAAACATCTTCTGAAGAACATTTCTTTGAAAAAGGTTGAAACTTTTCTTTAAAACCCCTTTTAAATTCCAAAACCATTCTTAGTTTCAACTCAACATAATGCACAAATATGCATATGCATTTTATGCTTCCACTTATCCTAGCCATGCTTTCTTATATGCTTATCTTTTAGGCTGCCAAATGTTCATATGCATACCTATAAACTAATGACATATGATTTCTACTCTTTCGTGCTTTCATCTATGATATGTACATTCTATTACTTATATGCTTTCATTACTAACTATCTTAAGTCCCATATATTTATACTATCTTCGGTGTATCTTACGTATAACATACATGCATATGTTCATGCATATCTATAACTTAATGACATGTGAATCCTATTCTTTATATGCTTTTATCTTGAGTTAACTCATGTTCTATGTGCTCATACCATCCTCATGGCGAAATGAATTGATATTGAGCATATTAAATCCTCAAACAGATTTAATCATTATCATTTCAAAGAGCACAACAATTCAAAATACCATACTCGATCGTCATCAAATTATAATTCTCAGCAAACAAAGAACACAAATAACAATAAATCTCAATATACATAATCTCTTTTAAATTATACTCATTTCCGCGCCTTGATAATACTGCGTTTGGTTTTACCACCAAATCTAATCTATCATAAAGCCATTGTGGAATCAATTATACTTTTATTACTATTTTTCGTTTTTAATAAAAACAACCCAGCTTAACTTCACCTTAAACTGGACTAAACAAAATCGACTGCAAATCTTGGCATTAACCACTTTAAATTATAGAAAAATAAACTACAATATAATTACCTTTATTGAGACTGGGAGTTTATTAGAATTTAACCTTATCATCTCTTTATTTATCTCCAGTAGATATTTATACCATTTTGAATCAATAACGTCCAACTACTAACACACATATCATTCTATATTCTATACACACACACGGCCCCAATACTGTTTACCACACATCCAAGTTTATCAAGCTTAGAGTATTATCAACCCACAAAATTTCTATCTCCTTTACTACTACTAAATGGTCCAATAATTCTCTAATTACTAGCACAAATATTTATTCTAAATTATAATTATGTGCGAATGAAGAAATTCAATTTTAAAGTCGCAATGAACTATCAAGCCGTATTAAAGCATCACTGAGCTTCTCAAACTAAGTATTAGTGTGTAAACCATTTACCGAACAATTAATTGTTCTATCAATTCCCGAATTCACAATAATAACCACCAAATGGAAACCCAAAACAGCCTTCCAGCTATTTTTTTTTTAGTAACTTAATATTCATGTAGAAACCAACCCTATATTGAGCGATAAACCTATTTCAAGATTCCAGAAATGATCAGTGAACTAAACCCAAATTGACATAACAAGATGACAATCAAATAACAAATAACTGAAAAATACCCATAGAACTATTTAATGGCCGAATCTACCAAACTGATTAGCAAATGACAAAAATTAAAACAAACCCATCACAAGTTAACATTCGGCCATAACCCCCAATTTTCAAAGTTCATTAATCCATCTAAACACATCAAAGGCATACAGACTCAAGGGAATCACTTCCATAATGTACTTAACACATCTAATCGATATTTCACTCTATATTCAGGACTTTTACCAATTTCTAAGTTAAATACCGATTCTTTCCCAATTACTCCAATCGGATTAATTTCTTCAATTTCAAGGTTATAATTCAGTTTCAAATTAATCTTTTATACTCTTCATCGTGATTCTTATCTCAATTTTGAATTTCTTTGTACAAATCAACTAAACCCATAAACACCCAACTCAAAGAAATCACTGCACAGAATACTTACTTATGCCTTTGCACTCTTTATCTTTCAGTTTCTCCCTCTCGATCCTTCTTCTCTTCTCGGTCTCTTCATTCTTCTCTCTGTTCTCTCGATTTTCCCTATATTCCTTTCTGCTTCTTTCGTTCTACTTCCCCTTTTCGGTCTTCTCTCTCTACTCTTCTCTTTTTGTCGTGACCATGTGTGTGTAATATGAGAAACGTGTGTGAGTTTGTGTTTAGTGTCACGTGTGTCTAGAACATGATTAATTAATATAGAAATATCTAGATTTTTATTACACTTGTATTAATTTCCAATTTAATCCCTTTAGTTTGATTATTAATGTTTTCTATTTAATTTCTTGAAAAAGTCCCCTTATACACCAAATTGACCTCGCGTTCGGACTCGGCCTCATGCGAAAATAAAATTTATGCAGACATGCTAAAATAATCTGGGTCGTTACAATATATCTGGATCGTTGATGAGACCATTAATTCTTTAGCCTGTGCTGTAGCCTAGCTCAGCTGCTAACAGAACTACTCTAATCTTATTAGATTTATTATCGACCCAAATGGCTTCTATTGCTGCCTCAGCTGCAGCAATAATCCACTTTTGTTGTTTATTCGTTAACAGTATCTTGCTTGGAAGATTTCCAGCTCACTGTTCCGTTATTCAAACTGTATAGTATCGTTGTTACGACTTATAGTCGTTATTATCGGTTAGGAAACTTGCAACGGTGAACCCAGTCACTTCAAGTTCTCATTCTCCATAGTATAAGAAAGCATCCTTAGTTCATCTAAGGTACTAAAGGATGTTCTTAACATCAATCCAGTGACTATCACTTGGATTGGCCTGATTGTGACTCCATATTCTCAAAGCATATGAGGCACCAGGTCGCGTACATTTATTTCAATGTACGAGTTCTCGGAGAGTATCAACAACTTTAAATCTATCCCAGTAGATCTTTATTCCTAAAATAAAGGTTGTTTGTCCCAAGAATTCTACGGAGAATTTTCATGAAAGCCAAGCTTTCACTGATAGTTTTATGGGAATATCATTTCCAAGAAATGACATGTCATCATTTTATAGGACAGTCTCTGTCAGTGCGCTCCCACTAACCTCCTTATATACACAAGAATCATTTTCGTTTTGAATTAAATCATATACCATTATGATTACATCAAAACGATAGTTCCAAGAGCCCAATGTTTGCTTCAATCCATACATGGATCGAGTTAACTCGTGAACCTTGTTTGCTCGTTTTGGTACGACAAAACCGTCAGAATGTTATAAACATCCTCCAAAAGGTTTCCATTTAAGGAAAGCGATTTTGACGTTCAGCTGCCATATTTCATGAATGAAACATGCAGCATCAGCAAGTATTATCCAAATGGATTTAACAATGGCAACTAGTAAAATGTTTCATCGTAATCGACACTATGTTGATAACGATACCTTTTCGCTACAAGCCTAGCTTAGTATATTGGTTTGTTGCCTTCCATGTATGTCTTCCTTGAAGACTCATATAGTACCAATAGGCACAATGCCTTCCGGTACATCAACTAGTGTCCAAACATAGTTGGTATACATGGAATCCATTTCGGACTTCATGGCACTTTGCCATAATAGGGAGTCGATACCTTGTATCACTTCCTCATACGTAGTTAGTTCGTTTTCCTCAATAAGATTGACATCTTTATGAGGTGAGATTGGAAACCCATACCCCAGGTTGTTTTCTGACTCTCTCCGACTCACGTGGTTCTTGTGTATTCGAAGATTGCGGTATAGTTTCATCCTGGATGAACTATTTATGTTCCATTAAGGAATCGGTGCCTTGAATAGTATTACTCAGATTTTCATCGAGTTTTACTTTCCTCCCACTTACCACTGCATATAGGTATTCCTCTTAGGAAAACCGCATGGCGAGCAACAATTACATTGTTCTGTTGTGAGTTGTATAAGTACTATATTTTGGTTTCGCTAGGATAACCTACAATTAGGCACTTATCCGATTTGGGTTCTAGTTTGGTATCATCCAAACTTATGCCTAGCATACCCAAATCTTTAGGAATGAGAAAACCCAGTTTCTTTCCTGTTCATATCTAATATGATGTCTGTCAAACAGATTTTTATGGAACCTTAATCAAAATAAGTTTTGCACTGATTAATGCAAATCATTTGAAGGAAATGGTAGCTCAGAACGACTCATGATAAACCTTACTATGTCTACAAGGTTCGGTTTCTCTGTTCGGACACGCCGTCAAATTGACGTGTTCCGGGAGGAGTCCTCATTGAAAGAATACTATGCTCTTTCAAGTATTTGAGAAACTTGTTGCTTAAGTATTTTCCACATGGTCCAATCATGGTGTTTAATACTTTAGCCGATCTGTTTGTCTACTTCGTGTCGAAACTCTTTGATTCATCAAAAATTTTCCGATCCGTGTTTCACAAGAAACACATAACCATAACGCGATGCCACATCCGTAAAGGTCACGAAACATTCATATCTACATCTAGCCTAGCTAGATATGGGCCCACACACGTCACTATGAACGAGGGCTAACAGATCGGTGGCATTTTCTCTTTTACCAAGTAAAAGGTGTTTTAGGCATTTTGCCCAATAAACTAGATTTGTAGACATCATTTGAATAGAATCAAATCCGTCATAGTACCCACTCTTCGAAAGTGTGGATATACGAGTCTTGTTAAATTGTGTCCCAGACAACAATGCCACAAATAAGTCTCAACTGATAAATTCAGTTTGAGCTATTTGTTTGTCATGTTATACGTTTGAGATTTATTTATATTCAAAATATAAATATTGTTATTCACATCTAATGTGTTTATCTCAATATCATCTTTATAAATTAAAACACTTTAGTGTTCTAGAATATAAAGGTATACATGCAACGGGTTAAACCCTGATATAGAAATAATATTTCTAGTCAAACTAGTTAGATTTAACAGTTTCCTAATTTTAAGTACATACCCGAAGGGTAGTTCCTAAATTTAGGTTTCTACGGTTAAAACAGCGACTGTCGTCCTGTTTCCAACTCGCAGATTAATCTCAACTGAAGTCAGTATCCTGCTTACCAGCAGATTCTGCACATCAATGCATATTTTTGTACCACATCCAGTATCTAAAATCCAATTTTAATACTAGTAGGGAACATGTTTATAACAAACATATTTGAAACCGAAGCCTTGCACCATTTTCAATTTCTTCATGTCTGCCTTGTCCATACGGCAGTCACGCTTCCATTGACCCCGTTTGCCACAGTTTAGGCAGACATCTTGGGATATGTCTTTTGTCTTCCTAGAAGATTATAATGATTTTGCCTTTGCCCCTTTTCCACATTCCAGAAGCCTTTGGCTAAGCCTTGGCCTTCTAGAAAGTCGAACTTCCATAGACACATAGTCATACTACCAATTGAATTCCGATGGGTCTATCCAGAGCGAAGCTGTTTCCGTACCATCGGTAAACACAACCTCCTATTACACTTGCATGAGTATCTTATACCCAAATATATGAGAACTATGTCGTTATGCTCCCACAACGCGCACAAGTGCAATACTAGTCTATTCCGCATTATCGATGTCCAATCTCGATAATACTACGACTAGGGATATTTAATGATTAAACCTTTAGGGATTAATACTGTCTCATATCATCTCAATCCGGAACTAATCATAAAGACCTTCTATCATTTATACATCTTGGTAATCTAATTACAAATGATAAAAGAGCAATTTCCTTTGTCACATAG
Source organism: Zanthoxylum bungeanum (assembly GCA_019454045.1). NCBI lineage: Eukaryota > Viridiplantae > Streptophyta > Magnoliopsida > Sapindales > Rutaceae > Zanthoxylum > Zanthoxylum bungeanum. The sequence goes on from SKCR01028301.1 coordinate 355,172, forward strand.
TTAATTTGTACAACAACACCATGATCTGTACAAATAGTGATGCTATGGGCCATAACTGTCCAACATGTATATGTACTCAAACATAATTTTTATTATGTAATACTCATCTCACGATGAAACAGTAGTCGGATTTTTGATCGTTACAAATTCTCCCCCCTTAAATAGGATTCGTCCTCAAATCCTTTCTAGGGCTCAACTCGCAGATTTTTTCCTGGTCGAAGATATTTATATATCTACTTATCCTTATCTTCCTAAATTCCTTTTCTTATTTTTTTCTTCTTGAGATCTTATTACTAAAACCTCTGGAAAACTTTTGTCATACTTGTACATTCTACTCTCAAAGTTCGTGGACCTTCAAGAATAATTTCATGAGTTCCTGACTGAAAGGTAATTCTGTAATCCCACTCCATGATCCTCTGCTCAGTGCTCTACATTTATCGTCATACTACCACTATCTCTATGAAGTATAAGAACTTTATTTCTAAACCTTACAACTATATTCAACATCATTTATCTCAATCTATCTACATGAGTTATCATTTTCAAAATTTTACTATATTCGTGGTCTGTAGTCTTACTTATCTTAGTTCTATTCTGATTTGAAACCCCATAATATCTCTTGCCATGACAACAATAATTTTCTAGTTATCTTTAGGAACTTTAGTTAGCCTTCACGTTTAAGGCATCTTCATTGTATCCTATACTATAGCCAATAACTTTCACTTTCCTTTAATTTGTATATAGTTCAGGTTCTTTAATTATTCTTCATAATGTAACTTCTTGAATGACCTTATAAGATATATCCTACTAAACATCATCTTGGCTCCAATCTTAGCCGACTATATGATCTTTCTCTTCCCTCTTTACTAAGTCCTTGTTACCTATGAGCTTATGACTTATGGGTTTAGGACTTATTAACTCATAACTAATGTTTTCAGGTACTCTTACTGTCAATCGACGGCTCCCATACTTAGGACATTCCTTCAGGTAGTTTCTCTGGTAATACTTATTGTAAGCCTAATCTTGTGCATTTCATGCTAGTACTAGGTACTTTTCTGCACTTTTGATTTCTTTACTAGTACATATATTGTTACTGTCTTTTATGCTGACCATTCTTTCTTTGCTTAGTTGTACTCTAGGATGCTCCACTTTCAATTATCTCGCGAATCCTATCCTATCAAGAGTTTTTCTGATCTCAACAATTTCGACATTCTCACTTTCCTTGAACGTTTCTAAATTATCCTCAGTTTCTTCTTGAGTTATCCTTTGCATTATCCTCAACGATGTGTTGCGAAAAGGGCAGACAGGTTATTATCATTCATCCTTTCCCTTTACTAAAATTCCAGTCTCACCCCAACTCTTACTATTCCGTAGTACTACTGAAAATTTATCTTATTCTTATACACCCCGTCATTATTTGTTTGGTATCTATTTTATTATTGTCTTATCTCATCAGTTTTACTTCTATCTTTCACCTGACATTCCTCTTGTCTACTTTCTTGTTCTTAACTATTTGCGGAATTTCTGATTCTTATGCACCTGTCTTTTACCTTGAAGGGCATCAATTTTATTGACTCTTTTATATTCTGTTATCGATTAACTACTATTTTCCCTCTTAATCATCTCATATAAACTGTCTTTCTTCTAAACCTTTTTACTTAGCATATTTTATCATTTTTACTTCATTCTTGTACTAGATCTGGAAACTTTTATATTTCAGCCTACCTTACTGTGTATTTAAGTGCTGCTGGGAATATCTTGAAATAAAAATCGGAACCCATCTTTGCTGTCATTATTTAACGAGGGTTGGGAGGGTGGGGGTGGGTCTTGATGTCTTTCTGGTGGTGGAAATCTCAATTCCTACCCATACAGTGGTTGTACTTGCTGTTTATCTATAAACCTAGAAATTCATATTTATCCATCTGGCGTCAACTCTCGTACTAAAATTCTTCTATTAGATACTCATCGAGTTTTCTGCTTCACTTCACTCTTGATCCTTATTCCGACTATCGATTATACTATTTCTTATTATGAACCATCACTAGAGTCATGCTCTCTAAAAAAAACTCCATTGTGCTGCCTCCATATTTCTTCCCATTAGTCTCTGCTGTTTACACATTTATATTTATTACTTACTCTCATAGTCCTACTATATTTCCTCTATTATTACTTCTTATAAAGTTTACTCCACTACTCAGATTTTCTTCTCGTCCCAGTTCCTTGAACTCTTTCATCTATACTTCATTTAAATTCCATCAACTTGATTACTAAATATATCTCTATTAAATCCTTTGGTTCAGGTGCTTCTCTTTATCTATTTCTCCTGTCTTGGTACAATAAGACTCTTCAAGAGTCATCTATCATATTTTTGAGAATCGCCCTCTCTGGTCCCTTCGTATCTTTGAGTTTTAACTCTCTTAAGGGTCTTCAATACGATGATGATTTCTATATTTGGCTCAACTCACCACGACTTCAGACTATCCTTTCTCATGTTTCTTATCTATGCTCCATTGAACTCGATGGTTCGGCTATCTAACTATCTCGTGGTCTATCCATTCTATCTGATACTCTTCTTCACTTGTTCAAGTCTTTGCTAAACTCTAAGTTGAGAGGTGAATACTTACTTTCCTTAACAATCCGGGAAATACATATTTCTACCAACTTTCCAACTCCAGCAATGGTCTGATTGGGTGCCTATGTTGGATTGAATTTAATTGGATTGAATTTGATTTGGACACAAAATTTCCCCTTGGCCGAGAGCTTTAGCATGTAAAATTGGGTTTGATTTTTGTTAAAATGTGTTGGACATATTTTAATGTAAATGGCATGATTAATTTGTGCTAATTGATGTTTTAGAAATGTTAATTGGGTAATTAATTATGTAATGCACTTTGTTTAATTAAATTAAGAATTTGGAATTTGGTAATTTAATTGAATTGGGCTAATTGTGCTTGAAATGTTTTTATTGGGCTTATTGGGCTTGGTTGTACCAAGATGGGTTTAGGCAAAATTGGTTGGATCCAATTAGGTCCAAAACCGCTTCCATAAAACCCAAATGCGACTAATGGACCTTAATAATTTAATTGGGCCTAATGGGCCTAAATTGATTTCTGGGCTTATGGGGTAACTCCCGAATTGGACTTTGGTTATTGGGTTTGACCCGAGTTGACCAAAATTCCACGCCTTAATAAATTAATTAAAAGCCCATTAGACTTTAATTAAATTGACGTTAGACGTTAATCAGGCTTTGAGACCCGTAACGATTAAATTTGGAATTTAAGTCGTAAAAGGTTTATTAATAAAGTGTAGTATTTAATTTGGAATTAAATAAATGGATTAGTATTAAATACAAATTGAATTGGATTTAATTTTGTAGTTTAATTTAATTCAAGAATTTGTACTTTGAGTACTTATTCACAAAAACGAGTTTGACTCGCGCAAAATCAAATCGTTGTTTGAACATTGGTTTGTCACTAATTATCAGATTAATTAATTTGATTAGATTGTTTGATAGCATGCTTGTGTGAATACGTGGTTGCGATGCATGAATAATGTATATCAGATGGATATTAGATGGGTGGGGCAATTTTAGAAATTGTTGTAATAAATTTTATTTATTAATTGGACCTGCGTGTCTAACCTTATTACCTCCTTATTCTTTGTATTCTCTTCTCACATATTCCCCTCAATGTAAATGAGGTTTCTTTAGAAGTGTAGTGTAACGGGTAGAAGCAATACTTGTGCTAGCGGGAGAGAGAAAGAGAGAGATTTGATCTAGGATTATTGTTAAAGTATCCATCCGCATATCATTATTATTTATTTATACGCGCTTTATTATGTGTTTAGAATGCATGTTTAAGGGTGTATGATGATGAGACCTTAACAAAGATAATAAATTGGTTGCCAATTTACACTCGAAAAACCCTCACAAAATATTAAGCGTCTTTCCTTCCATTGAGTGATTCTTACTCAAGATCCGAGACTAGCATTGGCTTGTTGGCCAAAGTCAAGGCCTTTGTCCGTCGAGGATGTGTTTGAATCACGAGAGCTTTGTTCCATATTGGTGTCTTGTCCAAGTTGTGGTTTTTTGGCCAAAGTCAAGACCACTTCTTGTCCATCGACATTGATTACGAAGCTTTCCATGGTCAATGGGTCGCGCTTAACTGGGATCACTAAGTTTGTTATGCCAAAGTCAAGGCTTAGTTGATTCGGAGGAAAAAGGTTAGGTAATACATTGGATGTATTGGCATATATAAGATATATGTTTCGGACTTGGATGTCCCCCTACTGGATCTAGGAATTGGATTAGATCCAATTGATCTTAGAGATCTACCTAGTTAATTATCATACAATTTGTTGGCCAAAGTCAAGATTGTGTGATATTTAACGGGATCCTAGCCCGCTAGGAAACACGGTTTCCCGAGTACTCGACAGAGGGTTAGAGGCTCGCCGAAAAATAGTGGGAAGCAAGAATTGAATTTCCAATATTTGTTTAATTACTTGCCATACGCGCTCAAACAAATATCATTCGTCAAATTTATTAAATGTTAGTTGGACTAATATTTAAATGTAGTTTTTATAAATAGTTGGACTATATTCAAACTATTCATTTATAGTTGATTTTATAATTGGATTATAGTAATCAATATAATTGATTTTAATCTATTAAATTATAGTTGATTAAATAGTTGGACTATTGTAATCATTATAATAAATAGTACCTAAATCGTTGATTAAATAGTTGGACTATTAAAATCAAGATAAAATTGAAAGATTGACATTTAAAACATAATCCTAGGGAAAATGTATTTAAATGGTTTAATTTTCAAATTGGGAATAAATTTCAGGATGGTCCTGGAAAATAATAAGTTACTTTATTTGATAAAATAACATATTAGGCCTAAGCCCGGAATTAAGCAAATAGTAGAGCATAATCTTTGGAAGATTCATGTGATGATAACTTTAGTGCTTAATCCATTAAGCTTGTCGCAGTAGACTCATTAATTTCTGAATCATAACTAAGGATTAGATCCTTAAAGTATGATAAAGAAATTGAAGGATCTTCATAAATCTATACTTAGAATTTTAGAAGTACTAAATTGCAATTAATAACTCTTGAAGGGTTAATGACTATTCTCAAGGAGACAAAGTCTTGCAATTGGCAAGTAGCGCAAGGCGCACCTTACTTCGATATTCTAGAAGGCCAAGGCTTGGCCAAAGGCTTCTGGAATGTTGAAAAGGTCAAAGGCAAAATCATTATAATCTTCTAGGAAGATAAATGACATATCCCAAAATGTTTGCCTAAATTATGGCAAACGGGATCGCGGAAGCGTGATTGCCGTTTGGACAAAGCAGACATGAAGGAATTGAAGAACGAGCAAGGCTCCGACTTCAAATATGTTTATCATAATTATGTTCATTACTAGTATTGAAATTAGATTTTAAATACTTAGTGTGGTACATAAATATATATTGATGTTCAGAATCTATTATGAATAGGATACTGACTTCAATTGAGATAAATCTGCGAATTGAAAACGGGACGAAAGTCGCTGTTTTAACCGTAGATACCTAAGTTTAGGAACTACATTCGGGTGTGTACCTAAATTGGGAAACTGTTATAATGTAACTAGTTTGACTAGATACATTATCTCTATATCAGTGTTTAACCCGCTGCGGGTGAACCTTTATATTCTAGAACACTAAAGTGTTTCATTATATAAAGATGATATTGAGATAACCACATTAGATGTGAATAACAGCATTTATATTTTGAATATAAATAAATCTCAAACATATAACATGACAAACAAACTACTCAAACTGATTTGATCAGAAGAAACTCTGTTGTGGCATTGTTGTCTGGGACACAATTAAACAAGACTCGTATATCCACACTTTCGAAGAGTGGGTACTAGGACAAATTTGATTCGATTCAAATAATGTATACAAATCTAGTTTATTGGGCAAAGTGCCTAAAACACTATTTACTTGGTAAAATTGTAAATGCCACCGATCTGTAAGCCCTAGTTCATAGTGAAGCAAGTGGGCCCATGTCTAGCTAGGCTAGAGGTGGAGATGAATATTTCGTGACCTTTACGGATGTGGCATCGCGTTGTGGTTATGTGTTTCTTTTGAAGAACACAAATCAGAAACTTTTTCAGTTTCGACACGAAATAGACAAACAGATCGGCTAAAGTATTAAACCATCACGGTAAGACCGTAATGGAAAATACTTAAGCAATAAGTTTCTAATATATACTTGAAAGAGTATAGTATTCTTTCAATGAGGACTCCTCCCGGAACACGTCATTCAGACGGTGTGTCCGAACTGAGTAACTGAATTTTGTTGGACATGATAAGGTTAATCATGAGTCACTCTGAGCTACCATTTACTTCAACGGATACGCATAAACAGTGCATAACTTATTTAGAATAAGGTTCCATAAAAATCTATTTGACATATTTCATATTAGATATGAACGGGAAAGAAACCAGGTTTCTCATTCCTGAATTTTTTGGGTATGCTAGGCATACGTTTGGATGATACCAAACTAAAACCCAAATTGGATAAGTGCCAATTGTAGGTTATCCTAAGGATACCATAAGTATAGTACTTATACAACTCATAAGAGAATAATGTGATTGTTGCTCACCATGCGGTTTTCCTAAGAGGAATACCGATATGCAGTGGTAAGTGGGAGGATAGTAAAACTCGATGAAAATCAGAGTAATACTATTCAAGGCACCGAATCTTAATGGAACATAAATAGTTCATCAAGGATGAAACTATTACCAATAATCTTCGAATACACAAGAACCGCGTAGGTCGGAGAGAGTCAGAAAACAACCTGGGGTATGGGTTTCTGATCTCACCTCATAAAGATGTCTATCTTTTTGAGGTATACCAACTGACTACATATGAGGAAGTGATACAAGGTATCGACTGCATATCATGGCAAAGTGTCATGAATCTGAAATGGATTCCATGTATATCAACCAAGTTTGGACACTAGTTGATGTACCGCAAGACATTGTGCCTATTGGTACTTATAAAGTCTTCTAGGAAGACATATATGGATGGCAACATACCAACGTGTAAAGCTAGGCTTTTAGCGGAAATATATCGTTATCAACATTGTGTTGATTACGATTCAACCTTTTACCTGTTGCCACGGTAAATCCATTTGGATAATGCTTGCTAAAGCTGCGTGTTTCATTTATGAAATATGGCAGCTAAATGCCAAAACCGCTTTCCTTAACGGAAATCTTTTGGAGGATGTTTACAACATCCTGACGGTTTTGTCGTACCATAACAAACAAACAAGGTTTGCAGGTTATTCGATCCATGTTTGGATTGAAACAAGCATCAGGTTCTTGGAATTATCGTTTTGATGTAATCATAATGGAGTATGATTAAATGAAATGATTCTTGTGTATATAAGAGGGTTAGTGGGAGCGCACTGACAGTGGCTGTCCTATAGAATAATGATAATACGTCATTTCTTGGAAATGATATTCCCATAAAACTATCGGTGAAAGCTTGGCTTTCGAATACTCTCCGAGAAATCGTACATTGAAAAATATACGCGACCTGGTGTCTCATACGCTTTGAGCATATGGATTCACAAACAGGCCAATCCAAGTGATAGTCACTGGATTGATGTTAAGAACATACTTAGTATCTTAAAGATCTAAGGATGCTGTCTTAATATATGGAGATGGAGAACTTGAAGTGACTGGGATCACTGCTGTAAGTTTCCTAAACCGATAAAAATGACTATAAATCGTAAACGGTACTATACAGTTTGAATAACGGAACGGTGAGCTGGAAATCTTCCAAGCAAGATACTGTTACCGAATAAACAACAAATGCGGGTTATTGCTGCAGCTGAGGCAGCAATAGAAGCCATTTGGGTCGATAACAAATCTAATTAGATTAGATATAGTTCTGTTAGTAGCTGAGCTAGACGTCAAGGCAGGCTAAAGAATTAATGGTCTCATCAACGATCCAGATACATACTTCGATATTCATCTGATTCGTTCGGATCATACATCATGGCTATGTGATGATCGAATAAATCGCATCAGATGATAATCATGCAAATCCGCTGACGAAAGTCTTTTCTCAGCAATTTGAGCCGACCGTACATAGTTCGGGTGTCAGACACTCGAGTGACTGGCTATAGGCCAAGTGGGAGATTGTTGGACAATTATGACCCATAGCGTCACTATTTGTACAGATCATAGTGTTGTTGTACAAATTAACTATGTGACAAAGGAGATTGCACTCTTATCATTTGTGATTTGATCACCTAGATGTATAAATGATAAGAGGTCCCTATGATTTGTTCATGGATTGAGAATGATATGAGACAATATCAGTCCACGAATGATGAATCATTAAATATCCCTAGTCAGAGTATTATCGAGATTGGACATCGATAAATACGTAAAAGACTAGTATTACACTTGTGCGCGTTGTGAGGGCACAACGACATAGTTCTCATATATTTGGGTATATGATACTCATGCAAGTGTAATAGGAGGTTGTGTTTTACCGATGGTACGGAAAACAGCTTCGCTCTGGATAGACTCCCTCAGAATTCCATTGGTAGTATGACTATGTGTCTATGGAAGTCCGAAATCAGGGTAGGTGTATTTGGTCTTAACCTGAGACTTGCACCGGTAATACTTACGAAAATCAATATACTTTGGTTTTGGTCGTCCAGGGCTTTAACCGGTTTCTATGTACGCCTCTTCTGGGTATATCGAGAATCGTAGTATGTTGGGTGTGATGTCAAGACGGAAGTGTCACTCCAGTCATATGGAGATGATGATCGCGCAGGGATACATAACTGGTTCTCTAAAAAGGTTGCAACTGTCGGGATAATATGACTTGGTCATGATTATCCGATATTAAAGAGACTAGTTGCTTGTCATCCGATATATGCTTCGTACGGGGCAGACACTGTATCAGCCCCAGACCTTGCATGTGATCATCCGATACTGGATCGAAATACGCAATACTACATATACTACGCCTTATATAGATCATTTATTCTTGTAAGGATATTTCTGGAGAATTGGGTAGGCATGGCGCTTTGCTAGAAGCCAACCTTGTCTTGTAAATCGGTATAAATGTAGTATGAGGTACTTACGTGTTCGGATCGTCCGACGACCGAATTTACTGCCAATATATCCGGGGATCTCATGGGTCGCTTCCCAAAGATTCACCGATGACGTATGACTCGCACTTTTAATTAATCTGGGATTAATTAGATGAGAGAGAAAATTAATCTGGGATTAATTGCAGAGATATTTTATCTGGGATAAAATATCAATTAAAGAGAGAGAACGATTAATTTGGAATTAATCGATAAATTAATATATTCGATATATTAAACAAAATTGGATTTCGACGCGGAATTGGCGAACGAGTTAATTTAGAATTAATTCGTTAGCGACGTGATTAGTGATTTCGCCTGGCAAAATCATTTAATTACGTCGTGATGGAAAATTCGTTAATTTGGAATTAGCGAACCCGAGCCCGGGATTATTTGCGAGCGCATTCGCATTTCGAATTCGAGTGCGGCACACAAGTCAAATCAAGCGTCAAATCACTAGTCGCATCAAAAGTCAAATCATTAGTCACTTTGAGTGATGTGACAACTTGTCACTTGATTTGATTGATTGATGGATTGATGTAAGTTGATGGAAGTGGTTGGCATAAATCATTTGACTTTTTGAAAGCAAATAAATGAAAATTAATTTTGGAAATTGGTTAAGTGTATTAGATACACTTTTGGCTACCAACCAAGACATCTTCTTCTCTCCTCTCTTCTCTTATCTCACGCCCAAGGGGCTACTGCATTTCTTCTTCTGGTTCAGTTTCTGCCGAGAGACAAGGAAGAAAAATGGGAAGAAAAAGTCACGATTTTGTGGCAAAATCGAGAGTGCTAGCACACTACGAAGTCTTGCGAAGGTGATAGGGAAGTCCATCCATGAGTCGGGAATCATTTGACGAAGCTTAGAGCTTGTTCAAGGACCTCCAATGGCCGAAAATAGTGAGCAAACTCACTGCCACTGCCGAATGCACAAGGAGCAGAAAATGGAATTTTTGTTGCCTCACGCGTCGCTCAACCGATCGATGTGAGTATTCCGCAACTCCCTCGTTGTATTCACTTATGTTTCATGCTTGTTTATTGATCATTGTGACCTTAGCAAACTCCAACAGCTTATAAACCTCTCGGGTTGGAATTACTAGACAGAAGAGCTATCGTTCATACTGTCAGAATCTGCGTCGACTACCTCAAATCTTAAGATTTTTGTAGTTCTGATCAACTATGTTAAGGTTCATATTTACATTATTATCTCATGCTTATTTCACTTGACTTCTTTATTGCTTCACGTAGCTTTCTTTATTATTTATTTGCATAACTAATTCTTCAGTTCCATATTATGCTTCCAAGACTAGTGATGGCTTACTCCCATTGACGACTTCCTAGGTTTCTGCTCTTTGCTCTTGCTATAGACTACAACTATACTGTGTAATTTTACTTTCATGCTAGTATTCTTTGCTAACTTCCAATTGTCTCTCATCTCATAAATATGTCCTTTTTAAACTTTAAAGAATCTCTATTAGCATTATAATAGTCTATGGATTCCCGTAGGTATTTCTAACTTATCCACTTGGCTTAAGTCGGGTTCTTTCTTTTCTATCTCTTAAATCCTTCTTAATTCTTCCCTGGGTGGCCTATCATTCTGTGTTTTTTGTTTCCGACTTAGGTTAAATCTTCATCGAATTTCCTTATGGTTATCTTTATCCCAACTGGTATAGGGTGAAGTAGGAATCTACGTCTCAATAGGTGTCGACGTCATTGTTTCCAATACTTTATACCATGGTATAGTCATTTACTCATGCAAGGTAGGTATGAGATAGACTCCGTCAGGGCCGCTTCTTTGACTGGTAGGGCTGAGGGATGAGGATCTTGGTAAGTCAGATATTATCGTATATTGATCTCTTTGGTCAAGGTAACTAATCACTTATCTTTACGTCTTTCATTTTACTTGCTCACAGATCTGGGTTTGGGTATCTAGAACTTCTACGTCTTTTGTGATACCCTGGTTTTACTGGAAACTTCATTGGATAATCCTGATCTTTTACTTCTTCTTTTTTTTCTGACTATTTTCGCTATTCGGGGAAACTTTGTTATCTATAAAAGATACTTATGGCTATTGGGTCTTTCTGAAGAAGTTTTCTAATAAGAAACATAATTTTAGTAGAAAAGAAGGGATCTTACTCAGGTTCACTCAACATTTTACTCTTGTTCAAACTTGTTCTATTCTCCTTAGTACTAAGGTTCTGTACCTTCTTACTTATCTGTTTCTATACCTTAATCTCTATGTAATTCTGATTGCTTAAACATCTATGTCTTTATCCTTTACCTTTCTTTCTAGCTTTTTCTTTCTCTTTCTACTTCTCTGGGTGGGCATCCTTAAGATTTTACTATCTCATTCTGTCTCTTTACTTTTCCTATCTCTGGCTGCTTGAACCACTATGCATATCTCCTCACTTCTAATAGCTTTCTCTTCCCACTCTCTAGGGTAACTTTTCTTAGTATCGAATTTTCTGGTTCATAGCTAAACTTGAACTTCTGCTAATAAGTCAGGATGATTAGAAAAGGCTATTCAAAGAATATAATTATTTCTAAGGAAATATACTTAAATAGCTCAGGAACTCTTACTAACCTGTATATAGAACTTTGGGGACGTACTCTAGGATTGGATACTAGAGAAGTAGTGCTTTGCATACGAGTATCCCGGACATACTGAGTATACAAGACCCCAACACTCTGCCCACTGCAGTCACTGACTCCCTAGACCATGCTCTGATACCATCTTTGTAACATCCCTAATCCAGGAGATGCTACCGACAGGGATTGGGCCGTACCATTCCCCTGAGCCTCTGAGTTCTGACATCTGCTATTCTTATCTCATATAAAAACTCATGTATGGGACCATTGCCCAACTCATCAATCATTAATGTATAATACTACATATTCTATTTTAATACATATTACAACTCTGACAATGACTATTAAAATGCAATATATAAGAAGCCTCTACTATATAAAATATATGTTACATGTCACTTCCTGACTCTGACTGAACTGGACTTTGTTTCTAACTTTACCTGGTGGACCAACTCTCTAGTGACTTCCATCTGTATCCATCCTCCAGAGCTCGTCCTCCAAGAACCTGCAAAACAAAATACTGGGAGTGGGGGGGGGGGGGGGGGTTAGATTGTTGTACGATATAAGTGGGTGGACAATTTATAAATAAATACTACAACGCTTTTGAAAATATATGGTTTTGAAAACCAACTTATCTTAAATTTACATTTTCTAAAAATCTATTTTATAAGCTGAAATCAACTCTTTCTTTCTGAAAAACTTTTCTAAAATCCGCTCTTTTGGAAATCTCTTATAAACTGCATTTTCTAAATACTTTATTTCTAGAAAAGCTTTCTCTAGAACTTATCTGAAAACTGTATCTGAAAACTGTTTCTAAAAACTGGTCTCTGTCTCTGAAAACCTGAGGTATGGGGGCTGTGGGAACACATAAACTGGGCGACACATGTTGTTCCAAGCTCGCGGCCCGGTTGGGAGTACGGAGTAGCCCGCGGGGGACTAAACCGGAGAATAATGGAGTCGCCACTCGGTGTGAACCAGGACAAAGATTTAAGGCCGCACTCACCCCTCGCAAGGGAAGACCTCAAACCGTTGGGTTCAGAATGGTCCCTTACTTATGCCACTTGTAATAAAATGATTTATGCAATAATTTAATCGAGTCTAGCAACATACATTCCTAAGGGCATTCTATTTCTAAGTTCACATGCATAAGTACATCATAACGGCAAACATGCAATAACACACGGCAATCTCATGAACATACTTCGATCATATAATGCGGAAAACAAAGAACAACCTAGACATAATGAAAATTCCAAACGCAAAATAAATGACTAATCATGCTTGAAAATGAACAACCAAATAGGCTAAATCATGCCTAAGAACAAAGTAACATACTAATGGCCTAATCATGCTTGAATACCATCTCATGAACACATCAAATAGATAAATGCAGGGATACAAATAGTATGATTGATTACATGATATAAGAGAAATCACCTAAGAAACAATTATGCATGACATGTGATGAAAATGACTCAATTCTGTGTATGCGCGTTCATGTAGTGTTTGAAAATGCGTTCGAACGGTAAACAGAAGGTTCGCGTTCGTATATCGTTTGAGAATGCGTTCGAACGGGACATGACCTGATGAAACCAAACACATTCGCATTCGAGTAGCGTTCGTAAACGCGTTCGAATGGTAACCGGAAGGTTCACGTTCGTATAGCGTTTGAGAAGGTGTTCGAACGGGACCAGACCTGATGCATGACAAAACAAAGGAAATACGTGCGCGTTCGAGTAGCGTTAGTAAACGTGTTCGAACGGTAAACAGAAGATTCGTGTTTGTATAGCGTTCGTAAACGCGTTCGAACGAATTGAGATAGAAAACATGCGTTCGTGCGGCGTTCTGAAATGTGTTCGAATGAGGTTACAACAGTGACCTAAAAAAAACAGTAAACAATATGACACATACGTGAACGGGTGAATATATGACACCTAATAAATAATAACGGCTACAAGGCGCGGCAAAGCATCGTGGTAATGGATTTTAACCCCTCGAAACAGAGGACCTTTAATTCCAATTACTAAGCCCATGCGTTAATAACATAATGCACATAAAAATAAAGACAACAATATCGGACTTTGTATACCCGATTGAACACATCTTACATTCAACCGAATATACGTCATCCGACGCGGTGAAACATCGTGGTAAAGGATTTTAACCCTTCGAAACGGAGGACCTTTAATCCAACTTACTAAGCCCATGCGCTAATGACATAATGCATATAAAAATAAAGACAACGATATCGGACTTTGTATACCAGATTGAACACATCTTATATTCAACTGAATATACATCATCCGGCGCAGAAAAACATCGTGGTAAAGGATTTTAACCCCTCGAAGCGGAGGACCTTTAATCCAACTTAGTAAGCCCATACGCTTTATCTCATCATTACACAAATAAATAACATACAAAAAGTAAAATGGCGAAATAAGATGAGGATAATAAACAATCAAGATAAAATAAAGGGAGATATGTACCATTTGCTCAAGTGGTACGTTGAGTTGTATCCCATGTACAGACCGCACTACCGTCCATTTAGATTCGACTACGGAATTTACGTATGCGTTTCCATCCTATATGCCACAAGAGACGACAGATTTTCTCTTTCATTCAAAGGCCACAACAAGCATCCACAAACGACTCTCATACGAATAAAACAATTAAAAGACGAATGACAATAAATAGGAAAAGTTCCCTCAGGTCTAACCTTTTAAATCACCTCTCGGACGTACGGTACACGATCGTTGGAAGGGTTAATGCTCCGCAACTCCTCCGGTTCACTGGTTCACTGCTCTCGTTCATTGTCTCACTGTTTTGAGTCGTCGTTCTCCCTGTTTTGCTGCTGTTTTTATTGTATTTCACTGCTCTTTCGATGACGTTCTCTGGTCAATGTTTCAGGTATTTTAGGCTACTGTTTTGGATGTTTTTGAAGGTTTATAGTGCAGTTTTTTAGTTACTGTTTTAGGTGATTTATGGGCTATTGTATATGGGTTATTTTCGGTGATGTATAGGCTATTTTGGGGGCTGTATTTGCGTGTTCAAGGGCTGTTGTATGAGGGTGCAGTGGGCGTGAGTGGATGGTGTTTAGGGGGATTTCTTGTGTGAATGAGCTAGAGTGTCAATGCCTTGCAGAATTTTTATGGTTTGTATAAATGTGCTAGGAGAGGGAAGTGTTGGAATTGAGTTTCATTTATAGGCAAAGGGCTAGGGTTTCCATGTGCTTGTATAGGAAGGAGACCAATTAGTGTCTTACAAGGAAATCAAAAGATTGATTGGAGACAAGATTTGGTTTGTTTAGGAAGGTTATATATTTAATTTGTTTTGTTTAGGCATGAGATTATTTTAATTTGGTATATGATTTTTTAGATTTTATTTAATTTCCCATGTGTTAAATATGCATTTTATTAATTTGGATGTGTTTTATGGACTTTGGTGGGCTAATTGGGCTTGGGTGTGAGGCTAACAACAAAACCAAAAATACCGACACCGTTCGAACGCTACACAAACGCTCACGAACGCAGCACGAATGAAAACTGTGAACTTGTGAAATGAATCTGATGACATGCTTATTCTGAATTTCCCCTTCCGACGTCCGTTTCCCACGACTTCCGTGACTTAAGAGGTAGTTTCTCCAAATGAGACTCATCACATGGACTTATATGCAAAAATGCAGTGCCTACAGTCGCCCCCACTTTGATGGGACTTGTGTAATGTGTAACATGACAATCCTATCAAATTTATGCAATGCACTTTTACTTACCTGGCTCGCCAGCTGCCACTTGACTTGCCATGTGTTGAGTTGAGTTGATTTGGTGGTGAGGTGCTGCGACCCCTGGTTCATTCCCGAACCGTGCTCCATTTTTGGAGAGCCATTTTCGGCATCTGTTGTGTGTGCTCCATTTTGGAGTGCCATTTTCGGCATCTGTTATGTGTGCTCCATTTTGGAGCGCCATTTCCGGCATCTGTTGTGTGTGCTCCATTTTGGAGCGCCATTTCCAGCGTCTGTTGCTTGATGAGAGGTGGCTCATTTTTGAATCGTTACTTGATGAGATGGTCTTTACCGCTACAATCCGATGGGCTTAGTTCCTGAATTGTACTGAATGTGGGCTTTATCCCCGATCTGAGCTGACTGTGGGCTTTGTTCCCGAACCATTGCTGTGATGTGGTCTATTCCCGAACCGTTACCGTGAGGTGTCCATTTCCGAACCGTTACTGTGAGGTGGTCCATTCCCGAACCGTTACTGTGATGTGGTCCATTTCTGAACCGTTACCGTGAGGTGTCCAATCCCGAACTGTTACTGTGAGGTGGTCCATTCCTGAATCATTACTGTGATGTGGTCCATTCCAGAATCATTACTGTAAAGTGGTCCATTCCCGAACCGTTACTGTGATGTGGTCCATTCCTGAACCATTATTGTAAAGTGGTCCATTCTTGAACCGTTACTGTGAGGTGGTCCATTCCCGAACCGTTACTGTGAGGTGTCCATTCCCAAACCATTACTGTGAGGTGGTCAATTCCCGAACCGTGCTCTATTCTCGGAGTGCCATTCCCGGCTTGTTCATTCCCGAACTGTGTTTCCATTCTTGGAGTGCCATTCCCGGTTTGTTTATTCCCGAACTGTGTTTCCATTCCTGGAGTGCCATTCTCGTCTTGTTCATTCTCGAACCTTGCTCCATTCTTGATTGCCGTTCTCGGCTTGTTCATTCTCAAACTTTGTTCCATTCTCGGATTATCGTTCTCGGCTAGTTCATTCTCGAACCAGCTCTATTCTCGGATTTCCATTCTCGGCTAGTTCATTCTCAAACCCGCTCCATTCTTGGATTGCCATTCTCGGCTTATTCATTCTCGAACTCTGCTCCATTCTTGGATTGTCATTCTCGGCTTGTTCATTCTCGAACTTTGCTCCATTCTTGGATTGCCATTCTCGGCTTGTTCATTCTTGAACCTTACTCCATTCTTGGATTGCCATTCTCGGCTTGTTCATTCTCGAACTGTGCTCCATTCTCGGAGTGCCATTCTTGGCTTGTTCATTCTCAAACAGTGCTCTATTCTCGGAGTGCCCTTCCTGGCAAGACTGATACTGATAATGATGTGGGCCTCGCCCCCAGAGTGCCATACCCAGCAAGATTGATACTGATGCTAATATGGGCCTCGCCCCTAGACTGATGATGATGTGGGCCTCGCCCCCAGACTGATGCTGATGTGGGCCTCGCCCCCAGAATGATGTGGGCCTCGCCCCAAACTGATACTGATGTGGGCCTCGCCCCCAACTGATACTGATATGGGCCTCGGCCCCAGACTGATTCTGATATGGGCTTCGCCCCAAACTGATACTGCTGATATGGGCCTCGCCCCTAGGCTGATACTGCTGATATGGGCCTCGCCCTCCAGACTGATGCTGATGAGGGCCTCGCCCTCAGAATGATGTGGGCCTCACCCCAAACTGATACTACTGATATGGGTCTCGCCCCCAGACTGATACTGATACGGGCATCGCCCCTGTGATTCATTCATGAAAACTCCTGACATTGTACTATTGCTGCTTCTAGTTGGCTTGCATTTGACGCTTTCTCTTTTTCTCCTTTGAAACCTGTTATTACAAAACAGAACAAACACGAAAAGGATGCAAATATGTTATGTGTATGCATGCATGCGTGCATGAATGAATTTTCTATTCCGTTGGGTTAGATCTTCTGCTAGTCCTCCTGGTGATCGCTTGGCCTTTTCTTCTTTAGGCGAAATACTGCTTCAATCTATCCATATTGATTGGCTTGGTGAACTCATTCCCTTCCAAATCTGACAGTCTCACTGCCCCTATTTCCCACTTTCTGAATGGCTATCTTATCTTTTCTGCTTGCTTCTTTCGAGGATTCCCTTTGTCTATATATCACTGAGTATCAAAGTAACAAGGTTTAATGTCTTTGTCAAATGTACTCATGCCGCAGAAAGAGGCTTATGCAAGTAAATGAAATGAACGTCTTTATTATCATTGAGAAAAAGAGTTCGAACAAGTAAACAAAATCAATGTCTTTATTTAAAAATGCTGGATCAAATAGACTAGGAGGAACAGCTCCATCATCCGCAGCACTGCCTTCTTCCTCGGCCTATGGTTCTTCACTGTCATCCATGTAAGAAGCTTGGTGGTTGAGGGTTTGGAGGACAAAAGTTTCGGGCAATCCAGAGTTGATCATGTAGGTGGGTGGTGGAACGGAGTGGTAGTTTGGTAGAGGGTTGGTGTGTGTGCTAGGCTGTTCTTTTCCTGGGTTGGGTATTTTATGGGAATCTATGAGATCTTGAATTTCATGCCTAAGGCGGGTGCATTTGTCGGTGTCATGACCATGTAGCTTGTGGAAGTGACAATAAAGGTTCACATTTATGTGTGGCGGTGGGGGGTGTGGAAGTGGTTTGCCTTCTAAGGGTTTCAAGAGTCATTGTCCTTGTAAATTTTCAAATACCTTTGACAAAGGTCTACCAAGGTTGGAGAATTACAGGTTCTTGATGGCAGCAACCTCGGCAGCAGCGGGCTTAGTCTCAGAATGCCCCCCAAAAGTCCTTCTATTCTGGCCATAGAACTTTCTATTCTCAGCCTCTTCTTCCTCTATATCCATGACAGTTTCCCTCAACTGTCGAAAATCTGCAATCATGGAGGTCATTCTCCTCAACTTGCCATAAATGGAGGGCTTAGTGCCCTTGATGATCATTTTAATCTGGTCATTCTCAGAGGGCCGAGTCTGCATTTTCAGAAGCTGGCTTCTCCAACGGTCTACATACTCCTTGAAACTTTCTTCTGGCTTCTGCTTAGTGTTCTCCAAATCACGGAGTGACAAATCAATCTCTAAGTCTGTAACATACTGTTTCAGAAATGCATCTGCCAATTCCCTCCAATCTTCTTTAACCTTTTTCTCAAGGTTGTGATACCACACTACAGGTGCCCCCTCGAGTGACATCCCAAACATCTTTTGGACTTGGCGCTATGACATGCCCACTGAACTCATCACCGATATATATTGCCGCAGATGGACCCTCGGGTCCCCATTCCCATTGAACTTGGCCATATTAGGCATCTTGAACTGAGATGGTAACTGTTTTTCGAAGGTCATTGCCTCATAATCTAACAACTCTTCATGTTTACCTCTCATTTTGCGGGTAACTATTTCAACCTGATCTCGAAGCTTCTGAAATTCTGCCTAAGACCCAATCATTCTGCATGTTGCATACTCTGCCATGTCATCATCAAAAGTGGGGATATCATCCCCCAACCCATTCAGAGGCTCCTCACGCCTCACATTCTCAAAATTTCCCCCAGCACGGGGCACAACCATATTTTCCATGGCAGTAGTCAAGGCTTACAACTGTTCGGTAATTTTGGCGAAACCATTTTCCAGTTGGTCCATGCAAGATATCTCGTTATCGGATGTACTCATATCTGTTACCGATTTTTTAGTGAGTCTTCCCTCTTCCCTAACCCAACGGGACTCAATGATATCTTTTAGACATAGAGGGTGTTAACAGGATATATGTATACATGAGATGAATGAGATGCATGCGATACAAGGAATATATCAACTCATTAAAATTTTCACACAAATCGGCCCATCATCATTATAGAAGCTTTTGGGCTAACTGTCATATGAGTGAACTCGTCCCAGTTTAAATGGCCCAACAAGTTCACATCTCATGGCAAGAAGTCCAACCGTATCCAAATGATAATGTTCCTAAACACAAACATATAATGGCCCATTGGCATTTTAGGAGCTTTTGGCCCAATCATCATAAGATACGTTCTTGTCCCAGGTTAAATGGCCCAACAAGCCCATACCTCATGACAAAAGGTTCGAATGATCCAAACGAAAATGTTCCCAAACACAAGCATACAGAAATAATTTCTACAGAGTGGCCCATCAACATTTCAGAAGCTTTTGGCCCAATTTTCATAGGATACGAACTCGTCCCAGTTTAAATAGCCCAACAAGTTCGCATTTCTGACAAGAAGCCCAACTGCATCCAAATGAGGATGGTCCACAAGCACAAGGAAATAGTTGCTATAGGCCATATAACCCTGTTAGACAGTTATGACCCATAGCGTCACTATTTTGTAAATGATATTGTATTATTGTACAAAATTAACTATGTAGTAATGAAATTGCCTTTTACCGTTTTGTAATTTATTTACTTTGATATAAATGGTAAGAGTCCCTATGATTAGTTCCGGATTGTGATGATATGAGACGGTATCAATCAATAAAGGTTTAATCATTAAATATCCCTAGTCGTAGTATTATCGAGATTGGACATCGATAATGCGGAATAGACTAGTACTGCACTTGTGCATGTTGTGAGGGCACAACGGCATAGTTCTCATATATTTAAGTATAGGATACTTATGCAAGTGCGGTAGGAGGTTGTGTTTTACCGATGGTACGGAAAACAGCTTCGCTCTGGATAGACCCCGCGGAATCCCATTGGTAGTATGTCTGCGTGTCTATGGGAGTCCGCTTCAGGGTAGGTGCATATGATCTTAACCTGAGACTTGCATCGCTAGTACTTACGACAATCGGTAAACTTTAGTTTTGGTGGTCCAGGGCTTTAACGGGTTCTTGTACACCTCTTCTGGATTTATCGAGAATCGTAGTGTATTGGGTGTGATGTCAAGATGGAAGTATCACTTCAGACATATGGAGATGATGATCGCGAGGGATACAGAACTAGTACTCTATAATGGTTGCAACCATCGGGATAATATGACTAGGTCAGGATTATCCGATTCAAAGAGACTGGTTGCTTGATGTCCGATATGTGTATCGTACGGGGCAGACACATCAAATTCTAAATTAACTCGTTTGCCCGAATTAAAATCTAATTAACGTCGCGACGTAAGTTCGGTATTTCGGAAATATCGAACCCGAACGCGTGAGTGCACGTGGGCCCACTTTCATTTGGAAAAGTGTGGGGCCCACATGACACATGTCATATTATGCATTATTTAATTCTAATGCATTGCATGGAGATAGTGTACAATGCACTCAATGGTTTTGCATGGAAATTGAGTGTTTGACACTCTAAGCCATTGCATGATTTGTGTCATAAGTTTATTATTAATTTAATAAATATTATGGCATAAATATAAATTGATTTTTTGTAACAAAAATCATTCAACTTTTCTCTCTCACATTGCCGAAACTTGCAAGCAGTTTTTGGCTCTCCTTTCTTCAATTTTTGTGGCAAGATTTGAAGAAGTTGTGCATTCAAAATCACAACAAAGGCTAGCACCTTCAAGGGATCATACATAGGTGATATGGGAAGCTAATCCTTGAGCTTGGAAGGATCAAACTCGACTTGGAGTCCCTCTTTTCTTCTTGGCCGAGAGCTTCACTGCACAAGGGAGGAGTTTTCGCATCATCTAAGTATCCATTTTCAAGTATTGTGAGTATGATTCCGCCATACTTCAATTTATTCATTCATGTATTTATATATTTTGCTTGTTCTTGTTGATCTTGGGGCTTGGTTATTTTTTCCAACAAACCCCGGTCTACGTGTGGGTTTACAGGAGTGTAGACAAAGACTCTCGTTGGCGAAAGATTGCCCACAACTAGGTCTCCCCACTCAAGGGTTCGAGCGACCAAGTGAGCGCACCTTTTTTATACCTTTCAGTACGTGCCAACGAGTTATGGTGTGTGACTAATTGTCAGATGGATTTCCCATTGTAGATTCCCCAGAGGGAGGGTGGAACGAGGCTCTTTTAAGTACCCAAGCCTCTTAGGCTCTTATCGCTTGGTGACAGGAATAAATAACGAGTCCTCCAAATTAGTCCATCACAATAGGCTACAAGCAAATGATTATCCAGGTGCCTTCACAGCTTTTCCTAATAGAAAGGTAGTAAATGAAGGAAGACACCAAACCATTACCCAGCCTTAAAAGTGCCTTTGATTAAACCCCTTTTAACCCACAATAGACACAGTTAATTAAAGAACGAATCATAATATTACAAGACATTATTTCGGGGCTGATTCTCTATCCCCAGTGGAGTCGCCAGACTGTGGGAACACAGAAACTGGGTGACGCATGCTGTTCTGGGCTCGCGGTCCGATTAGGAGTACAGAGTAGCCCGCAAGGGGACTAAACCGGAGAATAATGGAGTCGCCACCCGGTGTGAACCGAGACAAAGATTTAAGGCCGCACTCACCCCTCGTAAGGGAAGACCTCAAACCGTTGGGTTCGGAATGGTCACTTACTTATGCCGCTTGTAATAAAATGATTTATGCAATAATTTAATCGAGTCTAGCAACATACATTCCTAAGGGCATTCTATTTCTAAGCTCACATGCATAAGTACATCATAACGGCAAACATGCAATAGCACACGGAAATCTCATGAACATACTTCGATCATATAATGCGAAAAACAAAGAACAACCTAGACATAATGCAAATTCCAAACGCAAAATAAATGACTAATCATGCTTGAAAATGAACAACCAAATAGGCTAAATCATGCCTAATAACCAAGTAACATACTAATGGCCTAATCATGCTTGAATACCATCTCATGAACACATCAAATAGATAAATACAGGGATACAAATAGTATGACTGATTACATGATGCAAGAGAAATCACCTAAGAAACAATTATGCATGACATGTGATGAAAATGACTCAATTCAGTGTATGCGCGTTCATGTAGCGTTTGAAAACGCGTTCGAACGGTAAACAGAAGGTTCGCGTTCGTATATCGTTTGAGAACGCGTTCGAACGGGACCAGGCCTGATGCATGATAAAAGAAAGGAAATACGTGCGTGTTCGAGTAGCGTTAGTAAACGCGTTCGAACGGTAAATAGAAAGTTTGCGTTCGTATAACATTTGTAAGCGCGTTCGAACGAACTGAGACAGAAAACATGCGTTCGTACGGCGTTCTGAAATGCGTTCGAATGGGGTTACAACACTGACCTCAAAAAAAAAATAGTAAACAACATGACACATACGTGAACGGGTGAATAAATGACACCTAATAAATAATAACGGGCTACAAGGCGCGGAAAAGCATCGTGGTAAAGGATTTTAACCCCTCGAAATGGAGGACCTTTAATCCAACTTACTAAGCCCATGCGCTAATAACATAATGCACATAAAAATAATGACAACAATATCGGACTTTGTATACCCGATTGAACACATCTTACATTCAACCGAATATACGTCATCCGGCGCGGCGAAGCATCGTGGTAAAGGATTTTAACCCCTCGAAACGGAGGACCTTTAATCCAACTTACTAAGCCCATGCGCTAATGACATAATGCATATAAAAATAAAGACAATGATATCAGACTTTGTATACCCGATTGAACACATTTTACATTCAACCGAATATACATCATCCGGCGCGATAAAGCAACATGGTAAAGGATTTTAACCCCTCGAAGCGGAGGACCTTTAATCCAACTTACTAAGCCCATACGTTTTATCTCATCATTACACAAACAAATAACATACAGAAAGTAAAATGGCGAAATAAGATGCGGATAATAAACAATCAAGATAAATTAAAGGGAGATATGTGCCGTTTGCTCAAGTGGTACGTGGAGTTGTATCCCAAGTACAGACCGTACTACCGTCCATTCAGATTCGGCTACAGAATTTACGTCTGGGTTTCCATCCTATATACTACAAGAGACGACACATTTTACCTTTCATTCAAAGGCCACAACATGCATCCACAAACGACTCTCATGCGAATAAAACAATTAAAAGATGAATGACAATAAATAGGAAAAGTGCCCTCAGGTCTAACCTTTTAAATCACCTCTCGGACGTACGGTACACGATCGTCGGAAGGGTTAACGCTCCGCAACTCCTCCGGTTCACTGGTTCATTGCTATCGTTCGTTGTCTCACTGTTTTGAGTCGTTGTTCTCCCTGTTTTGCTGATGTTTTTACTGTATTTCACTGCTCTTTCGATGACGTTCTCTGGTCACTGTTTCAGGTATTTTAGGCTACTGTTTTAGACGTTTTTGAAGGTTTAAAGTGCAGTTTTTTAGTTACTGTTTTAGGTGATTTAGGGGCTGTTGTATAAGGGTTATTTTCGGTGATGTGTGGGCTATTTCGGGGGCTGTATTTGCGTATTCAAGGGCTGTTGTATGGGGGTGCAGTGGGCGTGAGTGGATGGTGTTTATGGGGATTTCTTATGTGAATGAGCTAGGGTGTCAATGCCTTGCAGAATTTTTGTGGTTTGTATAAATGTGCTAGGAGAGGGAAGTGTTGGAATTGGGTTTCTTTTATAGGCAAAGGGCTAGGGTTTCCATGTTCTTGTATAGGAATGAGACCAATTAGTGTCTTACAAGGAAAGCAAAAGATTGATTGGAGACAAGATTTGGTTTGTTTAGGAAGGTTATATATTTAATTTATTTTGTTTAGGCATGAGATTATTTTAATTTGATATATGATTTTTTAGATTTTATTTAATTCCCCATGTGTTAAATATGCATTTTATTAATTTGGATGTGTTTTATTGGCTTTGGTGGGCTAATTGGGCTTGGGTGTGAGGCTAACAGCAAAACGAGAAATACCGACACCGTTCGAACACCTATTCGAATGCTACACGAACGCCCGCAATCTGCTTGACGTTCGAACATGGTCACGAATGCAACACGAACGAAAACAGTGAACTTGTGAAATGAATCTGATGACATGCTTATTCTGAATTTCCCATTCTGACGTCTGTTTCCCGTGACTTCCGTGACTTAAAAGGTAGTGTCTTCAAATGAGACTCATCACAGGGACTTATATGCAAAAATGCAGTGCCTACAGGGGCGTTATGTATCACCGTCCCCCCCATACGCCTAACTAGAGCTAGGAATGTAAATCCATGACTTCGGGGTGCTACGTATCGCCATCCCCCAAAATATATCACTTGTATCCTTGAAACTAGTGGTCTTGGGGCATTACGTATCACCATCCCCCAAGCCACTTAACTAGAACTGGGGGTACAGATCTATGCTACCCTCCAAGCTCTGAACTAGGATCTAGGGGCATCTATCATCCCTAGTCCTGAACTAGGATCTGAAGGCGTTACGTATCACTGTCCCCCAGTCCTCTACATGCACACATGTCATACGTCAATTCCATATCTGTACCAAGTTCCATACTGAGGTGGGTTTTTTCCCCATGCCTTGAAAACATTAAAAATCTTGTTTTGAAAATATTTCTTTTCTATATCATTTCTCAAAACATGCTAAACAAAATATAACTGATAGTGAAATTGGCTAACGCCCTAAGTAATTAAAAAGTAAGTCTGGCATCAAAATATAAAAAAAATAGACTTTAAAAATAAAGGTCCACTCACTGGTTTAGAATCTGACTAGCACTGATTACTCTGTCGAAGAAAATTATGATTCCTACGATGAACAACATTTGATAAACTAGATTAGAAATGGACTAAGAAACGTATTACAGAATCATGCTAAATTTACTTATTTAAGTGGTTTCTAACACTCCGATAGGTATCATACTTATATCAAGATGTAATATATGTATACGAGCAGATACGAGACCCTTAGGGTGGTCTCTTACATGCTAGGGTGAAATCGAACTGGTTTAAAACTAATTTATGGAAGTTTTGGTCATCGCGTCGCGACGCAAGTCTTTGCGCGTCGTCACGAGAATAATCCAGAAAATTCTGTAAAACTCTTCAACTCGTGTCGCGACGCGAACACTTCGGGCGTCGCGACGTGGGACCGTTTTCATAACAAAATTATTGCACAAACCAACTTATTGAACATCAAATTCACATATTCTATATCAAATTATCATCTTCTAATAATTATTTAATCTCATTATCCATGTTTCTAACTAAACTTTAAAACTTCCATAATTTTGGTATTTAACTCAATAATCACTTCCTTTACTTATTAATCACCAATATGCAACCCTTATCATACCAACATCTTTATTCTATCTGGGTCAAGATTTCCTTACCTTAACTTGCTTGATTCTTCTTCAATTTTCCAAGCTTGTAGGTTGTCAAGCCTTTTTTGCTTTGTTTCTCTTTCCTTATTATTATTATTATTATTATTATTATTATTATCATTCTCTCCTCCTCCTTATTCTCTCATTCACATTTTCTTCTTCTTTTTCTGTTCTAATTTATGAAATTGTGAATAGTGTTCCCCTTATATACTAGGGGTTATTTGAAATTTGGACTAATAAAGAAAAATATAGAAAATTTGAGAAAATTTGAGATTCTTCTAAATAAGTCTGCGGCACTATTCATCCAGATTTGTGACTTGCGGTTTTGACTAGTTTCTGATCCGAATTTGGAAAAATGTTCAACGTAGAAGTTGTAGTCTCGATCTCAGCTTTCCGATGATATAAGAATCATGAAAATCAGAGTTTGTATGAGAAAGTTATGGCCCAAATACCATGAGCTATTCAAAGTGAAATATTATACAATTTCGTATCAGAATTTCAGGGAATTCACTGATTGTCCCCAAAGTCATCCCATGAATGTATATGTACTCAAACATATGTTTTATTATTTACTACTCGTCTCACGATGTAACAATAGTCAGATTTCCAGTCGTTACAGTTCTACTCCATTCTCAGAGTTTTTTATGATGCTTCGACCCCATTCCCGAAGTCTAAACCCAATTCTCGGAGCCGTCTGTTATTTTTTCCTCATTTTCGAGGCTCTAATTCATTCCATGAGTTATATGATGTTCGTCCTCATTCCAAAGGCTATACTTCATTCCCGTAGTTGTCTGCTGTTTAGTTAGTCTCCGGATTTCGTATGACATGTCAACCCAAAATCAAGTAACTGCACATCTGACTTATGCAAAAACACATCCTTCTCATCATCAAATCAAACACAGTTTATACTTTTTCCATGGTTCTTTTGGCATTCTAGTTCTGGAATAGTCTCTTTGTTTCTAATCTACTGAGCATTTGTCCGGTCTGCTAACATAGATCATCATCCCTTAAAAGTTTACCTTCTCATTTGATCTCATTCGGGTGCTCAACACATAAGTCTGGTGCCCAAACATCACAGTTGCATTTGGTTATTTTAATATGTCCGGCCGAATATTATTTATTTCAAATATGTCCTGACGGATATTTTCTCCAGACATCTCCGATTGGACGTTCTTCGGGAATATAAACTAGCAGGATTTCATTTTATATCGTCACCGAGACTAAAATAGAAAGAAAAATCCTTTGTCCAAACTTTTTTCATCCAAGCTATCTCCGACGTCTCTTCAGGTATAAGGCTTTACCATTCCTCATTCCAGAAGTCTGCACCCCATTCCCGGAACCGTATGTTGTTTTTTCCTCATTTCTGAGGTTCTACTCCATTCTCAGAGTTGTATGTGATGCTTTAACCCCATTCTTAAAGTCTGCATGCCATTCATGGAGCCGTCTTCTATTATGTCCTCATTCCCGATGATCTACTCCATTCCCGGAGTTATCTGTGATACTTTGACCCCATTCTTGAAGTCTGTAACCCATTCCCAAAGCCGTCTGTTGTCATGTCCTCATTCATGTGGCTCTACCTCATTCCCTAAGTTGTATGTGATGCTTCAACCCTATTCCTGAAGTCTACACTGTAAGTGTTCCTAGAACATGCCAAGATCGTTTAAGAGTGATTTGTGTGTGAATAAATCAATGGGAGTTGCGGAATACTCACATTGATCGGATTTAGGATTTAAAAAATTTCTTCTTTGTTGTATGTGTTGGATGTTTTGGAGCTTGAAATCGAGTTCCATACTCTCGGGTGAGTTTCCCTATCACATTCTTTTGACTCTAAATGTGCTAGCAAGCTTGAATTTTTGAAATAAAAAATTCAAGAACAAGAAGGGGAGTGTTCGGCAATGGGAGAGAAAAAGAGGGAAAGAATGAATAGTAATGGTTTCCAAAACAAGTGTGTGTTATATATGGTTTCAAAAACCATGTTGGTTAAAGGCTAGTGGTTTTGTAAAAAACCATTTACTTTATGCCAACTACCACCATCACCTTTGATAAGTGATGTGAGTGGTAGGTCCCACCCAATTAAATTCAAAATTCAAGTGGATTAGACAACACACTTCGGGCCCGGTTACGTTTAATCCGATTAAACGAACTTTCCATCGCGACGTACTTAAATCTAATTTAATTAAATAATAATGTCTTGTAAAATTGTTACGGAAGTCGCTTACGAATTAATTCTAAAATAATTCGTTCGTTTGAATTAAAATCTAATTTTAATTCCTCTTTGAAATCTAATTCATTTAATATATCTAATATATTATTTTAGCTCAATTAAATAAATTAAATAGTAAAATATAATTTCACTATTAAATTTACTTTACCGATTAATTCCAAATTAGTCGCGTTCTCTCCTCTCGACGAATTTAATCCCAAATAAATTCTCGACGCAATTAATCCCAGATTAATTCTTTCTCTGTTAATTAATCCCAGATTAATACTTGCAGTAATTAATCCCAGATTAATACTTGCAGTAATTAATCCCAGATTAATTTTCTCTCTCATAATTAATCCCAATCCTCTACATGCACACATGTCATCCGTCAATTCCATATCTGTACCAAGTTCCATACTGAGGTGGGTTTTTTCCCCATGCCTCGAAAACATTAAAAATCGTGTTTTGAAAATAATTCTTTTCTAAATCATTTCTCAAAACATGCTAAACAAAATATAACTGATAGTGAAATTGGCTAACGCCCTAAGTAATTAAAAAAGTAAGTCTGGCATCAAAACATATAAATAAAATAGACATTAAAAATAAAGGTCCACTCACTGGTTTAGAATCTGTCTGGCACTGATTACTCTGTCGAAGAAAATTATGATTCCTACGATGAACAACATTTGATAAACTAGATTAGAAATGTACTAAGAAACATATTACAGAATCATGCTAAATTTACTTATTTAAGTGGTTTCTAACACTCCGATAGGTATCATACTTACATCAAGATGTAATATATGTATACGAGAAGATACGAGACCCTTAGGGTGGTCTCTTACATGCTAGGGTGAAATTGGACTGGTTTAAAACTAATTTATGGAAGTTTTGGACATCGCGTCGTGACGCATGTCTTTGCGCGTCGTGATGGGAATAATCCAGAAAATTCTGTAAAACTCTTCAACTCGTGTCACGACACGAACACTTCAGGCGTCGCGACGTGGGACCGTTTTCCAGAATTTTGTGCTTGTTTTTTCAAAGTCCATCTTACACCAAAAGCACCACAAACACTTCCATAACAAAATTATTGCACAAACCAACTTATTGAACATCAAATTCACAGATTCTATATCAAATTATCATCTTCTAATAATTATTTAATCTCATTATCCATGTTTCTAACTAACCTTTAAAACTTTCATAATTTTGGTATTTAACTCAATAATCACTTCCTTTACTTATTAATCACCAATATGCAACCCTTATCTTACCAACATCTTTATTATATCATCATGCTTTCAAAATCCAACAAACCAAGTTTTGGGTCAAGATTTCCTTACCTTAACTTGCTTGATTCTTCTTTAATTTTCCAAGCTTGTAGGTTGTCAAGCCCTTTTTGCTTTGTTTCTCTTTCCTTATTATTATTATTATTATTATTATTATTATTATTATTATTATTATTATTATTATTATTATTATTATTATTATTATTGTTATTATTATTATTATTATTATTATTATTATTATTATTATCCTTCTCTCCTCCTCCTTCTTCTCTCATTCACGTTTTCTTCTTCTTTTTATGTTCTAATATGAAATTGTGAATAGTGTTCCCCTTATATACTAGGGGTTATTTGAAATTTGGACTAATAAAGAAAAATATAGAAAAATTGAGAAATTTTGAAATTCTTCTAAATAAGTCTGCGGCACTATTCATCCAGATTTGTGACTTGCGGTTTTGACTAGTTTCTGATCCGAATTTGGAAAAATGTTCAACGTAGAAGTTGTAGTCTCGATCTCAGCTTTCCGATGATATAAGATTCATGAAAATCAGAGTTTGTATGAGAAAGTTATGGCCCAAATACCATGGGCTATTCAAAGTGAAATATTATACAGTTTCGTATCGGAATTTCGAGGAATTCACTAATTTTCCCCAAAGTGCCGCCGTATGGTAGGTTAAGTATTTGTATGATAAATTGAGACAATCTCAATTGACTAATATATACTGGAATAACTCTTATTCCTATATTAACCAACCACCGTTTGATTTGATCAAGGAATTTTGATTAACATTTAATCATTCCTTCGTAAGTGTAACTCATTGTTTTAGAACCGTTGGAATTAACTAGTGAAGTGTCGCCGTACGGTAGGTCATTTCACCATATAAATCTAAAGTTCTTATCCTCTCAGAATCAAAACTTGATATTGACCCAAAATGGACACCATCCGTATGGGAAAAAAATAAAGTCGTCTCGAGGCACCTTTTGGATCTCACTTTTTCGGACTAACAACAGATATCACGTGATATATTATCGTATATCCCTCTTCCATTCACTATTTTAAATTTAAGGTTTCTATTTAAAATATCTAATATTTTAATACACTAGTGTATATAAATTTATGCGGGACTAAACATAACTTTCCTTTACGCCAGTGCACTATTAGTGATCTTACCAATTTTAACTTTTAAAAATTTTAATTCACTAATCTTCATTAGTCTCAACTAATAATTTTACTTAATTAAGCTAATTTAATTAAGTTCGATTTAGTGACCTAATTTATTTTAACTCTTAAAATATTGGAACACTAACAAGTTTAAAATTTAAAATTCAAAAGTAGATAAAATTTTAATTAACCCATTTAGTTAATATAAGCGCTTTGTAAATTTCAATGGTACGTAGAGTTGTATCCTGAGTGCAGACCACACTACTGTCCATTTGGAATGGGTTATGGAATTTATGTCCGAGTTTCAATCCGATATACCAATGGAATTCATAATGCACTTATAAATCCCATAGTTTTAGAATTTCAAATTTTAAACCATTAAACCAATTAATCTAATTAATTTATTTTCATGCATACCAAATTCTAATTTAACCATTTTAAATTTCATAAAATCGTATTTTATGATTAGAATTTTCATGGATCTAAAATATGTTATGGCATGTGAAAATGCAAAAGTAGGCACCCTAAACTATATGACATGTTATTCAAACATTTCGAATTAAACATATATATAAAATAAAAATAAATTTTACATTGATCGGGCTCTTATTTTTTCCTATACTAATCTAATTAGTATAAAAATTCCAAGGCATCCATTGGTCTTCAAATCTTACTCTATGCTTTGATGTTGATTCGTTTGCGGCATTGGTACTCCAAATTACAAAGAATGAAACTTTTACGTAGGAAAATTAAATATACAACACTTGTAAAATTCATCTTATGGCCTTACATTCTCAAAACAAAAAATAAGCACAAAAATAAGAGCCGGAAAAATTTATGAATTAACAATAAACATTCATCATATGAATATTAATATGTTCCTATTCATCTCAACATGCATATAATAATTTATATCTCATATAAATAAATAAAAACATAAACTTTAAATGAAAAAGAGAAGGGTTAAGAAAACTTTTCAACTTCGTTATTGATGTCAATTATAGGAACCGATTTTCTAGCGCAGTGGAAACGCCTTAGGCACTCGAGATCAGCCTTGAAATTTTTTCTGCCTTTCCCTTTATTTGGCCGAATGTGACCAGCTCCTTTACTGAAATTTTACTTCGGTTTTTAGCAAAATTTCAACCCCAGAACAGTACCCAAAAAACCCTCAACAACAGCTTAAATCTGAACTGTTTTAGACCAAAATATGCGCCTAGCTCACTACCAAACAACCCCTAATTTACGTGAATTCCCATGATTTTCCAGGTCTGATTTTTCAATCAAAACCAGCCCCACAACAGTCTTCAAACACCCTTTAATATTTTCCAATATTTCTGGACAAGAAAACAAAATATCGAGACCCGTTACACAACAAAGAGTGACGGCAGTGAGCAAAATCTACTCACTACCTTGAGGTGTTTAAGAAAAGGAGAAAATGGCGATTTTTGCTTCGACACCGAATGGCCTTCCATGCTATGTCTCGCAACCAACAGAAAATAGTGTGGATTATACTCACAAACCAATCTCTAAACACTTTAGAGATCAAAAAAATTATCACACAATAATTTTTTATTTTTTTTCTTCAAATTTTAAGAGAAAACTTAGAACAAGAAAAATATAGCTAGGGTTTTGAATGACTTAGGTTTCAAAAAGAAAATCCAATTTTCTTTTTATACTTAGGGTTTTGATTTAAAAAAATTAAACAAAACCCTTCCCCTTTCGCTTTAAGAAATTCGGCCAGCCCTCTAATTTTTTTAGTAACATCCAAATTTTACTTAATGTCATCATGACAAAAGATGTTACAAAATTAGAATGTGTAGTTACCATTTAAAACATATAACTTCCATACCAACTATAGGATTTTCGAAATATAATTTTTGAAAATTTATAATTTAAAAACTTTATTAAATTATACAATATAATTTAATAACTTATAACAAATAATTATCATGTATTCATTTATTATAAAAATCACTTATTAAAATTAACTTATAGTTTCAAGTGTGACAAAATAATCTTATTAATCGTATTAATATTATATATATACACACACACACACACATATATATATGAGTATATAATTGAATTATTCAATTATATTTAATCTTCTACAGTATATCGAGCTAGTACGGGGACAAAATGGATCTACGGTTCTGAGCTCCAATAATACCGGAATATTAATTAAACTCTTAATTAAGTATTTCGAATTATTAATTCAGGTTATTCCACCAAAAACCCGAAGCTGCACTCTCCTTGCCGTAGAAAGATAATATAAGCCAAACTATGTCGGTGTCCATCGATATAGTCATTTCATACGGATTGGACCTTCACGAGTATCTAATAATTAGAGCCGGGTCATAATATCTGATATACCCTATAATTATTTTTACCTTAAGTACCATTGATTCTCTAATGAACGATTTATTCATAAACATTATGAATGTTAATCTTTCTATTCGTAATAGAAAGACTTGTGCACTCTAATCGTTCAAGTACCGAATTAACCCTTAAGGAATATACTCATATACTTCTCGCAAGAAAGAGTGAACTCCATATCTATCTAAAACGTCTCCAGCTACACACTAAACCATGTCCCTAAAGTACGTAGCTATTGGTCGGGATTACTACACCAACCTCAATTTTATAAATCAAAAGACATAGCCTGCCATATAGGAGTTTGCAGTACATTCATGATTCAGATCAATCCATATATGTGTTGGAAATCTAGCATACAATATGCGGCAGAAAATTAAATAATTAATGTATTGAGCACGACACTATTCTTTCAATTGAAGAACAGCGTCGTGCTAATCTAAAACCAGCAGCAACAGATTCTGCTGCTGGTAAAGTTACTGATGTCAGCGCGATGTCACAAGGTGACGTCAGCGTGACATCATCTGCAGTAAACTATGGTTGTTGACGTCAGCATATCAGATGCCGACGTCAGTAGCCGAAATAGTTATAAAAATGAATTTTATATAAATTTGATTTATATTAAAATTTAATTAAAAAATTTAATTTTATTTCAATTAATGTATCCTAATATAATTAAAATTTATTAAGAAATAAAATTCTAATTGGATTATGAATTTATTTCTAAAATAAATTTAAATTAAGTAACCTAATAAGATTAGGATACAAATTAAATTTGAATGATTTCTAATTAGATTAAAAATCTAAAATTCAAATTTAAATAGGATACATTTAATCTCAAATAAAGGAAATTGTTTCCTATTAGAATAATGATTCTAGTTGTACAATTTTAATGACGATTAAAATTATATTATAATAAGATTAAGATAAAATATTTAAGTCCCATAAATAATTAAACATAATAAAACAATATCATAAATTTATCCAATAGGATTGGATAATAAAATATTGTGAATATTTTAAAAAAATTATGATGAACTAAAATAAATTAGATGTATAAATAAGAGACCTAATTGACTTGGAATTTAGCTGCTTGTTTGATTGATGCATGTCTACCTGGTTCTGACAAAAAGGGCGATAAGATCTTAAGAAGTTTGGGTTTTAAGTGGGACCGTTGTGACCCCTCCACTCTTATGGGAACCTAACTAGTGCATTCTTTCATTCAAAATGCTTTGTTTTAAAGTTTAAAACAAATTAAAACAAAAATCCTTCAGAATAATTTAAGTCTATAACATTGCCTTCCATTATTATAATCAAAACCAGAACTCTTTGTTATTCTTGGTTACTTGGCCCTCGTCAAGATCAAGTTTAACATCGAATATGTTTATATTATAAATAATGGTTTGACTTAACCAAAATATTTGATGAGTTGGCCCTCGTCATGATCATTTATTTTGGAGGCAAAGGTTAAGTTTCATATAAGAAATGATGACAAGAGTTGTCATGATATGAGCTGTCAACTTAACAATCTATGAGTTACATGAGATGTAACTGGTAACAAGTTGTTAGTGTCCTAGACATGCCACGGGATCTCTAAGCGTGATAATTGTGTGAATATTAAAGTAAGTTGCGGAAAAAATTTACATTGGTTGGTAGAGAATTTTCCAAAAATTTCCTTTGAAGATGGAAGCTCCAAGCTTAGATTTGAATCCCAAACTCAAGGGTGAGTTTCTCTATCACCTTGTTTTGCCTCTTTAAGTGCTAGCTTGCTTGAATTTTACAACAAAATTTCAATGGGGAGAGGAGAAGCTCACTGTTTTGTGACTAGAAGAGAGAAGATGAATAGTTTTTCATTTGCTTTCCAAAAACATGATTTAAACTTGGTTTGTGTGTTGGTGTAAATGCAACATTTAATAAGCTCAACAACTTCCATCAAATGCTTGACATGTGATGTAAGTCAATGGGTCCCATCCAATTTAAATTCAAAATTTAAGTTGGCTTCCAACACACATCTTAACTCTGGGCCCGGGTTTGTTTAATCCGATTAAACAAATTTTCCGTCGCTACGTAATTAAATCTAATTTAATTAAATAATGATACCCAGTAAAATTATTACGGAAGTCGCTTACGAATTAATTCTAAATTAATTCGTTCGCTTGAATTAAAATCCAATTTTAATTCCGTATTGAAATCCAATTTCAATTAATATATTTCATATATTATTTAGCCCAATTAAATAAATTAAATAGAAAAATTCAATTTAACTATTAAATTTATTTTACCGATTAATTCCAAATTAATCGAGTTCTTTCTTCTACACGAATTAATCCCAGATTAATTCTTTCTCTGATAATTAATCCCAGATTAATTCTTGCCGTAATTAATCCCAGATTAATTTTTCCTCTCATAATTAATCCTAGATTAATTCTGTTCGAGTCAAATGTCATAGAAGAATCTTTGGGAAGCGACCCAAGAGATTCCTGGATATGTTGGCAGTAAATACGGTCATCGGAGTATCCGAACACGTGTGTACCCGGTACCACGTTCTTACCGATTTACAAGACATGGTTGGCTTCTAGCAAAGCACCGTGCCTACCCAATTCTCCAGAAATATATTCAACATGGAATATATAAAATGTGTATCAGGCGTAGTATACAATGTATTGCGTATTACGATCCAGTATCGGATGTCACATGCTAGGCCTAGGGCTGGAATTGTGTCTGCCCCGTACGAAGCACATATCGGATCACTAGCAACTAGTATCTGTAATCGGATAATCATGACCTAGTCATACTATCCCGATAGTTTCAGCATTTAAGAGTACTAGTTCTGTATCCCTGCGTGATCATCATCTCCATATGACTGAAGTGATACTTCCATCTTGACATCACACCCAATACACTACGATTCTCAGTAAACCCGGAAGAGGCGTACACAGAACCTGTTAAAGCCCCGGACGACCAAAACCAAAGCTTACTGATTGTCGCAAGTATTAGCGATGCAAGTCTTAGGTTAAGACCAAATACACCTACCCTGATTCAGATTCTCATAGACATATAGTCATACTACCAATGTGATTCCGAGGGGTCTATCCAGAGCGAAGCTGTTCCCGATCCAATGGCTAACAGAACCTCCTATCACACTTGCATAAGTATCAAATACTTAAATATATGAGAACTGTGTCGTTAAGCTTCCATAACGCGCACAAGTGCAATACTAGCCTATTCCGCATTAGCGATGTCCAGTCTCGATAATACTACGACTAGGGATATTTAATGATTAAACCTTTCGTGGATTAATACTGTCTCACATCTTATTAATCTGGTATTAATCATATGGACTTTTATCATTTATATATCCAAGTAATCCAATTACAAATGATAAAAGAGCAATTTCATTTGTCACATAGTTAATTTGTACAAAGAACACCATGTATTTTACAAATAGTGATACTATGGGTCATAATTGTCCAACACAAGTACCTACCCAATTGAACTTAAATAAAGTGATTAACTCTCGTTGTCATTTTATTTTAAGTAAAATGGGATCACAGCCCACATAAATTTTGTCACTAAGAGGGTTGACAAAATAAAAATAAAATAATGGGATTAACCATTAGATTAAAAGTCTAAATATCTTATGGTTTATATCAATGCAATAAATCTAATCAAAATTCTATATTCTTCATATAGGTTTCCAAACAAAATATGAGTAACAATATCTCCCTCCGAAGCATACTTGATGCAAATAAGTTGACTGGACCTAACTTCGCGGATTGGTACCGCAACCTAAGAATTGTTCTTAGGCAAGATAAGAAGGTTTATGTCCTGGAACATATTGTTCCACCAGAACCTGCCGAAGGCGCAACACAAGAGGAATATAATGCTTGGTTGAAGCATTATTATGATAATGGGCAGACAATATGTGTGATGATGGGCTCAATGTCATCAGAATTACAAAAGCAACATGAGTCTATGGATGCGAGCACAATTATAACACATCTCAAGGAGTTGTTTGATGTATCCGATCGCACTGAAAGATATGAGATATCTAAGGCTCTCTTTCGATCCATGATGAAAGATGGTTCTTCGGTTAATGACCATATGCTTAAGATGATAAGCTACATTGAAAAATTAACTCATTTTGGTTTAATCATAGATCTTGGCTTATATATTGATCTTATATTGCAATCACTGCCAGAGTCTTTCTCTCAGTTCATTTTGAATTTTCATATGAACAAGTTAGATGCTACGCTTCCTGAATTGCTTAATATGTTAAGACTTGCTGAGAAAGACTTAAAATCACAGAAAGGTTCTGTGATGTTACTGAGTGGTTCCAAAAAATTTAAGAAACGCCCTAAGAAAGGTTCAAAGCTAAAAGACAACACTCAAAAGCCCACTGGTACTGTGACTAAGAATAGGGACAATGGAAAATGTTTCTTCTATGATAAAGATGGGCATTGGAAGAGAAACTGTGCAAAATACCTTGAGGAAAAGAAGAAAAAGCAAGTAGTTTCTTCTACTTCAGGTATATTTATGATTGAGGTTAATCTTAATGATAGTAAATCTTCTACTTGGGTATTGGATACTGGTTGTGGTTCTCATATATGTAACAATATGCAGGGCCTCAAGAAGAGTAGAAGACTTCAAAGAGATGAAGTGGACCTACGAGTGGGAAATGGAGCAAGAGTTGTTGCTTTAGCCGTAGGAACTTATTTTCTATCATTACCAAGTGGATTAGTTCTAGAATTAGAAAATTATTTTTATGTTCCAGTACTTAGTAGAAATATTATTTATGTATCTTGTTTGGACAAGGAAGGTTTTAATTTTATAATAAAGAAAAATTGTTCATTTTCATATAGTGATATTTCGTATGGTATTGGATATTTAAACAAAATGGATTGTATGTTCTGGAATTAAAATTATCCTCAATATAAATAAACAAGATAGTTTAAAAGAATCATACCTTTGGCATTGTAGACTTGGTCATATCAATGAAACACGACTTACAAAAATACATAAAGAGGGTTACTTGAACCCCTTTGATTATGAATCATATGCGACTTGTGAATTTTGTTTAATTGGTAAAATGACCAAATTGCCCTTTACTGGAAAGGGACTACGTGCAACCGAATTAATATAGCCAGTATATACCGATGTATGTGGCCCTATGTCGATTAAAGCAAAGGGTGGTTACTCATACTTCATAACCTTTACTGATGATTATTCACATTTTGGTTACGTTTACTTAATGAAGTATAAGTCTGAATCATTTGAAAAGTTCAAAGAATTCACAAATGAAGTAGAGAAACAAACTAGCAAAAGCATTAAGACACTTCAATCTGATCGAGGTGGAGAATACTTGAGCTACGAGTTTCAAGGCTATCTTAAGGAACATGGCATCATTTCACAATGGACTCTTCCAAGGACACCTCAAAACAATGGTGTTTCTGAAAGGAGAAATCGGACCATATTAGACATGGTACGACCAATGATGTCTAGCACAGATCTTCTGACATCGTTCTGGGGACTAGCTTTAGAAACCACTCCTTACCTTTTAAATAATGTTCCATTTAAATCTGTTAGTAAAACACCATATGAGATATGGCATGGCAAACGACCCAATCTCAACTTTATAAGAGTTTGGGGTTGTGAAGCTTATGTGAAGCAATCGCCTACTGACAAGTTGGGAGCAATGTCAATTAAATATAAATTTTTGCAGTATCGAAAAGAAACAAAGGGATACTACTTCTACGATCCAAGTGAACAAAATATATTTGTTTCACGGAATGCTATTGTTCTAGAGAAAGAGTTTCTTCTAAGAAAAGATAGTGGGAGTAGACTGGAACTTGATGAAGTCCGAGAATCATCAAATGATATTGAATTACCTTCAATTCGCAAAACATTGGCGGTGGAACAACCACAAGTTCAAGAACTCCGAAAGTCTAGTAGAATACAACATGAGCTAGGAAGATATAGATCTCTTATGGAAGGTAAACATGATGTATTTATCATTGAGAATGATGATCCTACTAGTTATATAGAAGAAATGTCTGACATTGACTATTCTAAATGGCTTGAAGCTATGAAGTCCGAAATTGATTCAATGCATACTAACCAAGTTTGGAAATTGGTAGATGCACCTAAAGGGATAACTCTCATTGGGTGAAAATGGGTCTTTAAAAGAAAGACAAATGCATATGGAAAATTTTAAACCTACAAGGATAGGTTGATGGAAAAAGGTTACAAACAAATTCAAGGAATTGATTATGATGAAATTTTTTCGCCAGTTGCCATGTTAAAGTCCATTAGGATTTTGCTTGCAAAAACAGCATGCCATGGTTATGAGATTTGGCATATGGATGTCAAAACTGCATTCCTGAATGGAAACCTCGTAGAGGATGTGTATATGACACAACCTGAAGGTTTCATTTCTAAAGGAAACATAAACAAGGTATGCAAGCTACAACGATCCATTTATGGATTAAAGCAAGCATCTCGGAGTTGGAATCTTCGTTTTAATGAGACAATCAAAGAGTTTGATTTTATAAAAAATGAAGCTGAACCTTGTGTATACAAGAAGGTTAGTGGGAGCGTTGTTGTATCCCTAATATTATATGTGGATGACATATTAATAATAGGAAATGACATTCCAATACTCCAATCAGTCAAACTATGGTTATCCAAGAAATTCTCCATAAAGGATTCGGGAGAAGCAA
Source organism: Zanthoxylum bungeanum (assembly GCA_019454045.1). Taxonomy (NCBI): domain Eukaryota; kingdom Viridiplantae; phylum Streptophyta; class Magnoliopsida; order Sapindales; family Rutaceae; genus Zanthoxylum; species Zanthoxylum bungeanum. The sequence continues at coordinate 394,641 of SKCR01028301.1, forward strand.
CCTATATTCTAGGAATTAAGATCTATAGAGATTGATCTAAAAGATTGCTTGGCCTCTCACAATCCATGTACATAGACAAAGTTCTTAAGAGGTTTAAGATGGAAGATTCCAAAATAGGCTATTTGCCATGAGACATGGAATCTATCTCTCTAAAGAGATGTGCCTTAAACCTTCTGAAGAGGTTGAGCGCATGAAATAAATCTCATATGCTTCTGCTATAGGATCAATCATGTACGCTATATTCTGTACGTGTAACACCCCCAATACGGAGATGCTACCTGCAGGGAATAGGCCACCCTATCCCCCTAAGCCTCTGACTCTATGACATATACTAATCTCATTTCATGTATATAAACTCATGCATGAGACCAATGCCCAACTCATCATCATGCATAACACTCCTCGTACTAAGTACCCAATTTACTACACATTATTACTTTGACATTGAATACTTATGATTCATTACATATATACTATTTACTATATAACATATATGCGATATTTCCTGACTCTGACTGAAATGAACTCTGTTTCTAACTTGACTTGGTTGACCGAATACCCTAGTGACTACCATCAGTATCCAACCCCTCTAACTTACCCATCGAGTAAACCTGCAAAACAAAGAATCTGGGAGTGGAGGGGTCAGATCGTTTGAACGACCCGGTGAGTGGATACTAAAAATCAAAAAACCATAGGAAAAATCCAAAACATATCCGTAAATCATTTTTATCATGCATGCATCGTCAAAAACATATCAAGCACTCAATGCCCAAGTCGCGCGCATAGACTGAGCGAGGAACAAACAATCCCCTGTCTACAAGGTATCGGGTCATACCATTTCAGATGGATGAGACCCTAACGATCACCCCGGTGGAAATATATGATGAGTCTTAAAAACATAAAAACATGCAACGAGTGTCGGGGAGGAAACATAACAATGATCGAACATCTCAGCGGAAACATATAGATAGCTCAGAAATCATAAAATCATTTGTTAGTACTAAGGTTGCGAATTATATCCCTACTTAACAAAATTTATTCGTTATTCATGATAACTCATCCTGGCTATGTTACTAACATTTTAAGGTGGTCTAAAAATTTTTACTACGTTCGTTTGAGGATCTCATAAGCTACTTCATAAAACTCCATATTCTGCCATCTTTCCAGAAAATTTCAATGCACCAATACATAATTTAAAACTTTGGTGCGCTAAATCAGGGTTGAATTTGGGGTTGAAATTTTAATAGAATACTCGTTTATGTGTCTATTTTATGTTGGATTTTACGGATCGTG